>CAMZMU010000054.1:10866742-11445482 GCA_947311845.1 Poa pratensis
CGGCCCTCCTCGCAACGTATCTCCAGGACCAGGAGGCCACCGGGGTGAATTCTGCTTGGTGATGATTATCAGTAGTCAGAGAGGCCAACGGTGGCAGCATCTGCAGGCGCCGTCTCGCCGGAAGTATTCATCAGCCTGTACCTAGCATACAAGCCGGCAGCCCCAATGAAGGCCAGCGCCACGGCGATGAGCAGCCTCCGCACCATCCCGCTCCGGTTCCTGGCAAAGCCGTACACCGAACCACCGGCGCCAGTGGCCGCCACGGCCTGATGTCCCCTGCCGCCTTCGCCGTGCTCTTCCTTGTCCGCCTCGTCGTGGCGCTTCTTCTTTTCAGCAGCAGCCGCGGCGGCGGCGGCGTGCCCCGCGGCTTCTGCGTCGTGGACATCGCCCTTTGGCAGGTCGACGGGCGAGAGCATGGGCATGGTGATGTGGAGGACGCCGTCCTTCTCGAACCTTGCGCGGATGCCGCCAGCGTCGCAGCCGTCGGGGACCTGGAAGTCCTTGCGGAAGCGGCTCCACTGGTTGCCGCCCTCGTCGGCTTCGAGCGGGCGCTCGCCGCTGACCCTCAGCCGCCCGTAGTTGTCGATCTGCACCCTCAGGTGCTCCTTCCTGAACCCTGCACGTACAGTCGCACAGTCGCATCGATCACACCCAATCGTTCAGTGAAAATACGACAACAAAAAAGAACAGCTGCAAAGCTGAAATGCGTGTATACCTGGGAGGTTGAGGACGAGGGTCTGCTTCGTGGTCTCCTCGAGGAGCTCGTGCGACGGCACGAAGTCGACGTACGTCCGTGCGGCGGCCATGCTCAGCTGCTCGACGGCGGCGCTTTCTGAATTCAGGCGGCGAGCTTGCTGCGCTAGGTGCTCTTAGTGACTTTCCTGAAGATCTCACGAGCTGAGGTTGGATGGATCGATGGAGGAGCTGATGAATAAAACCGACGCGTTGTGTGTGCATATATGTACGTGGGTGGAGTGCGGCATGGGACGAGGAATTGCTTCGCGGGAAGGAGTAGGGAAAGAACAAGGCGAAGCTACGTAGCTAGCTATCTCGGTTTCGGTGGTGATACCTTTCCTTGCCTTGGCGAGTGCGCTCGCTCTGATGTCCGCGCTTTCCCCATTCGTGCTGAATGAAATGCACCAACGCAGACCCCTTAAATCGGGAAAATGTGACTCCACAACTATGAATCTTTCCCGATTATATGAGACGTTCAATTAGTTTACGTGCATAAATTATCAATTAATTTTCAGATATCAATGGATTATCACTAATTTATTTGGATTTAAGTAATTTACTTTCTAGATTCATGTACTAACAAGAAATTTCCCTACATACATTGACAATAAAAAATCATGCATTAACATATTTTTTATTTTATCAGCAATCGAGTAGTACAAATAATATCGTTCGTTAGATGCAAAATCATTCATGATAAGCGGGAGGTTGTCATAGTTGTGAAAAAACTGTGTTGCCAAAATCAAGCTCTTGCTCTGGATTTCGATTTTTTTTAAGGGGAAAGTGGATTTCGATCTCGCTTCGACCCGATCCAGGAATGCTGCGTGGCCCAGCATTGGAGTCGGGCCTGCGGCCTGCAGACTGATCGAGGCCCGTGGATTAGATTCAACCGATCCTATTGAAGGCCCGCCAGACCAATTAATATTCAGGCCTTCAACAAAATATAAAAATTGGTGCAATTCTTGAAGTCCGTCAAAAAAAAAAAACCTACTGACTACACTGGATCAAGACGGAAGCTGCAGGAGCTCCACAACTCACTCAACAAGCATTGCTACTTTGCTAGTATACCACCACGTGCTCGGCTGCTCGCCATCTCTCAAGCAAATCGCCGCCTCTCAAATGTCAAACTATTGCTCGATCTCTCTAGTCCAGTGGCCGGTCAACTTGTGACTAATTCTCTCTCGCACCAAGCGAATAGTACTCCGCCGATCGATGAAAACAAAACTTTTTTTTAAGCGTCCACTTGGTGTATGCACTCACATATCGAAATCGCCGGCTACACTGCCATAACGTGGAGTGAGCCACCTATAAATACCCGTCCATCTCTTTGCACTTAGCACCCAGGAACAATCATCATACACCTTTAGTAACCTCACAATGGTAGGCAGTAAACATGTAGCTCTTGCGTTCATTCTCCTCCTAAGCGTAGGATTAGCCAGTGCCACAAGAGTGTCGAGACGCCTTTCTTATGGATATGGCCAGGGAGGGGGAGAGGGTGGCGCAGTGGTGAATGGTGCTGGCTCAGGGTCTGGTAGTGGCGCTGGATCCGGGAAGACAGATTCTGATGGTTCCCATGGAAATGCCGTAGCTGGAGGTGGCGCTACCACAGGTAGCCAAGAAGGTGGGTCCGCAAATGGTCGTGGATCTGGCTCAGCCTCAGGTGGGGCTTCTGCTTACAGCTCCTTTGCCACCGGTAGTGATGGGTACTCTAGTGCCGGCGGCCACGGTGGTGGTGGAGGAGGAGGTCAAGCTGGTGGTTCCCAAGGATCCAGTGGTCATGGAGCTGGCAATGGCAGTGGCAGTGGTAGTGCCTATGATAACTATAGTTATTATCAAGGGCAATCCAAGGGAGCAAGTGCCAGTGGTAGCGGTGATGGCAATGGTGGTGGTCAAAATGGTGGAAGCGGTGGTGGCGGAGGTAGTGGCGGAGGGTACGGTGATACACCGTGAAAAATTATGTGTGGTTATCAAAGCACTTGTTTTCCTCCATGTATACTTTTCTGTTTAGCAATAAATCAATAAAGAGTACCACACCATTTTTGGTTTGGTTAAATAAGAATGTTCCATGACAGGAATGCCAATTATAATCTGGTCACGCATATAAATGGCGCCCTATGTTTCTATGGACGCTTCATTGAGTAAAATCTAGGATCCCGTGTTATAGCTAGATCTCCAACTAAAACTCAAAATTTAATTTAGGGTTTTCCTTTAACCTGGAATTAAAACTTACGTCTGAACTTCATTGGTTGTACCTGACAATGGAAGACTTCTTGTTATTTCCTTTGTTGAAGGCATTGTCTTGAAAGTTCGGTCTATTTCTGCGGTGAAAACACATGATTTGATGATTGGGTGACAACGATGCATGTGCATTTCCCTTCCTGGTGGCGTCGCTACTGGAGAACATATTTTGCATTCCGAGTGCTTCCATTTGTGGTGGTTTGAATCTTACTACTGCGAGTGATTGATCATCGTGGTGAATTTTCTTTATTTCTTTTATTTCCCTTTTTAGCTATTTGCATCCTTAATGTATTGACAAGTTTTTAACATATATTGGTGCAGAAGCTGCGTACGTGTAAGTGTTATCTTCTTAATATTAATATATTTCGTTTGTCAAGTAAAAGCCGTAGGGTATTCATGTTAATCAAGGAAACCCTCCTAAGAGGAAAGTGACAAGTGGGCACTAGGTATTGCTCCTACAATCACGAAGAAATCAATTTTTCATCTACCTTTTTGGGTATCTCATCCAAGAGGTATCTTTCCATTAGCTAAGAAGGGAGGTTTATATATGTGGCTCCCAATTTATGTGTGCTATGTTGTCACTACACAAGTCGAGAGAATCCAAGAAAAGTCCAAAGCTCCGGGGGCCCTTTCCGTGCTAGGATCCGAAGTATTTAGAGGCAAACATATGCAACCTAGAACAAAGGCTGAATCCTTTACGGCATACCCAGAGACCCGGAGTATTCAGGGCGTTCCGGGACATTGGAAACTATCGACTGTAAAAATGTGTAGATCGATCCACTCCTTGATCTTCATCCAACCCTCTTAATGGTATGGCTGTCGTATGACTATATATATGAACATAATGAAATGAGAGCATAACTGGAAATGTGCCATCGTCTTTTACCCTTTTGCATAGGGGTCTCCAACTATCTTTTTTTTGCATTCTCGTGAGACTAAGTTCCTCTTCCAAAAACTAATACACACCATTAGTTCTCTGAATACTTGTCGTCAATATCGAAACACATTTAGAGGTAAAACATGTTTCTTTCAGTTATTGCTTAGCGACGAGAGAGGGCACATATCGAGTTGGTGATGACCACTAGCAACTCCGTTCGCAGCTGGGGAAGACCGCGTGACAGAGTTTTCAGGCAAGTCGATCAAACTGGCTGGTAAAAGCTTGGATGAGATACCCAAAGGTCGATTACTCACAAACTCGCACGATCTCAAGAGTGTTGTTAATTGAGGTCGTCGTTTACTTCACGCTTATCGAAAGATGCTGAAAGAGTGACATGCATGCTGGCCCCAGCTATAGCTATCAAGTCAGAGCTCCATATATATGTACCTATACGAACGTATCTATGATCTATCCCTTGAACGGACGCAAGGGACAGAAGACCAAAACCCTAGGCTACCAAATCTGATATTGATCTGTGCATCGTATCATCATTAACAAAGGTCTAGCTTAGCTACCTGCGTAGTTGACCCTCGCCAAAGCATATGCCAAACTGTCCAAACTTACGCCATATACGGAAATTGGGAGCCTTGACTATATTTTGCTGAATAACTACTCCAACCAGGCAACCATGCATTCAAAAGATGCTATATATACCACTTGGCTTCTGCAGTTCTACTGGCTCCTTGCTTCCGTGCAATGTGCCAATGTCAACTGGTAAACTCGCTCGATCCCAACTCTCAAGAGTTGTTAATCCGAGTCGTCGTTTACTTCACGCTTATCGAAATATGCAGCCGATCGAGGAGGGCATACTTGGCTCCTAGCTAGTTTGCTATCAAGTCAGAGCTTCATATGCGTGTACAGTACACCTATACATACGTTTGTATTGTATCCCTTGAAAGGACACAAGGGACAGTCCACTAGACTCTAGACAGCCATAAGTACATTGAAAATGTAGTTTAGCTGCAATAATATCCATGGATCAAGAGATGGACTGGTGGGATGTGGATCAACTCATTAGTTAACCTTTCTTCCTGGGCCCTAAGGAATCCCTCCTTAGTTAACTTGCATGGCTTATAATCAAGTTTGTCGGCAAGCAAGCTCCACTCCATTCGTTTTTCTTAAGCCCTAGCTAGCTACTTGTTCTCGCCTACGGAAGTGCCTAACCCCACGCACACCAACCAGATAAGCATACAACATTGTATGCCCTCGAGCACTATAAGAGCCGACTGGTCCTAGCTTAGCACTCATCTCTCACCTTACACTACTATACCAAGTTTAGCTTACAAAGTTACAATGGCTGGCACCAAGCTACTATCTCTCTGCTTCATTGTCCTCTTAAGCATTGGAATAGCTAATGCCATAAGGGTTGCTAGAATCTCTAGTTCTCAAGGGATGGGCACCGGTAAAGGAGAGGGTGGCGGAACCGCGAGCGGTGGCGGCTCGGGGTCCGGCAGCGGGGTAGGCGCCGCTGAGGGCGGTGAAAATGGTTCTTATTCAGAAGCTGGAGGTGGAGGCGGAGGTGGAGGTGGTGCACAACATGGTGGATCTGGATATGGTGATGGATCTGGCTCGGGCTCTAGTTCTAGCATGGCAGCAACCGAGGGAGGTGGCACCGGATCTTCTAGGGCGGGTGGTAGTGGTGGCGGCGTTGGTGGAGGACAAGCAGGAGGCTACGAAGGATCGAGTGGTGGTGGTAGCGGTACTGGAACGGGCTCTGGCAATGCTATGGTGCTCAATTCTCATCCACATTTCACGACCGCATATGCTAGCGCCGATGGTGGTGGTCAAGCCAATAATGAAAATGGTGGGAGCGGCACCGGTAGTGGCGGTGGATCGGCTATTCTGATTCGCACCACTAAACTTTACATATGAAGTTTAGTCAAAGA
Organism: Poa pratensis; assembly: GCA_947311845.1. Classification (NCBI taxonomy): domain Eukaryota; kingdom Viridiplantae; phylum Streptophyta; class Magnoliopsida; order Poales; family Poaceae; genus Poa; species Poa pratensis. Next base: position 10,872,539 of record CAMZMU010000054.1, read on the forward strand.
TTGGGACGAACTTATGTATAATGTTTCGCCATGATCCCACGGTTTTTTTTCTCTACTTGTACCAGTATTTTGCTCGTGATAGAAACTAATAAAAGATCGACCCTGTCCTAAGTTTATCGTGTTACATTGTTATATTGATGAATAAATGACTCAATTAGACACGCGACTCCAATCTTTTAGGTTTCCTATTATTACATTTTCCCTACCCTATTAATCAAAGGAGACCTAAGCATGATATTCATGTAGTATATATCCTTGTATAATCCTTAGAGGTGAATATGTAATTTTTCACTTCGCAATACCCTACAAATCCTAAGCTACCAGTTGCATCCAGCCGATTGCGTAGTACACAATGTGTTTAGAGAGATGTTTACAAAGATAAGCCAATTTTAAATATGAAATAGTGCTTATATATATAGCAAATATGCCTAATTAAGCGTCTGACTTGTATAAAAAAGCACTAATTCTTAGACAAATCGTTTTATTTTTCTTAGCATCTCTCTAAGCACCTTGAATTGTCCATGCCCTAGCTAATTGCACAACAACGCCCGCTTGCGCCCGAGCTTCTCTGTTTCTCCCTTGTGTAAATATTTGTAGTACCGAACAACATATCTTGGTGTTACCTTTCTCAATATTTTCTCACCTCACTTCTCTTGCTGAGCCTAGAAATCATCCACATTTTCTAATGAGATTAAGGATGGCAATGGGATTGGTCTGGCGGGGTCGACCACATCCATATCCATCAGCCTACATATGGCTTGGCCGCCGAAGGCATCCATGAGCATGGATGTGGATCCATATCAATACCTGTTGGGTACCTCGGTATCCATGAATATCCATGAAGCTAGGCACCATATATACACCAGCATTACAAAAACATTTCAGTAGCATTACACCAACATTTCAGAAACATTCCAGCATTACGACAACAATATACGATAAGACTATGTGGGTAATTCAAATAATCTCACGGCAGCAATTCAACCACATAATACTTATATTATGTCAAATCTCACACCACAAAATACTTAGTTTTTCCACACTGATAATCAATCAGCATACTTATAATTAGTTCCATTTTTTCACAACTCACCATAATTTATTTATTTTACCATATAATACTAATTAAAAACTCAGCCCAAGAAAAACGCATGCACACAGACATGACATGTAGATGTGGACGCGGAGGGAAGGTTTTTACCCGTAGCAATTGCCTAGAATATAACAAAAGATGATTAGATCACCTCTCTGCTTCTACTACGAGGAGGCCATCAAACTGATCAAGAACTTCAGCTGCTGTACCATCCTCCATGCCAGCAGAGATTGCAACAGAGTGGCCGACGGGCTTGCGAAGCTAGCTTATTCTGCTGGGGACAGGGTCATGTTCAACGAGCTCCCCTCGGCTATTAGAGACCTTGCAAGAATCGATATGTGTTCCGACACCACCCTGCAACCTAGGTCTCTATTCTCAAAAAAAAAAAGAATATAACAAAAGATCTTTAAAAAACAAAATAGAATATAACAAAAGAAAAACTGTACATCCCTTACGGGCCACACCAAGTGCAGCCCATATAAAATTTCTACAGGGCACGCCTATGGGGGCTACGAGTAACGAATCTCGCGAGGCCCCCAAAGGAGTCGGCCCGTGGAGAGCGCAAATTAATGTCAGTCAGTTTCCAGCTTGGGTGAGTGACGATCCGATCAGGCATGGGAGCCGAGCCTACGCGAAGGAAAAACGGGAGGGAGGAGGCGTCGGCGGCGGGAGCGGGCGACGCGTGGAAGCGGAGCGCGCCGCGGTGGCGAGCTGCATGTGCGCATGCACGCCACCCTATAGAGCCACACGCACGCGCGGACCGACCCGATCTCCCACACCACACCGAGCTACATTTGCGCACGCAGACGAATCAATCCAGTGATTTAGCCATGGATACGGATGTGATTAGTGACCGGCCGGAAACGATGGCGGCGCCACCGGTGGTGGGGGGCGACGGCGGTGCGCGGGGGAAGGCGGCGGGAGCGGGCGGCCGGAAGCACCTCTCCTCCATCGCCAACCACGTGCTCCACCAATGCTCCCTGTACGTGCTTGCGCCTCCTCCCTCCTAGATTATCTCCGGTCGTTAATTAGTTCGCTATCTCGTTCTCCTCTCGATCCGTTCTGTTGGTTAATTTCCCCGTCGATTTATGGAAAAGCCGCTCTGCGTTGGTGTGCGGCCCTGCCCTAGACGGGTGCACCATTCTCGGCCGGACGAAACGTGGTGCTCGATGTATCATTTCGGTCACTTAGAAAGAGATATAAAACTGGCCATATTTTCCCTTCCACTAATCCTTGATTTCGTATGTACTAGCACGTTCTTGCGTCGATTCTATTCTGCTTATGCAATTTACTTTGGGGAATAGATTTGTATATTTTTTTCTCAAAAAATAGTACTAGTATTAATATTGAAGGAAGTGCGTTCAGGTTTATAGTTGAGAATTAATTATCTGGGCACACAGTCGATGAAAAATCTAGTTTCCTTTTTACTCAGTAGAGAGTCCATATAGTACTGTAGTATATATGATCTATTGATCTGATCAGTACCAATATACTTTTCCGTCCATTCATGTTCGTCAGATTAGGACCTGTTGTGAAGGAAATAACCTGTACCTGTTTCTTATGTGCCTTACCTGACCGTCCATGTTAAACAGAGATTAAAGATTCACTCCAATTGTTTAGGAAGCTTTACTTTGATTTTCCTACACAATGGTTGTAAATGCTCTTATGCTATAGAGATAATATTTGAGGATGTCATGCAGGACCTTGAACAAAAGTATCGATGATCTAGTCGCGGACTTTGAATCAGGCCTGAAGACTGCTGCATTGGACAACTACTCAAGAAGACTAGTTGAGTATTGCAGTCTTCAGGCACTGCAATCCATAACATCCCCTGATCTAGGAGACACGATCCATGAGGGGTCGCTAAGTCGGACCACGTTTGATATGATGCTAGCTTGGGAGACCCCCACTCCATCGGATCAACAAACTACCATGGTCAGTGATACTGCTAGTCTCCAGATATGTATGTGACAAATGATAATGGTTTGATTCTGAGATAACTCGGTGCGCTAAATATTACAGGAGAGCATATCAAAAGAAAGAGAAGATAGGAAGGAACCACTTGGAGCAAATGAAGCTGTGATGGGTGATGACACGTCACTGTTCTATTCGGATATGATGCCCCTTCTTGTAAGTGTGACAACGACAAAGTATCGGTATGCCGAGGCGTAACTTTCTCTATACATTAATTGAATAACAACCTCGTAGGTGAATGAAGAACCAACTGTCGGAGAAGAGGCATATGTGTGGTTTGGATCTGTATTCCCTTTGGCTTGTGACGTTGTCAATGCCCGATTCACTTTTGAAGCCCTCACCGCTACCACGGCTAGCAGGCTCCACTATCCTGCTTATGACAAATTCCTGAAGGAAATGGATAAGTATGTCGCAACTAGCAATTCTCACAGACAAAATACTCAATTTATCAAGCAAGAAGTAGGACTGTATCAGACATTACTGTCGCACTTCTGTTGGTTATTTTATTTACAAGAAGAGTTCTGCTGGTTCCTGCAAAAATAATTCAGTGTCGGATGTGGCACCACTCAAATGGACTATTGACGTGATTTTTTTCTAGGTCCTGCAAGTTTTTGCACGCCTTGCCAACTCCAACAGAAGCTGAATTTGCTGAAGATGAATTCATTTTGCACATGGAGGGCACAGCAGGAACACAAAGGGTGGTTAGGCACATTGGAACAACCAGTTGGCCTGGTAATCAATCTGATCAGTTGGTTCATTGCTCTTTCTGTTTTCTTCATATATCCACGGCCTATATTGGTAGTTTGGTAGAACATCATCTTGTATTTTGTACATATGAAGTATCAAATGTCTTGTTGTTAATTTCTTCTGGACTATATAGGTAGGCTGACTATGACCAACAAGGCGCTGTATTTTGAGGCTTCCGGCAAATTCTCCTATGGTCCTGCTTTCAAGGTTGAACTTTCAGACACTGGAATGGATCAACAAGTTACAACAGCTTCGACAGGTCCTTTTGGTGCACCATTGTTTGACAAAGCCATTGAATTCGCATCACTGTAAGTTCTATCTTAGCTTATACTTTTTGGTGCCAACTTAGAGATCTTAAAATGTACATGCTTACTATTATTGCTCAAATAAAGAATAGCCAATACTTGTTGGGTTGGACAGTAACCGTTAATTCATCGGTTCAGACCAGAACCTCTGCTTGTAGAGTTCCCGGAGATGACCAGCTCAACACGTCGGGATCTATGGCTTACCATGATAAGAGAAGTTATATTTCTCCACCGTTTCATATCAACGTACAATATAGAATCCCCCATTCACAAATGGGAGGTACAGTCAAGAGTCATACTGGGAGTAATAAGGCTCCATGCTGCAAGAGATATGCTAAGGATGTCACCACCACCACCTTCTAGCTTCCTAATATTCTCGCTATATGATGACCTTCCAAAAGGTGATTTTGTGCTCGAGCAACTGGCGAACAATCTGAAAGAGACGTCGACCATAACTACATTCAGTGCATCATATGTGTTCAAGAGTTTGGGTAAGTCGGATCCAGTTGCGTTAACTGCAGAGATGGCAAAAGAACATGACAGGGACTCAAGTAGACATGAACAACCCTTGGCTTCCCTCGGAAACACTATTGATCAAGTAAGATATGAGGCCAAGGAAGTTACAGTTGCTAATGCTCCCATTGAAGGGATGAAGGAAGAAAGTCTCACTGATAGCCTTCTTGTATTAGTGGTATGATTAAAAACATTTGCTATTCTATTGTATCCCTTCATTTCTTAGTAGATATTTTGTCTCTTCTGAAGTTCAGTTCCTGTTATTCTTTGATATCTTGTACTACTGAACCAGCATTGCACTGAATATGTATGTTCTTTGTATGCAGGGTTTAGTAAGCCCAGTCAGCAAACTGGCTCCAGTGATCCAACATATAACCTCGTGGGATAGACCGGTGGTCACAGGAAGTGTCCTTGCTGTAACTTTACTGACCATATACAAGTAAGATTGCACACATCATTAATTATCTCAACTCTTATATCACATAATTGCAATATCTCTATACGGTCACCAATTTGAGTGCATTAGAGACGGGAACAGTAAAGTTGGTGTGTAAGTTTATTTTTTCCTAATGCAGCGAGTGGGTCGGTTATGCATTGGCGGCATTGCTGGTACTAGCGGTGGGTGCAATGTTTTGGGCCACGCAGAGAAAGATTGGTGATATATGCTCAGAGGTGATCATCGATACTTCATCGGACAAGACAACTATGGAAAGCATAGTGGAAGCACAGCACAGCATGAAGAAGGTGCACGAGTACGTGAAGACGGCCAATGTCGTGATCCTCAGGCTTTGGTCCATCGTCCTCGCCAGGTCACCGAAGGTATCATTGGCAATTTGGCATCAATCCCATTGATCACGCTTTGTGCAGCTCCATTTACAATGTTTGGTTACTGTCCTTCACTACATCTGTTTTTTGTACAACTCTGTTCTCTTCTTCGCAGCACACGGAGACGGTGATATGGATGCTGACGGGACTCGCAGTGGCGCTGGCCGCCGTCCCTTTCAAGTACGTCCTGATGGGGCTGACGGTGAGCGTTTTCATGGCGAATACGAGGGTCGCGAAGGCGGTGTCGAACCCGCGGGGCAGCCGGCGCTGGAGGGAGTGGTGGGAGTCCATTCCGGCCGTCCCAGTTCATACGGTCGACAAGGGCGATCTACGAACAACCTGAAGAGAAAGATAAAACACATACAGGGCTTGTAGTCGTAGCTTCGTGGCTGTAAACGGTTCGAACCTGGAACAGACTAGAGAGGGCACCGGCCATGAACAAAGAACACGGTATCACTATCAGGTGCTCAGGAATAAGTAAATGTTTGATCAAGTTTGAACTTTCAATAGAACTGTACAATTCTGCATAGTGGACAAGCACTGCGTTTTATACAGATACCACAGCACTCTGCTCTGCAGAGTGGACATATCCAGGAGGTCTTGTGTGTTGCTGGTTCTTGATTGACTTTGCTGGCTGCCTGCCTGCCTGGCTGTACAGACGTTGTAGGAGTGCTTCATTTCAAGTAATTACTCCATGTTTGAACTTCGACGCTCATGACTGACCGTAGCCGAATCAAAATCACAAGCCCTCGGCCTGAACTCACGCGTCACCGTGCTCAGCTTAGCCCTCAGCCCTCGTGTGGTTAAACCCTCTGAACCCTAGATCTGAAATAGCCTCCTCCACATACTGAACCCTAGATCTGAAATAGCCTCCTCCACATACAGCATCTTGTGGCGTGTGACATGGGAAAGTCCCGTCGACGTCGTGGTCCGCCGCCAGCTGAAAAGTCCTCCGGCCACCACCATCCGTCCGCAGATAATCGCGACGCCTCTCGCATTCTCTGGGTGATGCTAGATCGATTAGCCCACCGCACGAAGGGGGAGGGGGATGAGAATTTCAGGGATTAGGTAGCTGACTGGACGCTATAGGAGATCGTCGCCTCGCTTAGGGTCGCCGAACCGCCGCCGGTTTCCGTACCGGTGTCCCGTCTCTACCTCCATTGGTCGTGGCGTGGAAAAAGACGGTGGCCTTGTGCTCGTTCTGCTTCGACGCAACGGCGCCCTGCAGATCTATCACCACCTTCTTGCTGCAGTCTGCTCGAAGAAAGGCTCAGAAGTCTTTACTCTTTAGCTCCTCCCATGAGCGCTCGCGGGCGGTCATGTTGGCGGCCTTCTTGCCCTTGGGGGGCATGAGCTCGCGGGTAGGATCTAGAGCGGGAGATCTCGAGGAGCACATGCAAAAGGGAAGAAGACGAAATGAAGAGGAGGCAGCGAGATATGGTTCGAGCCAGGAAGGTCATGGATGTTAAAAGGGCGGATGGGAACTACCCTTGGGCGGTTCCCCATCTGCATGTTAACTCCCACGCGTCCACCCTTGGCGCATATGGGGGACGCATCGGCTGCCGCGCCCGTCTCTACCCCAATGTGTCACTAACCCCAGCCCGACATGGAAATCAAGGAAGGACGCCTTGGACGTGTGTCCCATCAAGACCCTACGCCCAATAGGGCCGCTCGAGGACGGTCATCCCCACATTCCGGTGTCCTGTCCTCTGGGAGCATGCTCCAGCATGGCGTATGTAGCCCGACAGCCAAAGGAGCGAGCGTTGTCGGGTCATGCCCAGGGGCTACTGTCGACAGCCTGCTCACCGGGGGTGTCACGATCAGTGGTCGCTTGGGCCGCTGCGGACTTCCTCGTCGAAGTAAGAGCGTGGAAACCAACAAGATCTACATCATCAAGGTACATGAGTGTTGACGTGGATCGCACGTTCGTTGGGAGACCCCAAGAGGAAGGTATGATGCAGTGCAGCAGCAAGTTTTCCCTCGGTAAGAAACCAAGGTTATCGAACCAGTAGGAGTAGGAGCTCTTCTGAAGGTTGTTGGCGGCGCCGACCCCAACGTGGACCTGCACACAAGACAATCAAACTACTTTGCCCCAACGAAACAGTGAGGTTGTCAATCTCACCGGCTTGCTGAAAACAAAGGATTAAAAGTGTGGTGTGGAAAATGATGTTTAATTGCAGGAAGTAAAAGAGAACAATGATTGCAGTAGGTTGTTTATCATATGTAAAAGAATGGACCGGTGTCCACAGTTCACTAGTGGTGTCTCTCCATAAGATAAATGATATGTTGGGTAAACAAATTACAGCTGGGCAATTGACAAATAGTGAGCGCATGACAATGCATATATATGACATGTTGACTACTATGATATTTATTTGGGCATTACGACAAGATACATAGACCGTTATCCAACTGCATCTATGACTAATAATCCACCGCCAGGTTGTCATCCGAGTTCCCCGTTGGTATTAAGTTGCAAGCAACAGATAATTGCATTAAGCAATGTGCGTAATGTAAACAAATGCATTAGACCTAACAACGTACCATTAAGCTAAGCATCGGTTATGTTATCCCTAGTGGCAACAGCACATCCACAATCTTAGAAGTTGTTGTCACTCTCCAGATTACCGGAGGCATGAACCCACTATCTAGCATAAATACTAACTCTTGGAGTTACAAGCATCTACTTGGCCAAAGCATCTACTAGTAACGGAAAGCATGCAAGATCATAAATAACATATAAGATAGATTGATAATCAACTTGACATAGTATTCAATATTCATCGGATCCCAGCAAACACAACATATAGCATTACAATAAGATGATCTTGATCATGTTAGGCAGCTCACAAGATCTAAACATGATGGCACAAGGAGGAGAGACAACCATCTAGCTACTGCTATGGACCCGTAGTCCAAGGATGAACTACTCACACATCACTCCGGAGGCAGGCATGATGATGTAGAGCCCTCCGGTGATGATTCCCCTCTCCGGCAGGGTGCCGGGAAGAGGTTCTGGACCCTCCCGAGCTAGGGTTGACGACGGCGGCGACTCTGGAACTTTTCGTGGAATATGACTCGGGTCTTTAGGGTTTTCGCGTCGGGGGAATATATAGGCGAAAGGGCGGTGGCTGGAGGCGCACGAGGGGCCCACACACACCCTCGGCGCGGCCAGGAGGGGGGCCCGCGCCGAGGCCGTGTGTGGCCGCCTCATGGCGTTCCTCCGTCTCTCCTCTGGACTCCGTGAACGTGTCGGTGAAAATAGGACCTTGGGTATTGATTTCGTCCAATTCCGAGAATATTTCCAGAACAACTTTTCTGAAATACAAAAACAACAGAAAACAGGAACTGGCACTGTGGCATCTTGTTAATAGGTTAGTCCCGCAAAATGTATAAAAATGATATGAAGTGTATGCAAAACATGTAACAAGTGGCATAATATCAACATGGAACATCAAAAATTATAGATACATTTGAGACGTATCAAGCATCCCCAAACTTAGTTCCTGCTCGTCCTCGAGTAGGTAAACGATAAAAACAAAGATAATTTTGAAGTGACATGCTACCATCATAATCTTGTAAAGCACATGTAAATGAATGAGGTGATCCAAGTCAATGGTCTATAGTTTGCTATCAAATAGATAATGAGTAAACTACTACATCACATAAGCAAAACTTTTCATGGATAGTACTTTGGAGACATGTTTCCACAGGTTTACATGAGAGTTAACTCTAAAGCAATAGTTTCTACCAAAAGGTATTTAACCAACACAAAGGAAGATCAAGTTTCAACATTTGCTTCAACTTTCAACATATTTATCTCATGGATATTGTCAACATAAAGCAATATAATAAGTTCAATATCAAGCATATAACAATTGTTGTACCAAAGTTGACACTAGTGTTTACTTGTGGAAGATAGAAGAAGTAGGAAAAACTGACTCAACATAAAAGTAAAAGAAAGGCCCTTCGCAGAGGGAATCAGGATTAAATCATGTGCTAGAGCTTTTTAAGTTTTTGAAATCATATAGAGAGTAAAAATATAAGTTTTGGGAGGTGTTTGTTAATTGTCAACGAATCAGAAAATGGAGAAGTACGATATGTCCCCTGCCAAACAGACTTTTAAGAGCGGCTCCCATGAAGGACGTTATTTCTACCAGCAAGGCAGATCATGCCTCTTCTCTTTTGTTTACACATGCAGATATTTCACTATTTGTCGTTGTGTGACTGATAAATCAGGGCAAAAATGTGAAGAGAATTAAGCGGTTAAAGTTGTAATTAATTGGGACTGGGCACCCCATTTGCCAGCTCTTTTTGCAAAATTAATGGATAAGCGGATGTATATGCCACTAGTCCGGTGGTAAAGTCTGCTTGACAGGTGCCATAAAGACATCCACCCCGTCCTCATGAGCTTGGTAAACATAGACACAAAAATGAGTAATAAAGTTTTGAATAGTTTAAAGGTAGCACATGACAAATTTACTTGGAGTGGCAAGGAAATACCACATATAGGTAGTTATGGTGGACACAAATGGCATGGATTTTGGCTCAAGGATTTGGATGCACGAGAAGCATTCCCTCTCAGTACAGATTTAGGCTAGCAAGGTTATTTAAGCAAACACAGACTGTCAACCGGTACACCAAGAATTATATGACAAACATATTGCAAGTATTATATGACTTCACACTGTCTTCCTTATTAACCAAACCCTTTTAATAGAAAATACCTAGACCTTAGAATTACCACTCATGTAAACCACATTTCGCAAGCTTTACGGTATGTCTCCACTAATGGGCTTTGACTACATGATGCAACAATTTAATCATGACCTGCTTGTTAGCTCAAAACAATTGACATGTATCAAATTATTCAAGTTGTGATCTACAAGAGTATGTAAGTTTTTTCCATTATGCCATTTACCACATGCAACATTTTCCTTTCCACCAAACACCAATCAACTTATTTCAACATAAACTCTCCAAACAATTATAAGTGAAGCAAGAGAGTACTTTCTTTAAAAGAACTAACAGCTCTGACAAGAGATGCATGAAAAACAGGAGCTAAAAGCATAGCAATAGGTAGACAAGAATACTCAACAACTATAAGTGAAGAATAGGAGTATTCACATGAAAAAGCGGAGCGTGTCTCTCTCCCACACAAAAGATGCTAGGATCCAATCAAGTTGAGACCAAAAAATAAAGAAAGCATACTGAAAATAAAAGCACACAGACGCTCCAAGAACAGCACATATGATGTGAAAGAATTAAAATATAGTTTCACAAGAGATGACCAGATAATTTTGACGATGAAGAAGGGGATGCCTTGGGCATCCCCAAGCTTAGACGCTTGAGTCTTCTTGAAATAGGTTGGGGAGATCCACGGGAGCCTCCCCAAGCTTAAGCTCTTCACACTTCTCCATCCTATTATATCACTCTTCCCTCTTGACCCTTGAAAACTTCCGCCACAACAAACTCAAAGTAGTTCTCATTAGAGGGTTAGTGCACAATTAAAAACTCACATGTTCTATATAGATATAATATGACCATTTTAAACATTAGCTACAGCCACTCATGTTATGTGAAGCTCTTCCACCATAAAAAGAATTCCACCCAACACTTAGTAAAAGAGAGAATGCAAAGCAAAAGACATAATCTGCCTAAAACAGAACAGCCCGCAAAGACGAATTTTTTGAGACACTTACGTTGCTCAAATAGGAAAACTCTGAACTAACTAAAGATGCATACATATCTGAGGATTACGCACAAAAATTTCAGATTTAAATCACATTCTGGGATTTTTAAACATTTAATACGGCGAACAGCAGAAATCTGTTCCTGCGCAGTAATCAAAATCTAGCATCATCTTATCATTAGAGGCTACTCTTGGCACAACATTGCGATAAAATAAAGATACAAAGGAATTGCTACAGAAGTAGACAAGTTCCTTGACTCAAATAAAAGAAAAATTGCAGAAATAAAAATAAATGGGTTACCTCCCATAAGCGTTTTTCATGCATCAAGTATTGCCAAGTGTAGAAGCATCAACATCATAGTTTGTTCGAATAATAGAATCAAAAGGTGGTTTAATCCTCTTCCTAGGGAAGTGTTCCATACCTTTCTTGAGAGGGAATTGATATTTGATATTCCCCTCTCTCATATCAATAATAGCACCAACAGTTCTAAGAAAAGGTCTTCCGAGCACAATAGGACAAGAAGCATTGCATTCAATATCCAAAATAACAAAATCAACATGAACAAGGTTGTTGTTAACCATAATAAGAACATCATAAATTCTACCCAAAGGTTTCTTAATAGAAGCATCAGCAAGATGAACATCCAAATAACAATTTTCCAAAGGGTGCTAGATCAAGCATATCATAAAGTCTTTTGGGCATAACAGAAATACTAGCACCAAGGGCACACAAAGCATTGCAATCAAAATTGTGTATCTTCATTTTAATGATGGGCTCCCAACCATCTTCTAACTTCCTAGGGATAGACACTTCACGTTTCAGTTTTTCTTCCCTAACTTGTATGAGAGCATTAATAATATGTTTAGTAAAAGCCATATTTATTTCACTTGCTTTAGGACTTCTAGCTAGCTTTTGCAAGAACATAATTACTTCATAAATATTACAACCATCAAAATCAAGATCATTGTCATCAAAAGTAATGGAACTATTATCCTCATCATTACTAGAAATTTCAGCATTTTTCTCAAGAACAGTTTCAGAGTTATCAGGCAATTTAAAACGTTTTGAAATAGAAGTAGAAACATTGCCAACACCAATTACTCTACCATTGATAGTAGGGGATTTGTTAACATTTGAGGCATGAGCATTTTCAGTAGTAGAAATAGTATAAACTTTAGCAATACTATTCTTTTTAGCAATTTCATCCTCTCTTGCCCACCTAGCATGCAATTCAGCTAACATCCTCACATTATTATCAATCTTAACTTGTATAGCATTGAGAGTTTTGCTCTCTTTAACATCATGAGGCATAGTTTTTATTTTTAACAAATCAACATCAAGAGCAAGACTATCAACTTTAGAGGCAAGAACATCAATTTTCCCAAAATTTTCCTCAACAGACTTATTAAAAGCAGTTTGTGTACTAATAAAATCCTTAAGCATGACTTCAAGATCAGAGGGTACACTCTTATTGTTGCTGTAGGAATTACCATAAGAATTTCCATAACCATTACCAGTGTTAGAGGGATAAGGCTTGTAATTATTATTACCAAAATTGTTCCTATAAGCATTGTTGTTGAAATTATTATTTTTAATGAAGTTCACATCAACATGCTCTTCTTGAGCAACCAAAGAAGCTAAAGGAACATTATTTGGATCAACATGCATTTTTCCATTTGAAAGCATAGTCATAATTGTATCAATCTTATCACTCAAGGAAGAGGTTTCTTCAACAGAATTTACCTTCTTACCTGTTGGAGCCCTTTCGGTGTGTGATGGCCCTTGACGTAGTTACCTGCGTCAAAAGAATATGGGTTAGGTTGAGACTCCAAGTGCAGAGTGTATAGTATAGGAAAGACGGTTTTCCCCACGAGGGGTGACTCGAGGGTTTAATATCGAACTCTCGGGGAATCAGTAGTGAAAGATTTATCTTCTTATCCTTCTCTTGAAAACCTACAAAAAAAGTAAATTGTTTTGTGCCCTCAACCTCACCAAGTGGTTGTCAAGCACAAGGTGTGAGAATGATATGAAAATATAATGAATGCAAAACAGTAAATAAATATGCAATGATGATAAATAAATATGCAAGGATGGTGGAAACAATGATGGATGATATTTTTGGGTTTTGTATTGTGAATGCAAGATGTAAAAGTGTTTTTGTATTTTCGGATTTTTAAATGGCAGAAAATGTAAAGTGGATAAAAGTTGTTGGAAAGGTGTTTCTTATGATTAAAAATGGACCGGGGTTCATGGTTTCACAAATGCACTCTCTCTTTAATAAAGTGGTAGACAATGGAACACTAGAATTGACATATGAGATTGCAACAAAAGGTTTCATGACAAGTTACTAATTATATGGGCATCACGTCCTAACATAGAGATCTTTTGTTTATTAATCTCTCTTATACTCCACCAAGATGCGAACTAAATCATAACACCTTAGTAATTAAGATAAATCAGAGTATAGCATTAAGTTCATGACATGAAGTTAAAATAAGAACATGCTAGATCTAGTCATGGAGTAGTGGCAATGGTCACACCCACATCTCCGGTAGCAAGGTATTTTTCTTTATCCCTAGTGAGGCAACAAAGTAAGGTAAAACACCCAAGTGGATCGCGGAACTTTCTCTCACGTTCACCGCACTAGCCACCCCCCGTTACTCCAACTAATGCACACGTTCCCCCTCACACGCTCTCATACACATGCTTGATCATAACAAGTAAACAAGAACGGGGTACATAATATGCATCTACTTTCATAACTGAAACAAAACTATTGCAATCTCAAACATATATTAACTCATAAAAAGATCCACCACAAAGGTATTACATAGATGACCGTAATCATGTTCAGCAGCTCATACGGTACTAATTAGTGAAGCTCAAGAGAGGAGAGATACATAAGTTACTTCCACAAACCCATAGTCCAGGGGTGGACTACTCCCTCTTCATCATGGAGACGGTGGAGAAGTCGTTGGAGAAGATGGAGACCACGCCGGCAGCGCCCCGCCGGAGTTTTCCCCCTCCAATCTGCAACTCCAGGTCTCTGTTTCGTGGTTTCTGTGTTTCTGCGGCGCTCCTTTCCGAAGGCGTCGGGGACTATTTTTATAGTCGTTTTTAGGTCAAGACGGAGGCTCGGGAAAAAAGATCGACGGCAACGGAGCTCGAGGCCCAGATGGTGGGTCCCACGCGGCCAGGAATCTGGCCGCGTGGGCCACCCTCTTCTGGCCCTCGGGCCTCCGTTTGTTCGCTTCCTTCGCTCCCACGCTTTGTTCCTTCCAAAAACTGATGCTCGTAAATTTTAGGTCATTTGGACGTCGTTTGGGTCCCTGAAACATCAAAATATAGAAAATAGGGTTTTCTGCCTGTGCAGGGTTAATTCCAGAAAAATAGGGAAACAATGAAATATTCCCAAAATCAATATAAAACAATGATATAACCCTTATATGATGCAAATATGATTGAAATATAAGTAATATAATGCAAAGTTCATGTATGCATTTTACATGCATCATACTCGTCCTCGAGTATGAAGGTGATAAAACTAACATGGACTTTGCAATTTAATACTATCAAAGGATATCAAAGATGATTACTATTGCTACATAGAGTCAAATGATTCATTCTTCAAAGGAGTAGCAATATACAAGATAGATTATGAAGTGATATCAAATATTCAATGTAAGGATGTTCAATGATAATTCACAAAGTGTAACATAGAAGAAAGTACTATGGACCAAATGTATGCATAATGAAAAGTAAAAACATCCTATAATGGTCATAGAGTATTCTTGTAAATCTGAATATAAAAGGTGGACACTTTGGAAAGATATATAAATGAGTAGAGGTAAAACATGAATAAGTTTCATCTAACTTCCAAATGCTTCTACTTAAGTTAATGTTTGCAATGTGGTATTCATTGGTGTCAAGCTCTCATTACCCCTATCATAGCATCTTGAATGGTTAAAGTTTAAAGTGAAAGCAAATATGAGTAGTGTGCTTGACAAAGTATGGGTTGAATGTCTCATGCCCCGTGAATACGAGTACCTACACCACGGTGTTACTCAACTTGGGACACAAAAGCAAGTTCAAGTTAAGGTCATTGTAAGTAATATAATAGCGTCATCAAGAGCGTCAACTGGGGTACCTCTTGTCCCAGGACATGGAACAAGCCCATGTCAAAATGACAAGACAAACAAACAAAATGAACAATCTCCACACCCTTTTTATTTACTATTGGTATAGCTTTTTATTGTGGGGTGCATCACTGAAGGTTCACCATAGCATGTAAGTAAATTTCCACCATGAATGATGCATGGCTTAGATTAGCGGCCCAGGCGTCTCTCTAGCCATTTATACAAACTCATTAAACTTACTAAGTTTCCACATTTATTTGGCACCATGATAAGCATCCATAAACAAAAGTACATGATATCAACAAAATATAAAGAGCACGTTGAAAGCTTGCCATGTGACAGCACATATGAGCTAACTCCCAACCAAGACTCTTGTCAAGCTCACAACTTCATAATTTTAATCACAATGGGTCATGTTTATTAAGTGCAATAAAAGTAAGGTGTGCATCAAGTTCGTGAGAGCTCTTTAACCAACTTTTCCCATAACAATCAATAACATAAGCATTTTAATTCAGAAGTATAGATAATACAAAATAACATGATAAACATACTCGGAATAGCATAAAGCTAATAGGTAGATATGGTGGACTCACTGGAAAAACTTTGGTTGAAGGTGTTGGAAAACAAGTTTTTACTTGTTGGAATTTTTGGGCTAGCAAGAGGGAGAAAGTTGACCGTCTAAATGCATGCATAAGTGTCCATAGAACTAACCAATCCATGTTAAACAAAGTAAAGTAACATTCAGCATCAAAACATGAATAAAAGATAGCTCTTGATAAAACACTTGCAAATTAATATTCATTAAAAGCATATGAATCATGCAACTATATGTATCTTTTTGAATCAACTCAAACATCCCTTTCCCAATCTTTTTAATAGCATCCAACTTAATTCAACCCAAATTTCCAGTAGCTCTCTCATATATAAATGATAGTGGTGGTCTCAAGACAAACAAAAATCAAACCGAAATAAAAAGCAAATAAAAGACGCTCCAAGTTTATGCGATAAAGTGCATTGATCGAAAAACAGAAGTTAGACGTGTGCAAACCGAGAGTGTGTTGGTCCAGTGGGGTTGTCTTCACATCCCCAAGCTTATGGTCTTCACCATCCTTGGATAGCTCTTGGTGCATCTCCTCTAATCCCTGTGAAAAAACTTCAAAACACCGTTTCTCCCATTTCTTTTCTGTGGGGTGACATTAGTAGTGATAGACAAATGAATTACTTGCTGCATAAAATCCTTAAACAAAAATTCATATGAATGTCCAGAAAGTGTATAATGTTGTATGCCTACTTATAAACTCAATTGGATCAAAAAGATTCAAGTTAAAAGTTCAAAGAATGCATCAAACAAAATGGGACAGAATCTGTCCAGAAAAACAGCAGCAGCAAAACGTATTTTTCTACCCTACTTAAATATGTCGAAAAATTCTGAAAAATTCATGCTTACAGAGGATGAAAAGTTGCAACTACAGTTCAAATATCAGCTCATTCGGAGTTACAGAATAGGAATTAAAAATCATACCGTGCACAGATTCGTGCTGGAATAAAATCTCCGAATGCAAATAGCAACTTTTTCAAACCAAAATAGGTAAAACTTGGCACTTTATTAAAAATTCCAGAAACAAAACTAAAAACTAAGTCTCTTGTTACAGCAAGAGGACACAAAGAAAATAAAAACAACCGGGTTGCCTCCCGTAAAGCGCTTTCTTTATAGCCATGTAGCTAGGCTTCTTACTTGATATTTATTGTGGACGAAGCTCATGAGGGAGCTTGAACTTTGATGTGTCCCTCTTCCTTGGGAAGTGTTCCATGCACTTCTTGTGTGGAAACTGAAACTTCACATTCCCTTCTTTTGAATCAATGATAGCACCTGTGGTACGAAGAAAAGGTCTTCCAAGAATAATTGGACTAGAGGTTTTATTCCCCATATCCATGATTAGAAAATCAACAGGTACAAATGTCATATGCAACTCTACCATAACATCACTTACTTTTCCTAAAGCATGTTTAATGGAATCATCAGCAAGTGCAAGTTCAATAGAGCATTTTTCAAGATTCTTTAATTCAAGAACTTCATATAATTCTTTAGATAAAACAGAGACACTAGATCCTAGATCTAATATAGCATGGTGTGTCTCTTTTCCAATGGTTACTAGTACTTTGGGAATCCATATATCCCCAAGCTTAGGTGGTATCATAGCTTCTTGGTTGTACCTAGCAATCTTTTCTTTTAAAACATGATTAGCAATATAAGAACCAAAACCTGCTTGGTTAACATTGATGGAAGGATCACTTGCAAATTTTTGTAAGATAGATATTAATTCATGCAAGCTACAATTCTCTAAGTCAAGCAATGGTTCCTTGACTTCACTAAGCATTTTAACTTCCTCAACTTTCTTTTCCTTTTTAACCCAAACTTGTTTCTTACCAGGAACTTCCTTCTCATGTTTAAATGATGGATCTTTCTTTAATGAATCACTAACACGAACCAACTTTTCCTCAATTCTGTTGAGGTAAACATCTTTTTCAAGAAATTCCCTCTCACATAATCTTAGTTTATGCATAACATTAACTAATTCATTGTCTATCCTGGGAATAATGTTTTCAGAATAAGATGCTAGTTGTTCAAAATCCTCTTTATTTGGTAGTTTCTCTAATTTGGCTTCAAATTTATCTATAGATAATGCAAGTGCTACTGTGGTATCCTCCACCTTTTTCTTACTACCCACAAAGCTACCAAAAATTCTTCTAAGTGTCATGGCTGCACAAGGTGGTGTTGACAAGACAAAACTTCCACCTGTAGCCCCATCTAAAGCATTTTGATACCAAGGATATATTCCATAATAAAAGTAAAGATTTAGCTTTTCATCTTCACAAGGTGTAGGATCTTCATAGTGTATCCTATTAATTCTTACCCAAGCATCTTTTAATGTTTCTCCAGGATGTTGCTTAAAATTAGAAATGGAACTTAATGGAGGACTCACTTCTTGTTTGTTTCCAAGAACCATGATTGCAAGTTTTTATGTGTTTTTAATTTTTTATGCAAAACTGAAAATAAAATGATACTAAACAATGCAAACCGAAATAACAAATGCAACACAAAATGCAAAACTGAAAATAAAAATGCAAACCGAAATATAAATATGATATGCAAGACAATAAAAAACAAAATAAAATCTTTGAAGGTAAAGATGGATAAGATGATGCTCACGTAGGTGCAACCTCCCCAAGCTTAGGTGTTTGCACAAGTTGGTGATGAAGTTGACTTTGTTGTGAGATACCCTTGGATAAACCTTTACAGCAATGATTCCCCGGCAACGGCGCCAGAAAACTGTCTTGATGGCCCTTGACGTAGTTACCTGCGTCAAAAGAATATGGGTTAGGTTGAGACTCCAAGTGCAGAGTGTATAGTATAGGAAAGACGGTTTTCCCACGAGGGGTGACTCGAGGGTTTAATATCGAACTCTCGGGGAATCAGTAGTGAAAGATTTATCTTCTTATCCTTCTCTTGAAAACCTACAAAACAAAGTAAATTGTTTTGTGCCCTCAACCTCACCAAGTGGTTGTCAAGCACAAGGTGTGAGAATGATATGAAAATATAATGAATGCAAAACAGTAAATAAATATGCAATGATGATAAATAAATATGCAAGGATGGTGTAAACAATGATGGATGATATTTTTGGGTTTTGTATTGTGAATGCAAGATGTAAAAGTGTTTTTGTATTTTCGGATTTTTAAATGGCAGAAAATGTAAAATGGATAAAAGTTGTTGGAAAGGTGTTTCTTATGATTAAAAATGGACCGGGGTTCATGGTTTCACAAATGCACTCTCTCTTTAATAAAGTGGTAGACAATGGAACACTAGAATTGACATATGAGATTGCAACATAAAGGTTTCATGACAAGTTACTAATTATATGGGCATCACGTCCTAACATAGAGATCTTTTGTTTATTAATCTCTCTTATACTCCACCAAGATGCGAACTAAATCATAACACCTTAGTAATTAAGATAAATCAGAGTATAGCTTTAAGTTCATGACATGAAGTTAAAATAAGAACATGCTAGATCTAGTCATGGAGTAGTGGCAATGGTCACACCCACATCTCCGGTAGCAAGGTATTTTTCTTTATCCCTAGTGAGGCAACAAAGTAAGGTAAAACACCCAAGTGGATCGCGGAACTTTCTCTCACGTTCACCGCACTAGCCACCCCCCGTTACTCCAACTAATGCACACGTTCCCCCTCACACGCTCTCATACACATGCTTGATCATAACAAGTAAACAAGAACGGGGTACATAATATGCATCTACTTTCATAACTGAAACAAAACTATTGCAATCTCAAACATATATTAACTCATAAAAAGATCCACCACAAAGGTATTATATAGATGACCGTAATCATGTTCAGCAGCTCATACGGTACTAATAGTGAAGCTCAAGAGAGGAGAGATACATAAGTTACTTCCACAAACCCACCACTCCGGCAGCGCCCCGCCGGAGTTTTCCCCCTCCAATCTGCAACTCCAGATCTCTGTTTCGTGATTTCTGTGTTTCGGCGGCGCTCCTTTCCGAAGGGCGTCGGGGACTATTTTTATAGTCGTTTTTAGGTCAAGACGGAGGCTCAGGAAAAAAGATCGACGACAACGGAGCTCCGAGGCCCCAGATGGTGGGTCCCA
This sequence comes from Poa pratensis, assembly GCA_947311845.1. Lineage (NCBI taxonomy): Eukaryota > Viridiplantae > Streptophyta > Magnoliopsida > Poales > Poaceae > Poa > Poa pratensis. Next base: position 10,892,512 of record CAMZMU010000054.1, read on the forward strand.
CGCGGCCAGGGAATCTGGCTGCGTGGGCCACCCTCTTCTGGCCCTCGGCCTCCTTTTGTTCGCTTCCTTCGCTCCCACGCTTTGTTCCTTCAAAAAACGGATGCTCGTAAATTATTAGGTCATTTGGACGTCGTTTGGGTTCCTGAAACATCAAAATATAGAAAATAGGGTTTTCTGCCTGTGCAGGGTTAATTCCAGAAAAATAGGGAAACAATGAAATATTCCCAAAATCAATATAAATCAATGATATAACCCTTATATAATGCAAATATGATTGAAATATAAGTAATATAATGCAAAGTTCATGTATGCATTTTACATGCATCAGTGTGCCACTCAGAATAAATTTATCATCATATCATCTAAAAGCTTTGTTGCAGCACCCAAAGTGATGGACATAAATGTACCTCCAGCAGCCGAATCCAACAAATTCCTTGAAGAAAAATTTAGTCCTGCATAAATCTTTGGATAATCATCCAAGTAGTCAGTCCATGAGTGGGACAATTTTTAACCAATGATTTCATCCTTTCCCAAGCTTGAGCGACATGTTCATTATCATATTGCTTAAAATTCATTATGCTACTTCTCAAGGATTAATCTTAGCAGGAGGGTAATATTTCCCAATGAAAGCATCTTTGCATTTAGTCCATGAATCAATACTATTTCTAGGCAAAGATAGCAACCATTCTTTAGCACGTCCTCTCAAGGAGAAAGGGAAAAGTTTCAGTTTAATAATATCACTTTCTACTTCCTTATACTTTTGTATTTCACAAAGTTCAACAAAATTATTAAGGTGAGCAGCAACATCATCAGTACTAACACCAGAAAATTGCTCTTTCATAGCAAGGTTCAAAAGACCAGGCTTAATTTCATAAACTCTGCTTTAGAAGCAGGTGGAGCAATAGGTGTGCATATGAAATCATTGTTGTTTGTGCTAGTGAAGTCACACAACTTGGTGTTCTCAGGAGTACTCATTTTAGCAAGATTAAAGCAAGACAGAAAAATAACAATTCGAATATAAAAGTAACTAATTTTTTTGTGTTTTTGATAATTGAAAGCAAACAAGACAAAATGAAAATAAACTAAGCAAGACAAAAACAAAGTAAATAGATTGGAAGTGTGAGACTCCCCTATCAGAAGACTGCTACTCCCCGACAACGGCGCCAGAAAATTAGCTTGATGACGTGGATCGCACGTTCGTTGGGAGACCCCAAGAGGAAGGTATGATGCAGTGCAGCAGCAAGTTTTCCCTCAGTAAGAAACCAAGGTTATCGAACCAGTAGGAGTAGGAGCTCTTCTGAAGGTTGTTGGCGGCGCCGACCCCAACGTGGACCTGCACACAAGACAATCAAACTACTTTGCCCCAACGAAACAGTGAGGTTGTCAATCTCACCGGCTTGCTGAAAACAAAGGATTAAAAGTGTGGTGTGGAAAATGATGTTTAATTGCAGGAAGTAAAAGAGAACAATGATTGCAGTAGGTTGTTTATCAGATGTAAAAGAATGGACCGGGGTCCACAGTTCACTAGTGGTGTCTCTCCATAAGATAAATGATATGTTGGGTAAACAAATTACAGCTGGGCAATTGACAAATAGTGAGCGCATGACAATGCATATATATGACATGTTGACTACTATGATATTTATTTGGGCATTACGACAAGATACATAGACCGTTATCCAACTGCATCTATGACTAATAATCCACCGCCAGGTTGTCATCCGAGTTCCCCGTTGGTATTAAGTTGCAAGCAACAGATAATTGCATTAAGCAATGTGCGTAATGTAAACAAATGCATTAAACCTAACAGCGTACCATTAAGCTAAGCATCGGTTATGTTATCCCTAGTGGCAACAACACATCCACAATCTTAGAAGTTGCTGTCACTCTCCCAGATTACCGGAGGCATGAACCCACTATCTAGCATAAATACTAACTCTTGGAGTTACAAGCATCTACTTGGCCAAAGCATCTACTAGTAACGGAAAACATGTAAGATCATAAATAACATATAAGATAGATTGATAATCAACTTGACATAGTATTCAATATTCATCGGATCCCAACAAACACAACATATAGCATTACAATAAGATGATCTTGATCATGTTAGACAGCTCACAAGATTTAAACATGATGGCACAAGGAGGAGAGACAACCATCTAGCTACTGCTATGGACCCGTAGTCCAAGGATGAACTACTCACGCATCACTCCGGAGGCAGGCATGATGATGTAGAGCCCTCCGGTGATGATTCCCCTCTCTGGCAGGGTGCCGGGAAGAGGTTCTGGACCCTCCCGAGCTAGGGTTGACGACGGCGGCGCCTCTGGAACTTTTCGTGGAATATGACTCGGGTCTTTAGGGTTTTCACGTCGGGGGGAATATATAGGCGAAAGGGTGGCGGCTGGAGGCGCCCGAGGGGCCCACACACACCCTCGGCGCGGCCAGGAGGGGGCCCGCGCCGAGGCCGTGTGTGGCCGCCTCGTGGCGTTCCTCCGTCTCTCCTCTGGACTCCGTGAACGTGTCGGTGAAAATAGGACCTTGGGTATTGATTTCGTCCAATTCCGAGAATATTTCCAGAACAACTTTTCTGAAATACAAAAACAGCAGAAAACAGGAACTGGCACTGTGGCATCTTGTTAATAGGTTAGTCCCGTAAAATGTATAAAAATGATATGAAGTGTATGCAAAACATGTAACAAGTGGCATAATATCGACATGGAACATCAAAAATTATAGATACGTTTAAGACGTATCAATGAGTAAGACCAACTTCAAGCCCAACGACAGGCTAACCTCTCGAGGTTTCTTCACCCAAAGGAAGGTGTATGCCCGACAGGCTAGGTGCGTGCCTTTGTCTCCCTTGCAGGTGGACCGCATCATGGGGGGAGCCTGCCCGACGGTTGGAAAAACCGACAAGGGAAGGCCTCGACCTTCCCGAGCCGTGCGCGCCACCTATCACCCTGGGGAGGGTGGGTTGGACACCAGGCAGACACTTGCCACATCCCGTTTGAGGGGAAATATGCGCACTCCCCCCGACCAGCGCGGCAGGCGAGACAAGACCGAACGACCGTCCCGTCCGCCGTCCGCGTCAAGGCGAGGTGTCACGCATGCACATTGGACGTTGTGGTAACCCCTTGGAGTATAAAAGGAGGACCTCGTCCACCTAGTAAAAGAGAGAGCCCATTGTCTTCCATCGCATGACAAGAGATCTACATCAGTAGAAAAAGCCCAGTAGGAAAGAGAGATCCCGGGGAAGAGCTAGTCCCCGGCGGGAATAGAGATCCGCCAGCAGGACGTGAAGTTTTACATCTCTGGGTGGCCTGAACCTGGGTAGAAAAATGTGTGTTCTCTCGTGATCTATTCATATCTGACGACGACAAAGCAGACACTCCCGACGCCCCTCTACCGGCCAAATCCGTAGGGGGACATTCTGGTTCCTCGTTGTCCATTTTTCGACACGCCACAATGATCTAAGTTGAATCGGCGGCAATTGCGCGTCTCTCCAAACGCCGAGTTCCCACGCAACACAAAGTATGTAGCGGTTCCATACCCACTATTCCAATAGAGTTCTTGTGCTTTCTGCATTATGGTGTTTGATCATTTGCTTATATTTCCGTTGTTTGGGGGCGGGTGATACGTGTCCAACGTATCCATAATTTCTGCTGTTCCATGCTTATATTATACCATTTGCTACATGTTTTATATACACTTCGTATCACTTTTATGCATTTTCTGGGACTAACCTATTAACAAGATGCCACAGTGCCAGTTCCCTGTTTTCTGCTGTTTTTTGTTTCAGAAAGTTACTTCTGGAAATATTCTCGGAATTGCACGAAACAAAAGGCCAGGTCCCTATTTTTCCAGCACGTACACGGAGTCCGAAGGAGAGATGAAGGAGAGCCACGAGGTGGCCAAACCATAGGCAGGCGCGGCAGTGGGCCCAGCCGCGCCGCCATGTTGTTTGGGCCCCTCGGGGGTCCGCCGACATCGCCCCTTCGCCTATTTATTCCCCGAGACGCGAAAACCCTAAAACACCGAGCCTTTCATCTAGAACATATTCGCTGCCGCCGCCGTCGTCAACCCTAACTCGGGGGGTTTCTGAAGCTCTTCCCGGCACCCTGCCGGAGAGGGGAATCATCACCGGAGGGCTCTACATCGCCATGCCCGCCTCCGGAGTGATGCGTGAGTAGTTCATCCTTGGACTATGGGTCCATAGCAGTAGCTAGATGGTTGTCTTCTCCACTTGTGCCATCATGTTTAGATCTTGTGAGCTGCCTATCATGATCAAAATCATCTTATTGTAATGCTACATGTTGTGTTTGCTGTGATCTGACTTATATTGATACCTATGTGGAGCTGAATATTATATTATCATGTCTATGTCATTTGTGATCTTGCATGCTCTCCGTTACTTGTTGAAGCCTTGGCCAAGTGAATACTTGTGACTCCAAGAGGGGGTATTTATGCATGATAGTTGGGTTCAACCTCTATTTAACCTGGGATAGTGACAGCAAGTTCTAAGGTTGTAGATGTGTTGTTGCCACTAGGGTAAAACAACAATGCTTTATTCAAGGATGAATGTATTGTTTACATTACGCACATTACTTAATGCAATTGTCTGTTGCTTGCAACTTAATACTGGAAGGGGTACGGATGTTAACCGGAAAGTGGACTATTTAGGCATAGATGCATGCTGGATAGCGGTCTATGTACTTTGTCGTAATGCCCAAATGAATCTCATAGTAGACACCACAGCTCACACATGCATGTTATATGCACTTATCAATTGTCAATTGCCCAGCTGTAATTTGTTTACCCAGCATGTTAGTTATCTTATTGGAGAGACACCACTAGTGAACTGTGGACCCCGGTCCATTCTTTTACATCTGAAATACAATCTACTGCAATCATTGTTCTCTACTGTTTTATGCAAACAAACATCATCTTCCATTCGATACGTTTAACCCTTTGTTTTCAGCAAGCCGGTGAGATTGACAACCTCACTGTTAAGTTGGGACAAAGTAATTTGGTTGTGTTGTGCAGGTTCCACGTTGGCACCGGAATCCCTGGTGTTGCGCCGCACTACACTCCTTCACCAACACCTTCGAAGCAAACCTCGTTTTCCTACTGGTTCGATTAAACCTTGGTTTCATACTGAGGGAAAACTTACTGCTGCACTCATCATACCTTCCTCTTGGGGTTCCCAACTGACGTGTGACGTACAAGCATTGTTTCTGGCACTATTGCCGGGGAGATATTCCCTCGTCAACCTAGAGCCACCAGCGGGCCTTTTGCGGGCGCCGTTGTGGACTGCACCTTAATGTGGCGGACACATGTGTGGCACCATGGCACCCCAAAGAGGCCCAATTGGGGTGCCGGACATGAGGGGTGTGCCGGTGGAGATGCTCTTACCAAGTACAAAGAAGCGAGTTAATTCTAAATGAAATATAGTCTCGACCCGGTACTTACGAGGAAAAAGTCGACCAGGCGATCACAAGGCGACTAGGTTTTCCATTCGCGTCGTCGACGACGCTCTCGGTTTTCCGCGCATCTGATGGCCTTCTAGGTCTGGAGGGCGGCAAACCCTGGCCTCTGGCCGACTGGAGGGTTCCCGTTTGCTATTTTAGCTAATTTTGTGTCTTCATCCGGATGGTGAACATCCCGGTCTTAGAATAAGGTACGCCCCGCTCTGGTGGTGCGCCTAGTGATACGTCTCAAACGTATCTATAATTTTTGATGTTCCATGCTGATATTATACCAATTGTTACATGTTTTATATACACTTATATCATTTTTATACATTTTCTGGGACTAACCTATTAACAAGATGCCACAGTGCCAGTTCCTGTTTTCTGCTGTTTTTGTATTCCAGAAAAGCTAGTCTGAAAATATTCTCGGAATTGGACGAAAATTTACGGAGGCCCCTATTTTATCAGAAGACACCTGGAGTCCGAAGGAGAGATGAAGTGGAGCCACGAGGACCCCACACGTGGGCTCGGCGCGGACAAGGGCCCACCGGCGCCGAGGGTGGTGTCGCCTCCTCGTGCACCGCCTCGCGACGCCCTTTGGCCTATATATTGCTCCTACCCCGAAAACCCTATGAGGATCGACGATTTCCCCATAAAAGTTCCAGAGCTCCGCCGCCATCCGAAACCCTAATTCGGGGGACATAAGTCTCTGTTTCGGCACCTTGCCGGGACGGGGAATTGCCCCCGGAGCCATCTCCATCGACGCCACCGCCTCCATCATCGCCGTTGCTGACTCCCGTGATGAGGAGGGAGTAGTTCGTCATTGGGGCTGAGGGCTCTACCGGTAGCTATGTGGTTTATCTCTCTCTCCCATGGTGTGATCTTTATGTGATCATGAGCTTTGTAATCTAGTTGGATCCATAGATGTTACTCTTCATTATCTTATATGCTACTCAAGTGGTTTTATTAATGTAATCTCCGGAGTCACCTTTGTCCCACGGTGCGAAGTTGACAGTGTGCGCCCCGTGTGTGGCTCTTAGGCTAAAGATAACAGGAATACTTATCATGAGTTATTATTTGCGTTGAATGTCTCTATGAAATTGCGGTGTTTGTCTAGTACTATTTAGGGCGCTCAAGTTGACAGTGTGGGGTTTCCTAGATGTGGAATGCGACTTTAAGGTGTGCTTTTATAGCCCTACGCGGTGGATTGGTGTTCATTATCCAACGAGAGAATAACTCAGAGTAGCATAGTGAAGAGGAAATATCTATGTATTCAATTATATTATTATTGTTGAGAGTGACCACTAGTGAAAGTATGATCCCTAGGCCTTGTTTCTAAGCATTGAAACACCGTTTACAACCAGTTCTGCTACATGTTTGCTTGCTGCCATTTTTATTTCAGATTGCAATTACCACTTATAATCATCCATATTACTTGTATTTCACTATCTCTTCGCCGAACTAGTGCACATATACACCTGACAAGTGTATTTGGTGTGTTGGGGACACAAGAGACTTCTTGTATCTTAATTGCAGGGTTGCTTGAGAGGGATATCTTTGACCTCTACCTCCATGAGTTCGATAAACCTTGGGTGATTCACTTAAGGGAAACTTACTGCTGTTCTACAAACTTCTGCACTTGGAGGCTCAATACTGTCTACAAGAATAGAAGCGTGCGTAGACATCACCTAGCGCTAGCGGAGGGCGCGTGGAGTTGTGTGTCCGACGGATCTCTTGGGATCTTGTCGGTTTTCGTGTTCATCATTTGTCGAGTTATTCCGATTTACGGTTCTCATCTTTAGCGATGGTTACTGTTGTGGTGCGATGTCTCTTTGGGGTCTCAGCATATCTATTACAACAAGCTCTCCTATGGCAAGGTTCATTTGACTCCGACGAGGGAGGGGAGAGGACAACGAAGCGTTTTGAGCTTGCTTCATTGTCCGTAGTCGTCGCTAGGTGGTCGAATGACTTATTTGTATTTTTTTGTTTTGTTCGTCTTTTATACGGTTGTGGATGATTAATAGATCATGATCTTTTTGAAGGAAAAAAGACTAAATGCTATACCACGATATGGAAATGTATCAGCACATCCATAAGATCGCGTGTAACGTCAAAAGATCACGACGACACAGGACACACAGATAGATCGGGCTAGAAGATGGCTAGAAGATGGTTGACGTACGATGGGATGCTTCGGCGCATGAATGAACAGCTAGGAGGAAAGAAAAGGCCTCCGACGGCAAAGCCTACCCTCCTGACGGACAGACAGACAGATACAGTACAGGGCGGCGTCACGCGTGCCACCTGATCGGCGGCAGCGCCTCGCCTCGCCGGTCAATAAATAAAAACCTGCTCTCCGCTGCGTGCCCCGGAGTAGAAACCGCCATCCCCACCGCGATTCCCGCACCAGTTTCCCTCCCCGACCTCCATTCCCATCTCCCCCTCTCTCCCCTGCGGCGGCGAGACTAGCAGCCGCCCAAAACCCTAGCCCCGCCCGCCGGTGACTCCGCCGCCCCCGGGACCAGAGCAGGACCTCCGCCGATCCCCAACCACCGCGCGCCTCCCCTCGCGACTTCCGCTTCCGCGCTGCTCGTCCCCGCGGCGCGACCTCCACCGACGCCTGCGCGCCACCAGCCCGCCCGCTCCTCCCTCCATGGACGGGCTCAAGGGGGGCCCAGGCGAGGGGGACGCGGCGGAGGAGGCGGGGGAGAACACGCGGCCCGCTGCCCAGGACGGCGCCGCCTCCTCCTCCGGTGCGCCCGGGTCGGCGAGGGCGACGATGGGCGGCTACGACGGGTCCGCCAGGGTGGTCTTCCACGACCCCAGCATCCCGCGGCCGCAGGACGAGTACCGCATCCTGGTCAACAACTCCAACTCGCCCTTCGACCACGTCTGGCTCGGCCTCAGCGACGACGGCTCCCGCCGTATACACCCCTTGGTCAGTCCCTCGTCCGTTTGTTGGTTACGTGCCTGTTTCGTTTTTCTTGGGCTTGGATGGGCTAGGTAGGAGGAACCCGTGGATGAATGTGGGATCTACGAATGATTCTTGATTGATTACATGCTTGTTCCTTTTCTATGCTTTAATTTGATGGTATGTTCGGCCTGGAGGGAGCAATCGAACTGTGAGTTGTGAACTGAAAAGGAGTTTGCTACGAATGATTCTTGATTAGTTGATTGCGTGCTTCTTCATTTTCTATGCTTTGATTTGATGATCTGTTCGGCCTGGAGGGACCCTTGGATTAGGTTTGTTTTTAGTTCGGTGGTCAGTATTTAGTACCACAAGCATGTACTATAAGAATAACTCCACTCAAATGTTAATGGTCCTCTTCATTTCCTTGGTTGCTTGTAATTTCGAAGCTATGTAGTGGCAAAAGTAGCTCCATCTTCTCTTATCTTTTGCAGGTGAATATCATATTTACATGTCCCTGTATGCTAGAGGAAAAAGTTTGAGATACCATTTGCATTCAGAATAGCCGAATCCCATACGTTTGCTAATTTTCTTTGCTGTACAGTTGATTTACTTATAGCTCGAAAAGGATCAAAAGGTAAGAATATAGCATGTTGACTCAAGGACTAGATGAGTTTGTTACAAGAGAACTTGTATGGGTCTTGATTTTTTTTGGAAAGGTAAAGGATCAGGAATCTTCTCATTGTATATTGACCTGTAGCACTTAAAAGTGGCACGGTGTTCTGCTTTTCCAACTCATATCTGTTTGTTCTAAAGTGTACACTGATTGGCTTGTGTGCATGTACTAAAATTGATGTAAATATACTTGTCCTATTGCAGGAAAAACTACACGTGGAGCAGTTTATTGACAGAAGTGTTTCTGAGATTGAACCAGTAAGGCCAGCTGATGTAGAGGATACCCCCTTTACGCTAGTAGAAGACCAGAAAGGCTTAACGGAATTAGTCAACAAGTTGAAGGATGTAAATGAATTTGCTGTAAGCATTTTGTTATTAAGTTTGGTTGTTAATTCCAAGTTAAGTCTATATCATACTTTTTTGCTGCCTGTGTTGTCTTAAATTTCAACTTCTCATGTATCTTGTCCCGTTGCATGCATTGCTTCTCGGTTTTTTTTCTTCTAAATGCTCCAGTTGAAAAATTGTTCCTGCTATCAGATTTAAAAATGCACATAAGTCGTTCATTAATTCTGTCGACAAAGTAATCTAAGTGAAACCTCGCTGAGTTTTTGTCATTTGATAGCTGTTATAGGCTCTAATTTAGATTGACAGCCATATCCTGAGCCAAGAGAACATTTGTTTTCTTAAACTATTGGGAGAACTCTTAAGGCGTGATACTTTAAAACTTCTTGACAAAAGCGCATTTTCCATATGTTTTTCCACATTACCTGTTATCATCAAACTCCTGCCACAAATCCAGTGGATTTTGTTAGTGTTCCACCATAGTACGTCCAAAAATAGGAGCTTGTGTCGCTGCATTCTACTCTGGAATTCAATGAAATTGATGTGTCATTATAATTTCTTATGGATGATGTGTAGTTGCTTCTGTTGCTTCCCTTCCCCTGACTTGTCTGGCAGTCTGATTACACTACTCTGTCTTCCTGCCATGAATTACACGGCGTAAATATTAATAAAATCATATTCATGTTTTTGCTTATTTTGTCTTTTCATAGAAGAACACATTTGTGTTTTGTATGGTTGTCATTTGGCATGTAATAAGTCAACTCCTAATGCCTCGCTGACTGCTAAAAATGTAACATTTGCTTCATCTTGTGTGCTGTTTTCAGGTCGATTTGGAGCACAATCAGTATAGGTCATATCAGGGTTTGACCTGCTTAATGCAGATTTCAACAAGAACAGAGGACTTCATTATTGACACCCTTAAACTACGCATTTACATCGGTTCCTACTTGAGTGAACATTTTAAAGATCCAACCAAGAGAAAGGTGTTCTTAACTATCAAACTGTCTCAGACTTTGTGATTTAATATCACTTTGCTCACTTTTCCTTGGGAAAATAGGTAATGCATGGGGCAGATCGTGATATAATGTGGCTCCAACGGGACTTCCGATTATATGTGTGCAATCTATTTGACACAGGACAGGTACTGTTGAAAAGTAGGACTGCTAATAGCCTGATGCCATGGTTCTTCATTATGGCTCTCTGCTGTGTCTTTCTACATTTTCCTTTTAAAGCTATTTTTTTGTCATATTAACTTAAGCTTGATTTTCCTGTCTAATGCCAATCAGGCTTCAAGGGTCTTACAGATGGAGCGAAATAGCCTAGAACACCTATTGCATCACTTTTGTGGAGTCACAGCGAACAAAGTGTACAGCACATTTACCCATAAATGCTAGAAATGAACTACCCATGCTGATTTCCTTGTTATTTATCATGAGATTTGTTTCTGACAAAACTAAGCAATTTCTTGTAGATATCAGAATGCAGACTGGAGGATGAGGCCACTCTCTGATGAAATGATCAAGTATTCTGCATATAACCATATATTCCATTCCTTTAGTTATTGTTCCTTTTTGCACTATTTCTGTCAATGTATCCTTCTGAGGTTACCCCCTATGCAGGTATGCTAGAGAAGATACACACTATCTGTTGTATATATATGACTTGATGAGACTTAGACTACAAAGGGAATCGTGTGAAAATGATCTTCTTCTTGAGGTTAAATTTATGTGCTATTGTATTCCTTTTTGGTTTTATCTGATATATTAGTTTCATATAAATGAGCATTGTTGATGTGTTCTGCTTCCCTAAATCAACCCTTAATATAGAACTACATGGCAGAGCTTGAAAATTGGCATGTTTCCTTTTATGTTCATATAAACCTGCGATCTGTATGTTACAGGTAATTCCTAAACCAAGTTATTGACCGGTGGTTTTTGGTTACTGCAGGTTCAAAACCGCAGTAATGAAATTTGCTTACAGTTGTATCAAAAGGAGCTGCTGACAGATACATCCTTTCTCCACATATACGGGTTTGTTTGCTGTTACTTCAATTACTGCACTTAGTTTATCTTTCAGGAAAATATCTTTGCTTATATTGAAAATATGTGCTTACCTTCATAATGTGTGAGCTTATCCCATTAACTCGAGTGTGTTATTATAGGTTGCACGAACATGAATTGGAAGCAAATCAACTGGCTGTTGTTTCGGTAAGAACTTACTTTGTTTTGTATCCCTCGTGATTATTATGTCTTGAATAGACCTACCAGATGTATATACGCTCTGCAAGTCTGCACTCTAGAAAAACTACCATGGCATTCACGTCTTGCGCAACCTGGCATAGTAACATGCAATTTGGCACTTTTCCTGTAAATAGTTTTATAGCTGTCTGGTACCAAATCTTGCTGTTCATTGACTGGCGATATATAATAAGTTAATAACTTTCAATTGTTTTGACTTTCTGAAAAGCAATACTGTACAGCAGAATATAACAAGTTCGTTTATTCTTTCGGCCAGAGTTATTCAATTTGCATGTGCATGTATATAACAAAATCTCGCATACTCAGGCTCTACATCAATGGAGAGATTATGTAGCTCGTCAACAAGATGAGAGCACTGGTTATATATTGCCAAACAAGGCTTTGATTGAGATAGGTATTTACTGATTTCTATCGATTTTGTTTGGTTTGCTATTGCTGCATAACTTGCTGTATTGACTTGGCTAACTCTCCCTTTGAATCCAAAAGCAAAGAAGATGCCTACAACTACTGCAGATTTACAAAGAATGGTGAAATCAAAATATTCATTTGTTGAGGAGATCTTGAACATTGTACGGAATGCAACTGGAAATTCTTATGCATTTGAAGCAATAGCTGAGCAACTAAAGAAGGCACAGCTTGGTGAGGTCAGTTAGGCCGAACTTGGTATTTTCTTTTTCAGTGCTGTGTTAAGACTGATGATGAGTATTATTAGCAGTTCTCATTAAGCACTTACTTTGAAATTATATGCAATATCTTGCAGTTAGACTTGAAAACTATACTGGACAGTGTTGAAGCTATTGAAGTGGCTCCTTTGGATTCTGATAATAGGATTAGTATTGATCCATCTGATCAATATTCTGCAACTCCTTCATCGACTGCAAATATCAGTGTTACTAACAGTAGGGATAACTCAATGAGTAATGCAACTTTGACTGGTAGCATCTCGCTACACGACAAGAATCAAACCATACCATCGCCTGAAATTAAGAGCTCTTGGACCTTGTCGGGCCTTAATAGACAATCCAATAAGGAAGTGATGAGCAATAATAAGCAGGTGGGACATATTTTTAGTTTCTGTATATATTTTTCGGTTCTTATAAGCTTTTTCTTATACAGGAGAGAAAAGCTGTTATTCAAGAACTGGAGAGTCAGATGCCTTTTGGAGCTCTGGTAGGCAATTCAACATCTGGAATACAGACACATTACTTCGGAGGATTTTCAAATGAGCAGGTATGTGCTCTGAAGTCAGAATATTGAGAAAAAAATGTCATTTAAAATACTTGATATCTGGGTATTGATGTTAGATGTATTTTCTTTTGCACTGCTGTGACGAGTTAGAGATAGTACATCCTTGGTCTTGTGCCAGTCTTACATATTGTATAACTTGGTGCCTATTTTTCTGAATATGTGCTTTAATTTTCGTAGATTATTACTGCAGAAGAAAAAAATATGCCTGTGCGTACTGCATGCTTGCAAGCCTTTCAGTACTCTTCTAAGTTTATAATATGCTCAACACACCATTCCTTCCATTGTTTTTTTTCAAGTATCACCATTTTATATTTTTTATAAGTGCTTTGCTTTTGAAGTATTTCATCTTCCCCAAACTTCGTGTTGGCTTTGGGGAATGGCCATGACTCCTCAAGTTGTGGCATTGCAGGCTCAAGGCGATGTCTACTACCCCCAGTATCCAGAGTACCGCAATTTAGTTGGATGGAGCGGCCATCATGAGCCTGAAAGCATGCAGGCCTCTGGGTATCATATGTCTGGTTGTTATTACGGTTATCCATCAGCCATGAACCAAAGCAGCACAGGAACAAGTCAGCCTGCTGCTGCTAGAAATAATGAAGGCGGTTTCCAGCAACAATACTTCCCTCGTTCGGGTAGCTGAAGCGATATGCTCCGCCTATAACTGTGGCACGACATCCCCTCTGATTCATCCTGTTGTGCAGAAGATAGTTATCGAAAAGATTAGAGTATAGAACTGAGCGAGCTGTTTGAATTCCGGGTCGTTCGACTAACAGAAATGTGAGGATAGCCTGTAACATTTGGGTCATTGGCAGTAGATGCAGGACATGGAAAGCCTGCCATCTAAATTGGGTCTGTATGTAACAACTTGACAAACATGGTGTGTTGGTTGTGCAATGGTGGATACTGGATTTGCACAGGTGGTATACTATAAAAACTGGTACAGATAGCAGAAGATAGCAGAAACTGAAGAAAAACATAAAAACATTCTTCTTTTGTGTTCCTATTGTTGCATCGTTTTTTCTTGCAAACAAAAAACATTTTCTTCTTTGGTGCTCCTGTTATTGCATCATATCTTTTGAAAAACATATTTTTCGATCTGGTGCGTACAAATACATCTGAATTAGCTCGAATCTCATCAGACTCCGTATATGCTAGTCAAAGTCCTACTTGCATACTACTCGAGTACTGAGTGGATGTTGTAATGTTGTTGTTTGCTTTGCCAGTAGATGAATGGTATATTCAACAACAGGATCGAATCTCTCGTGCCTCGGGTGTGCGTAGCTTGCGCACCAAGGCTGGATTTAAAACTCAAAACCAGTCTCCTAAAAATAGCTCAAAAGTCTTTACTATTAAAGCGCTCTCTGCCGTGATGGTACCTCTCGCGGTGTTCCGTGGTACGTCGTCCCAACCCACGCGCGAACGAGCGAACTGCGATTCCGCAGGAAAAATACGGGAGGAGGAGAAAGACAGAAAACAGCGGAGCAGCAGTTGTAGGCTTGTAGCACGCATCCACGACTCCTCATGGAGGCGAAAACTGCTAAAAATTCTCCACCGCAGATGCCCCAGTCGGAGGGGAGGGCTTCTCCGTGCTGCGCGCTGGCCGATGGGCGCCGCCGCCTGCCGCGGGTGGGCCGACGGCCACGGCCGCGGGTGCCAGGACCAAGGGCCTCGCCGTCCTCTGCTGGTCCTGAAGAGGACGAGACGCCGGAACCGCTGGTATCGAGGGCCAACTCCGTTTCCTCTCCGCCGCGGTCGCCGATCGCGACTCCGACCCCAACAGTCCAACCTTCTCCGGTCCGAGCACCGCATTCCATCCCTACTCTCTCCTTTTACGGCAGCCCACGACGGAGGACTCGAGGACTACCCAAGAGGACCAGCGCCGTCGCTGCGGACTTCCCCGGGCCGGTCTGCCGTTTGCAAGAGCTCCGACTCGCCGTCCTCATCTTCATGCTTAAAGAAACCGAGCCGGACGCATGGAATCGAGCGAATCGTCTCCATCTTCTACATGTCCGGCCGAGCGCCGTTGTCGTCGTCCTCGTGCCTGAGACGAAGAAGAGGCGACGAAAGGGGACATGCAACGTCGATTCCTAAAGCGAGCTCCCCGAAGGAATCGCACCGAGCTCCTACGACTCCGAGAGGCGGGAACACGGTGATCCGCCAGCCGAGCTGGAGGCTCTCTCCGCCGTCGGGACCGGCATGTGTTCCTCCGCAATGCCGTGATCCGGGGCTCTGCCGACGCTGGCCTCCCGTGCGGCACGCTGGCGTTCAACGAGGGACACGCCGCCGAGAATTAGGCTCGGCGTGGCCAGCGCAGACGCGTACATGGTCAACTCCCGTTCTATGCCCGGCTCGACATTGTCAGGGGTGCCGAGATGGTGTTCGACGGAATGCCGGCCAGGGACATCATCACGTGGAACTCGATGATAGACCGTTACGTGTCCAGCTGGTCTTGGACTGCTTCTGGGAGATGAAGAGGTGCGGCATGACGAAGTTGAGATCATCGCCGCCCTTGCTGTTTGCTTTATGGAATTGGCGTTCATGCAAGGGCATTGACATGTACTGCAAGTGTGATGCCATTGTTAGTTGTTCTCAGGGTCGCAGCCGGGAGGATGGGAGGAAGCTGCTGGCATTGGCGCTCACCAAGGACACAGCCGTCCGCGCGGACTGGACGGTACGCGATGTGGAACGGTGGCTGTTCATCCTGCAAACCATGGCTTCGACAAGGAAGGCGAGGACTGCGGGGAAGACAGCGTGTACCTGCCTGCGAACTCTACCACGCCGAACGAACTAGCCAATTGGTCATGCTCTGAACAAGCTGTGAACGAGGTGATTGCTAATCCACTGCAACTGATTGCACTTGTGCGAGCTAATCTCAGAGCACCTGTACGAATACCATTTTAGCAGTGAGGCTTCGGATCAGATTATGTTGGGACAATGAGAGTAAGCACTTCTCACGAGTTCTGCTCTTTTGCGACAACGAGTGACTGAGTGAGCACTTCTCACCTATCTGCACAAATGTTCGTTGATTCACCTAAAGGAAATAGCAGATTGCTACGCAACTTGTACGTAAATATTATTTGCTATTTCCTCAAAACTGTTCGGTTGTACACAATGTGAAATAGTTTTTGGTACAATATTAAAGGCTGGGTGAATACTTGTAAGTTTTTATTTCAGTTGGCAATATTCAGATTAGATTATGTCTTTCACTCATAATTAATTCTGCAAAGTGGTGTTGGTCTAATTGCAACAGTTTTTCAAGGAACAAAAACAAAAAAGAGGGATGAGAAGGGATGCATTTGAGTTTGTACCAGAGGTGGATATACTTGGCTACAAGAGAACCGAAAGGAGGCACGACACGCAAGCCAATAGTGAGGGGAATGCACAATAGTTACCTTGTGAAAACAATCGTTTTCATCGTGTCGTGACAACGCAATAGACAACTATTCGTTCTTGATGCACTTTTAAGGAAAGAGATGTTTTTATCGTCGTTTTACATACCGTAGCAACGCACGGGTATTCAACTAGCAGTGGTAGCTTACAAGTTCTCGGGTCAACCACACCGTTGGCTGATGCTCCCGGATGCAGAGATTGTGTTGGCTACTTGTACAACGCACGAGCGTTGGTGAGTGCAGACCGCAGCGACGCCCGTTCCAACACGGTGCTATAAAATACTTGTATTTTCATTGCAGTTTGGTAGCGCGGTTTTTTCTCAGTATTTTGGCGGTACTGTGCTTTCTGAAAATCATATGGTTTCAAATACTTTGATGTGTTTGCTTTGCCAGTAGATGAATGATATATCTATACTTCTATTAAAAGAGTAAACTTGTTGGGATACATTAAATCGTACCGTTCAATATCCGATCAAACAGCGCAGATCGTCCCAATGTTTGACAACTCAACAATGTCCATTTTGTACCGTTTTGCCCTCCACCAAATCACATAATACAACCAAATTGCCACCGTACCGTTTCGTTTCTTTCGTTCTCCTCTCCCACCTGACCTCCAAATCCTCTCTTCCCCTCCATCCCACAACTCGCTGCTCGCCTCGCGCGCGCCCTGGCAGAGCCCCCCCCCCCCCCCCCCCCCCGCCGCCGCCCCCGAGGTCTCCCAGCTCGCGCCGCCCCGGCTCCACGCGAGGCCGCCGTCGTCCTGGCCGAGGACCCGCACCCGCGCTGACCACCTCCTACCCTCACGCGCCGCCGAACCCAGCTCGAGCCGCCTCGGCCCGCCTCCATCTCCATCAGCGCCGGCAGGCCACCGCGCCCCCCTCAACCTCCAGCGCGCTGCCCCTCCTCCACCTCTAGCGCCGAGCACGCCACACGCCGCATCCCCGTGCGCCAGCGGCCACCACCATGCCCAGACCTGTACGACGCCGGGTGCAGCAGGGCACTGTACGACGCCGGTGCAGCAGGGCAGTGCCGACCTGAAGCGCATCGAGAGGGCGACCTCCTTTGGCCTCGCCGCTATGCACGCCTGAAAATCGGAGAACGCGACGAGCACGCGTGCCCCGGCCATGGCCGGCCGGCCCGCCCCGATGCGAAGGCCGTGAAGTTGCGTACAAGCGAGGCTGGCGCCGGCACGAACGCCGCCACAGTGGCATTCGAGCACACGGCCGTCACATCGTGCCGCTGAACTCCTCTGGTTCGGATCAATCAGGTTTGTACGAGATGTTGTGGAATCCCACCGCCCGCCTGCTGTGTAGGTTGCTGCTGATTTTAGACTACTCCTCTGCTCGGATCCGGTGTCCTACGAGATAGACGCTCAGGCCAGGAAGAACAGGGGAGCTCGATCCAGGTCAAACAGATGGGGGGTAATTTAGTCATTGTAAATGGGCCCGGGCTGTCAGGGGGCAAATCATCAAGTGGCAAAGTAGTAGGAGTACGTGGCAATAAAGAAAGCACAATGTAAATGAGGGCAAAACGGCAAGTAGCAAAGTAAAGGATGGCACGCTCGGACCAGCAGCGGCAATATATGGGGAGTGCATTTGAGTCGTAATGTTAGAAGTTTTGTTTAGTAACTATCATAGGGAAGCTAATGTGCAGCACATGTGAAATATCATAGACAAGTTTGTTGGAGTACGTGGCAATAAAGAAAGCACAATGTAAATGAGGCAAAACGGCAAGTAGCAAAGTAAAGGATGACACGCTCGGACCAGCAGCGGCAATATATGGGGAGTGCATTTGAGTCATAATTTTAGAAGTTTTGTTTAGTAACTATCATAGGGAAGCTAATGTGGTAGTACATGTGAAATATCATAGACAAGTTTGTTGGAGTACGTGGCAATAAAGAAAGCACAATGTAAATGAGGGCAAAACGGCAAGTAGCAAAGTAAAGGATGGCACGCTCGGACCAGCAACGGCAATATATGGGGAGTGCATTTGAGTCGTAATTTTAGAAGTTTTGTTTAGTAACTATCATAGGGAAGCTAATGTGGCACACATGTGAAATATCATAGACAAGTTTGTTGGTTTGTTTGAATTTATGGATCACTTTATGTCCAGTGTTTGTACCGTATTTGGTTTACATCTATTTCTGACAATATTTATTTTTGTATTGGTTTTTTGATTTTTATCGTTTTCCCTTCTATAAAAAAAACAGCTTCGTCCGTGCCCACTCTGAAGACTTGCGTTGCACGTACATGTCAAATGTGTTCGAGTTTAAAATTTGAGTTTTTAGATTTGTGAAAGTTTTAAATTTTAATCTTTAATTTGTAAAAGATTTAAATTTTAATTCTTGTTGTGTTGGTCGGTGCCCTATTTTACATCATCTGGAATTTCAGTGGTGACCTATTATACATCATCTGGAAACAAAATTGATTTGATGATGTAAAACGAAAAAACAGGTGTGGTAAAAACGATAACAGGTGATGTATTATGCATCACCTGTTGGAGTTGCTCACGATCATATTTTAGTCCCGTTTTCACGGTACGCACAGGTTGGACGTTTAGGCCGGCACGCAGGTTAGGTCAGCAACTCGGCAGCACAGTCATGCGCGCGTAGACGTTAAAGCGGGACGAGCCGCGGGTGTAGCTCCGGGGAGCGCCACATGAATCCTGTTAGGCCCGGAGCATATTCCACGACAACAGCGACGAGGATGGCGTCAATTTCATGTCCACTGCCTACTTCGAGCCCTCCTCCCCTTTTCCTCTACATGCATACGATGAGGCCCGAAACGGTGTGGCCAGTGAAGGTCGTTCTGAATGATACGAGATTGAGAATATTCCATAATTTGTGCTGACAAGTCGCTTAATCTGCACTTCTTTATCTCTGTGCACCAGTTCTGTTGGCTTATGTCTGAGATTTGGTCTAAGATTTGTGTGCTCCATGATGCTTACAAAAGCATGGATATTTTTGCAATATAAATTCTATGTAATACAGATAAATCCTGCTATGTACGGTATTTTTTTACTTATGAATTGCCTCCTTTAATTGTGAAAACGTGCGTTGCACGTACATGCCAACTAGTTCAACAAAAGAGTCAAATCTCTCGTGCCTCGAGTGTGCCTAGCTTGCGCACCAAGGGTGGATTTAAAACTCAAAATTAGTCACCTAACTCAAAATTAGTGGTAGCTTACAAGCTCTCCGGGTCAAACACAGCGTTGGCAGATACTACCAGAAGCAGAGGTCGCAAAAAAGCCTATTGTAGCCGGGGCTACATGTAGGCCGGATTTTTGATTTTTTTTGAAATGATATTTCAAATTTATGAAAAATTCTGGAACAAATATGTACATATAGGCAATGATATGCACTACAAATCTGGAAAGTTTCAATCCGAAATACATTATATTATGAGCTACACAAAAAAGACAAAAACACAGATGTAGATGTATTAACAGTACATCTCAAAACTTGTCAGATTTTTGTCTTTTTTGTGTAGCGTAAAATACAACGTATTTTCGATTAAAACTTTACACGCTTGAACTATACATAATTACCTATATGCATGTATTTTTTCCATATTTTTTTTGAAACTTTGAAAGTACAATTTTGAATGTTCAAATTAAAGGGCTACTAGTAGCCCGGGAGCCAAACCACCGCACGTCGTGGTGTCTACTTGTACTTTACGCACGAGCGGTGGTGATCCGCAGCGACGCCCGTTCCAACACGGTGCTATAAAATACTTGTGTTTTCATTGCAGTTTTATAGCGCAGTTTTTTCCCAGTAATTTGGCGATGCTATGGTTTCTGAAAATTTTATGGTTTCAAATACTTTGATGTGTTTGGTACCGTCTAGTACTACGGTAATACCATGGTATTCTTTGAGTATTTAAAAAATGGGTCGGACCCTCTTTTTTTCATAAACTGAGAAACGAAACCTCAATTAATACAAACTGAGACAGGGGTTATGAGTGTGCCGCCGTGGTGCCGATCTTAGATCCCGTGTGCATTGCATTTTTTTTGTCATCGCTTACGGCTATTTTGTATGTACTAGGAAAAATGCCCGTGCGTTGCCACGGAGGAATATCAACTATTGTCGGAAAATGTCGGCGCAACCTAAATTTTAACCCAAAATCGACCAAGACATGGGGAAGGAAAAATCAATTTATTTTCAAATAAGCCGGTACAACCTAAATCTTGCCCCTTACATTGATCGACCAGAAAACCCTAGCCTCAGTTCGCCCTTTCGTTGCTAGCAAATATGTACGGGGAATTGTTACGGTTTGTATTTTGTTGAATTTTTTTCATAGAGAAATTAAGCAATGGAAAATAAGATATTTTTTTGTTCAGCTCCTTGCAGATAATCAATATAAACAAAAAAACATGACAAATACTGAATATTCAGTACCTAAATGTGACAATGACTTATGAACGTGAGCTCTCTTTATACTTGCTGAAAAACGAATGCAAGCAACTGCTGCTTTCCATTTGTTCAGTTTCAGCGTATGCCTCCCTTTTCAACTCTAAATCTCACTAATCACCCAAAAAAAATCGTACGGCAGCTAACTATTTTAAATATTTAGCTCAAACATATGGCAATCAGGTCCAAAAGATTGAAGTACGAGGGATGATTGGAACGTGGCAGAGTAATGGGGCATGCCGAAAAAATGACTATCTTGCTCTGGATGGAGTACCGCGGTGCTAATCCCTGTGAGGCACGTGCATGGCTGGAATCTGACCGTGGTTCCGGGCCTCGATCCCCTTGCAGCACAGTATCTTACCTTGATGGCTTGATTAACCTCTATGCCTTAGTACTTAATACTCCAATCATCCGAGTACATGGTCATGATCCAAGCACAGGGAGCGAGATTAGATGCGATTTGACGGAAGGAGCATCGTCCACCTTGCGCGCTCGCCGTGCGACCCTTGACGAGCTGCAGGACTCGGCCATGGGGCCGCATCACAGGGCGACTACGCCGGCGACAACTCGATCCAATGGTTCGTTGGTTCTGTGTGGAACACGTGGTCTGCATGTTTATAGGTGATGAATCGATACGAGCCGAGCTGAATCCGGACACAACACATCAGATCCGCCAGTACAGTTTGAGTACGATACGGCGATGCAGAAGACACAACGGCCAGCGGACGCGATACGGACGAGCTGAATCGTTTTTTTAACTTACCCAGTGGCATAGGTAGGTAATTAATTGCAACTTTAGGGGCAAATCACATGACCTACCAAACCAAACAAATTTGCGGAAGCCTTAGTGTCTTTATTATTAGTTATAGATATAGATTATAGATTATAGATTATAGATTTGCTTGCTGGTGGTTCGGCGTCCTCGAGCATACACGACATAGGTGGTACGACCACGGGGCAAACTCCCGCGTTCTCTCATCTTATCTCCCAGTGCTTGTTGTCACAACTCTTTTTTTTAGGTCAACTCTTTTTTTTAGGTCCCGACAGCTTCGGTTGGTTGTGACAACTCTTTTCAGCTCGCGGATCCACTCAGCCACGGGATTTATATTAATTATCGCCATGACGGGAGTATATGAAACCAACAAACTCCTTCAAAAAATATAAAACTAACAAAGCTCATTTATGTAGGATAGAGAATTTTGTCAAAATTGAGGCGATCGGTTCTCTTCGCCATACTTCTCGTTGCTCCTCACAATTCAGCAGAAAAACATGGTACGTAAAATACAACTCACCGAACCCCAAATTCGTTTAAATTTTTGGCACAATATATCTGCTCCAATTTGAAACTCATCGCTGTCATGGTGGCCGCGATTTGCACTCCCCTTCCTTTCGAACACTTCAATGCAGTAGTACATTAGAGCATCTCCAAGCGGAGCCCCCAAATCCGGCTCCCAAACTGTGCCCG
Source organism: Poa pratensis (assembly GCA_947311845.1). NCBI lineage: Eukaryota > Viridiplantae > Streptophyta > Magnoliopsida > Poales > Poaceae > Poa > Poa pratensis. The sequence goes on from CAMZMU010000054.1 coordinate 10,914,676, forward strand.
GACGCGTTCGGACGCGTCCGCGGACAGTGACCGGACAACCCCCAAAATTGGTGTCATACAACCATAACCCCCAAAAAAAAAACCCCCAAAACCATATTGACATGCAACGTAGGTCAAATGATGGATCATAGTTCAAAGATCATACGAATAAACATAGTTCAAACATCCACGGACATAGTTCAACACAGAAATTAATCGGACACAGTTCATTGGACACACCGGAGCGGAGGCACGCTCTCACAGATCATGGAGAACCCGGCCGTCCTCCGCTGCGGCACGTTCTCTTTGGCGACGGCGACGTGCCCGGTGAACCCCGGCTTGACGTTCCAGGTCCCGTGCGGCGTTGGCTTCACGTTCAGCTTCCACCGCTATGGCGACCGCTCTAGCGATGGCTTCCTCTTGCTGTTGGCGTGCTTGAGCGGCGGCCTCTACACGTTCCCGTTCCCTTTGCCGAGCACGGCGTGCCTGTCGAGCCTGGCTCTCCACTCGGCGGATCATGTCTCTCCTCTCCTCATCCGGCGTGTAGTCCACCATCGGGATATCCTTCAGTACTTCCCAACAATGGCCGAACTTCCACTCCGTCGTCTCCGGCCTCCCCCCAAGTGCGTTGTACAGTAGGATGGCATCCTCCATCTATGAAAATGAAATAGGTAATCGTAGCTAATGGATCCGGCACTGAAGAAAATTTAACAATAAAAACTTACGGATCCCATTTGAGCAAAGCATCCGGCGAACTTGTTGACTTCCGCCACTATGTTTTGCCATCTATGGCGGAGGGAGGCCTCGTTGGGGAAAATTTCCGAGTTTGCATTGAAAACTTGACCGATCCGGCCCCAAAACGAAGCACGGTGGTGGATTCCGGTCTGACAATCCTCCGGGGTGGACAACCACGCATTGCACAACACCTTATCATCGCCGACGGAGTACACCGGACCTCTAGGAACGGCCTACAGAGTACATCGAACATCAAATTTCTAAATTACGCATCGGACATCGGCTCTTAAAATGTACATTGGGGTAAGGAGGCGCGAGCCTAAGGAAGCGCCGCCACTGGTTCGTTGGACGCGGCGGCGGCTGATACGTCTCAAACGTATCTATAATTTTTGATGTTCCATGCTTATTTTATACCAATTGCTACATGTTTTGCATCTACTTTATATCACTTTTATACATTTTTTGGGACTAACCTATTAACAAGATGCCGAAGTGCCAGTTCCTGTTTTCTGCTGTTTTTGTATTCCAGAAAAGCTAGTCTGGAAATATTCTCGGAATTGGACGAAACTACACGGGGGTGCCTATTTTTCCAGAACACACCTGACGGAGTGAAGGAGCAGCAGAAGAGGGCCACCAGGAGGCCACACGCACCTAGGGCGCGGGCCCCCCCTCTGCCGCGCCCTAGGGTGGTGTGGGCCCCTCGGGGGTCCGCAGCCGCCGCCCTTTCGCCTACTTATTCCCCCCGATGCGAAAACCCTAAGTACCTGAGCAAATATCCACGAAAAGATCCAGAGACGCCGCCGTCGTCAACCCTAGCTCGGGAGGGTTCAGAACCTCTTCCCGGCACCCTGCCGGAGAGGGGAATCGTCACCGGAGGCTTCTACATCGCCATGCCTGCCTCCGGAGTGATGCGTGAGTAGTTCATCCTTGGACTACGGGTCCATAGCAGTAGCTAGATGGTTGTCTCTCCACTTTGTGCCATCATGTTTAGATCTTGTGAGCTGCCCTACATGATCAAGATCATATTATTGTAATGCTACATGTTGTGTTTGCTGGGATCCGATGAATATTGAATATTATGTCAAGTTGATTATCAATCTATCTCATATGTTATTTAAGATCTTGCATGCTTTCCGTTACTCGTAGATGCTTTGGCCAAGTAGATGCTTGTAACTCCAAGAGAGAGTATTTATGCTAGATAGTGGGTTCATGTCTCCGTTTAACCTGGGACAGTGACAGAAAGTTCTAAGGTTGTGGATGTGCTGTTGCCACTAGGGATAACCTAACGATGCTATGTCCACAGGCATATGTGTTTGTTTACATTACGCACTTTACTTAATGCAATTATCCGTTGCTTGCAACTTAATACCAACGGGGGACTCGGATGACAACCCGGCGGTGGATTATTAGTCATAGATGCTGTTGGATAACGGTCTATGTATTATGTCGTAATGCCCAATTAAATATCATAGTAGTCAACATGTCATGTATATGCATTGTCATGCGCTCACTATTCGTCAATTGCCCAGCTGTAATTTGTTCACCCAACATGTTAGTTATCTTTTATGGAGAGACACCACTAGTGAACTGTGGACCCCGGTCCATTCTTTTACACTGATTAAACAACCACAAACTGCAAACTGTTCCTTTTTCATTCTCTGCAATTTAATACTCATTTTCCACACCATACGTTTAATCCTTTGTTTTCAGCAAGCCAGTGAGATTGACAACCTCACTGTTTCGTTGGGGCAAAGTAGTTTGATTGTGTTGTGTGCAGATTCCACGTCAACAGTCCAGACTCCCTGCGACAGCTATTTTTTTGGCGCCGTTGACAACCTTCTGAAGAGTTGCTGCTTCTACTGGTTCGATAACCTTGGTTTCTTTCTGAGGGAAAACTTGCTGCTGACTACATCATACCTTCCTCTTGGGGTCTCCCAACGAACGTGTGTTTCACGTCATCAAGCTATTTTTCTGGCGCCGTTGCCGGGGAGACAGCAGTCTTCTGCAAGGGGAGTTTCACGCTTCCAATCTCTTTACTTTGTTTTTGTCTTGCTTAGTTTATTTTATTTTATCTTGTTTGCTTTCAATTATCAAAAACACAAAAAAATTAGTTACTTGCATCTAGTTTACTTTCAAGTTATTTTCTGTACTGTTTTTATTTCTGCTAAAATGAGTACTCCTGAGAACACTAAGTTGTGTGATTTCACTAGCACGAACAACAATGATTTCATATGCACACCTATTGCTCCACCTGCTGCTTCAGCAGAATTTTATGAAATTAAACCTGCACTTTTAAATCTTGTTATGAAAGAGCAATTTTCTGGTGTCAGTACTGATGATGCTACAGTTCACCTTAATAACTTTGTTGAACTTTGTGAAATGCAAAAGCTCAAGGAAGTAGATGGTGATATTATTAAACTGAAACTTTTTCCTTTCTCCTTGAGAGGACGTGCTAAAGAATGGTTGCTATCTTTGCCTAGAAATAGTATTGATTCATGGACTAAATGCAAAGATGCTTTTATTGGAAAATATTATCCTCCTGCTAAGATTATTTCTTTGAGAAGTAGCATAATGAATTTTAAGCAATTTGATAATGAACATGTTGCTCAAGCATGGGAGAGAATGAAATCATTGGTTAAAAATTGTCCCACTCATGGACTGACTACTTGGATGATCATCCAAACCTTCTATGCAGGATTAAATTTTTCTTCGTGGAATTTATTGGATTCGGCCGCTGGAGGTACCTTTATGTCCATCACTTTGGGTGCTGCAACAAAGCTTCTTGATGATATGATGATTAATTATTCTGAGTGGCACACCGAGAGAGCTCCAACAGGTAAGAAGGTAAATTCTGTTGAGGAAACCTCCTCCTTGAGTGCCAAAATTGATACTATTATGTCTATGCTTGCAAATGGTCAAACACATGTTGATCCAAATAATGTTCCTTTAGCTTCTTTGGTTGCTCAAGAAGAGCATGTTGATGTGAACTTCATTAAAAATAATAATTTCAACAACAATGCTTATAGGAATAATTTTGGTAATAGCAATTATAGGCCCTATCCTTCTAATAGTGGCAATGGTTATGGAAATTCCTATAGTAACTCCTACAATAATAATAAGAGTGTACCCTCTGATCTTGAAGTTATGCTTAAGGATTTTATTAGTACACAAACTGCTTTCAATAAAACTGTTGAGGAGAAATTTGGGAAAATTGATGTGCTTTCCTCTAAAGTTGATAGTCTTGCTCTTGATGTTGACTTATTGAAACTAAAGAACATGCCTCATGATGTTAAAGAGAGCAAAACTCTCAATGCTATACAAGTTAAAATTGATAACAATGTGAGGATGTTAGCTGAATTGCATGCTAGATGGGAAAGAGAGGATGAAATTGCTAGAAAGAATAATATTGCTAGAGTTTATATTATTACCACTTCTGAAAATGCTTCAAACTCAAGTGTTAACAAACCTCCTACCATTAATGGCAAGATAGTTGGTGTTGGTAATGTTTCCACTTCTATTGCAAAATGTCCTAAATTGCCTGATAACTCTGAAACTGTCCTTGATAAAGATGCTGAAATTTCTAGCAATAAGGAAGAGAATAACTCCATTACTTTTGATAATAATGACTTTGATTTTGATGGTTGCAATATTTCTGAAGTAATTAAGTTCTTGCAAAAGCTAGCTAGAAGTCCTAATGCTAGTGCTATAAACATGGCTTTTACTAAACATATTACTAATGCTCTTATGCAAGTTAGGGAAGAGAAATTAGAGCATGAAGCTTCTATCCCTAGGAAGTTAGAAGATGGTTGGGAACCCATCATTAAATTGAAATTGAATGACTTTGATTGCAATGCTTTGTGTGACCTTGGTGCTAGTATTTCTGTTATGCCTAAAAGATTATATGATATGCTTGATTTAGCACCTTTGGAAAATTGTTACTTGGATGTTCACCTTGTTGATTCTACTATTAAAAAACCTTTGGGAAGAATTGATGATGTTCTTATCATGGTTAACAACAATTATGTCCCCGTTGATTTTATTGTCTTGGATATTGAGTGCAATCCATCATGCCCTATTGTGCTGGGAAGACCTTTTCTTAGAACTGTAGGTGCTATTATTGATATGAAAGAAGGGAATATAAAATATCAATTTCCTCTCAAGAAAGGTATGGAACACTTTCCTAGGAAGAAGATTAAGCCACCTTATGATTCTATTGTTCGAACAAACTACAATGTTGATGCTTCTTCACTTGGTAATACTTGATGCATGCTTTGTGCCTAGCTAAAAGGCGTTAAAGAAAAGCGCTTATGGGAGGCAACCCATTTTATTTTTCTGCAATTTTTCTTTTATTGAGTCAAGGAGCTTGTTTACTTCTGTAGCAACTCCTTTGTATCTTTATTTTCTCGCATTGTTGTGCCAAGAGTAGCCTCTAATGTTAAGATGATGCTTAATTTTGATTGCTGCGCAGAAACAGATTTTTGCTGTTCACTGTACGAAATTCCTAAAATCACCAGATTGTTAATTAAATCTGAAATTTTTTGTGCGTAATCTTTATGAATGTCTGAAACTTTCATTAGTTCAGAGTTTCTCGATCTGAGCGTCGTAAGTGCCTCGAAAAAATTCGTCTTTGCGGACTGTTCTGTTTTAGACAGATTATGCCTTTTTATTTTTTGCATTCTCTCTTTTACTAGTGTTGAGTGAAATTCTTTTTTGGGTGGAAGAGCTTCACATAACATCAGTGGCTGTAGCTAATGTTTAAAGTAACAAATCATATTGCGTCTTTATAGAACATGTGAATTTTTGATTATGCACTAACCCTCTAATGAGATCTACTTTGAGTTTGGTGTGACGGAAGTTTTCAAGGGTCAAGAGAGAAGGATGATATAATAGGATCAAGAAGAGTGAAGAGCTTAAGCTTGGGGAGGCTCCCATGGATCTCCCCAGCATATTTCAAGAAGACTCAAGCGTCTAAGCTTGGGGATGCCCAAGGCATCCCCTTCTTCATCGTCAAAATTATCAGGTCATCTCTAGTGAAACTATATTTTAATTCTTTCACATCATATGTGCTTTTCTTGGAGCGTCTGTGTGCTTTTTATTTTCAGTATTGCACTTTTATTTTCAATAAAGCTTGACTGGACCCTAGCATTCTTGATTGGGAGAGAGACACGCTCCGCTTTTTCATGAGAATACTCCTATTCTTCACTTATATTTGTTGAAGTATTCATATCTAGCGCTGTTCAGCTTTTAGCTCTTGTTTTCATGTATCTCTTGTCAGAGCTATTAGCTTTCTTTTGTAGAAACTACTCTCTTTCTTCACTTATATTTGTTTGGAGAGTTGATGAAATAAATTGATTGGTGTTTGGTTGGTTCAGAAAATGTTGCATGTGGTAATTGGTATAAGGAAAAACTTGCTTAATCTTGTAGATCACTAAAATGGATAACTTGATGCTTGTCAATTGTTTTGAGTTAACAAGTAGATCATGATTAAATTGTGCATCATATGAGTTAAGCCTATTAGTGAAGAACTACCGTAAAGCTTGTTGAAAATTTGGTTTGCATCGGTGGTACCTCTAAGGTCTAGATATTTTCTAATAACAGGGTTTGGTTAACAAGGAAGACGGTATGAAGTCTTATAACGTTTGCAATATGTTTGTCATATAAAACTTGGTGTACGGGTTGATATTCTTGTTTGCTTACATAACCTTGCTAGCCTAAACTCTGTACTGAGAGGGAATGCTTCTCGTGCATCCAAATCCTTGAGCCAAAATCCATGCCATTTGTGTCCACCATAACTGCCTATATGTGGTATTTCCTTGCCACTCCAAGTAAATTTTTCATGTGCTATCTTTAAATTATTCAAAATGTTATTATTCCCTTTTTGTGTCAATGTTTACTAGCTCATGAGGAATTAGTGTGGTTATTCTTTATTCTATTTGTCGAGTGGACTTTTACACCTGGACTAGTGGCATATACATCCGCTTATCCAATAACTTGCAAAAAGAGCTGGCAACGGGGTGCCCAGTCCCAATTAATTACAACTTTAACCAATTAATTCTCTTCACACTTTTGCCCTGATTCATCAGTAAGCAATGACAAACAGTGAAATACCTGAATGTGTGTAAACCAAAGAGAAAGAGGGATGATCTGCCTTGCTGGTAGAAATAACGTCCTTCATGGGAGCCGCTCTTAAAAGTCCGTTCGACAGGTAGAATACTGTTCTCACCCGCTACCATTCGTTGACAATTAACAAACACCTCTCAAAAATAGATACTCCTCCATGGTATGTGATTGATGGAAGGCACCCGAGGATTCGGTTAGCCATGGCTTGTGTTAGCAAGGTTGGGAGGAGTATCAAATATTTTATGCAATCTCTATACGCTTTAAAAAACCTAAAAGCTCTAGCACATGATTTAATCCATGCTTCCCTCTGCGAAGGGCCTTTCTTTTACATTTATGTTGAGTCAGTTTTCCTATTCTTTCTGTCTTCCACAAGTAAACACTAGTGTCAACTTTGTTACAACATGCGTTATATGCAATGTATTGGACTTGTTATACTACTTTGTGTTGACAATATCCATGAGATAAATATGTTGAAAGTTGAAGCAAATGCTGAAACTAAATTCTTCCTTTGTGTTGATTAAATACCTTTTATTAGAAACTATTGCTTTATGAGTTAACACTTATTCAAAACTGTTTGATGCTTGTCTCGAAAGTACTATTCATGAAAACGTTTAGCTTGTGTGATTCATTGTTTACTCATTATCTATTTGGTAGCAAATTATAGACCATTGACTTGGATCACCTCATTCATTTACATGTGCCTTGCAATATTATATGATCAAGATTATGATAGTGGCATGTCACCTCAAAAATTATTTTGTTTTTATCGTTTACCTACTCAAGGACGAGTAGGAACTAAGCTTGGGGATGCTGATACGTCTCAAACGTATTTATAATTTTTGATGTTCCATGCTTGTTTTATATCAATTGCTACATGTTTTGCATCTACTTTATATCACTTTTATACATTTTTTGGGACTAACCTATTAACAAGATGCCGAAGTGCCAGTTCCTATTTTCTGCTGTTTTTGTATTCCAGAAAAACTAGTCTGGAAATATTCTCGGAATTGGACGAAACTACACGGGGGTGCCTATTTTTCCAGAACACACCTGACGGAGTGAAGGAGCAGCAGAGGAGGGCCACTAGGAGGCCACACGCACCTAGGGCGCGGGCCCCCCTCTGCCGCGCCCTAGGGTGGTGTGGGCCCCTCGGGGGTCCGCAGCCGCCGCCCTTTCGCCTACTTATTCCCCCCGACGCGAAAACCCTAAGTACCTGAGCAAATATCCACGAAAAGATCCAGAGACGCCGCCGTCGTCAACCCTAGCTCGGGAGGGTTCAGAACCTCTTCCCGGCACCCTGCCGGAGAGGGGAATCGTCACCGGAGGCTTCTACATCGCCATGCCTGCCTCCGGAGTGATGCGTGAGTAGTTCATCCTTGGACTACGGGTCCATAGCAGTAGCTAGATGGTTGTCTCTCCACTTTGTGCCATCATGTTTAGATCTTGTGAGCTGCCCTACATGATCAAGATCATATTATTGTAATGCTACATGTTGTGTTTGCTGGGATCCGATGAATATTGAATATTATGTCAAGTTGATTATCAATCTATCTCATATGTTATTTAAGATCTTGCATGCTTTCCGTTACTCGTAGATGCTTTGGCCAAGTAGATGCTTGTAACTCCAAGAGAGAGTATTTATGCTAGATAGTGGGTTCATGTCTCCGTTTAACCTGGGACAGTGACATAAAGTTCTAAGGTTGTGGATGTGCTGTTGCCACTAGGGATAACCTAACGATGCTATGTCCACGGGCATATGTGTTTGTTTACATTACGCACTTTACTTAATGCAATTATCCGTTGCTTGCAACTTAATACCAACGGGGGACTCGGATGACAACCCGGCGGTGGATTATTAGTCATAGATGCTGGTGGATAACGGTCTATGTATTATGTCGTAATGCCCAATTAAATATCATAGTAGTCAACATGTCATGTATATGCATTGTCATGCGCTCACTATTCGTCAATTGCCCAGCTGTAATTTGTTCACCCAACATGTTAGTTATCTTTTATGGAGAGACACCACTAGTGAACTGTGGACCCCGGTCCATTCTTTTACACTGATTAAACAACCACAAACTGCAAACTGTTCCTTTTTCATTCTCTGCAATTTAATACTCATTTTCCACACCATACGTTTAATCCTTTGTTTTCAGCAAGCCAGTGAGATTGACAACCTCACTGTTTCGTTGGGGCAAAGTAGTTTGATTGTGTTGTGTGCAGATTCCACGTCAACAGTCCAGACTCCCTGCGACAGCTATTTTTTTGGCGCCGTTGACAACCTTCTGAAGAGTTGCTGCTCCTACTGGTTCGATAACCTTGGTTTCTTTCTGAGGGAAAACTTGCTGCTGACTACATCATACCTTCCTCTTGGGGTCTCCCAACGAACGTGTGTTTCACGTCATCAAGCTATTTTTCTGGCGCCGTTGCCGGGGAGACAGCAGTCTTCTGCAAGGGGAGTTTCACGCTTCCAATCTCTTTACTTTGTTTTTGTCTTGCTTAGTTTATTTTATTTTATCTTGTTTGCTTTCAATTATCAAAAACACAAAAAAAATTGTTACTTGCATCTAGTTCACTTTCAAGTTATTTTCTGTACTGTTTTTATTTCTGCTAAAATGAGTACTCCTGAGAACACTAAGTTGTGTGATTTCACTAGCACGAACAACAATGATTTCATATGCACACCTATTGCTCCACCTGCTGCTTCAGCAGAATTTTATGAAATTAAACCTGCACTTTTAAATCTTGTTATGAAAGAGCAATTTTCTGGTGTCAGTACTGATGATGCTGCTGTTCACCTTAATAACTTTGTTGAACTTTGTGAAATGCAAAAGCTCAAGGAAGTAGATGGTGATATTATTAAACTGAAACGTTTTCCTTTCTCCTTGAGAGGATGTGCTAAAGAATGGTTGCTATCTTTGCCTAGAAATAGTATTGATTCATGGACTAAATGCAAAGATGCTTTCATTGGAAAATATTATCCTCCTGCTAAGATTATTTCTTTGAGAAGCAGCATAATGAATTTTAAGCAATTTGATAATGAACATGTTGCTCAAGCATGGGAGAGAATGAAATCATTGGTTAAAAATTGTCCCACTCATGGACTGACTACTTGGATGATCATCCAAACCTTCTATGCAGGATTAAATTTTTCTTCGTGGAATTTATTGGATTCGGCCGCTGGAGGTACCTTTATGTCCATCACTTTGGGTGCTGCAACAAAGCTTCTTGATGATATGATGATTAATTATTCTGAGTGGCACACCGAGAGAGCTCCAACAGGTAAGAAGGTAAATTCTGTTGAGGAAACCTCCTCCTTGAGTGCCAAAATTGATACTATTATGTCTATGCTTGCAAATGGTCAAACACATGTTGATCCAAATAATGTTCCTTTAGCTTCTTTGGTTGCTCAAGAAGAGTATGTTGATGTGAACTTCATTAAAAATAATAATTTCAACAACAATGCTTATAGGAATAATTTTGGTAATAGCAATTATAGGCCCTATCCTTCTAATAGTGGCAATGGTTATGGAAATTCCTATAGTAACTCCTACAATAATAATAAGAGTGTACCCTCTGATCTTGAAGTATTGCTTAAGGATTTTATTAGTACACAAACTGCTTTCAATAAAACTGTTGAGGAGAAATTTGGGAAAATTGATGTGCTTTCCTCTAAAGTTGATAGTCTTGCTCTTGATGTTGACTTATTGAAACTAAAGAACATGCCTCATGATGTTAAAGAGAGCAAAACTCTCAATGCTATACAAGTTAAAATTGATAACAATGTGAGGATGTTAGCTGAATTGCATGCTAGATGGGAAAGAGAGGATGAAATTGCTAGAAAGAATAATATTGCTAGACTTTATATTATTACCACTTCGGAAAATGCTTCAAACTCAAGTGTTAACAAACCTCCTACCATTAATGGCAAGATAGTTGGTGTTGGTAATGTTTCCACTTCTATTGCAAAATGTCCTAAATTGCCTGATAACTCTGAAGCTGTCCTTGATAAAGATGCTGAAATTTCTAGCAATAAGGAAGAGAATAACTCCATTACTTTTGATAATAATGACTTTGATTTTGATGGTTGCAATATTTCTGAAGTAATTAAGTTCTTGCAAAAGCTAGCTAGAAGTCCTAATGCTAGTGCTATAAACATGGCTTTTACTAAACATATTACTAATGCTCTTATGCAAGTTAGGGAAGAGAAATTAGAGCATGAAGCTTCTATCCCTAGGAAGTTAGAAGATGGTTGGGAACCCATCATTAAATTGAAATTGAATGACTTTGATTGCAATGCTTTGTGTGACCTTGGTGCTAGTATTTCTGTTATGCCTAAAAGATTATATGATATGCTTGATTTAGCACCTTTGGAAAATTGTTACTTGGATGTTCACCTTGTTGATTCTACTATTAAAAAACCTTTGGGAAGAATTGATGATGTTCTTATCATGGTTAACAACAATTATGTCCCCGTTGATTTTATTGTCTTGGATATTGAGTGCAATCCATCATGCCCTATTGTGCTGGGAAGACCTTTTCTTAGAACTGTAGGTGCTATTATTGATATGAAAGAAGGGAATATAAAATATCAATTTCCTCTCAAGAAAGGTATGGAACACTTTCCTAGGAAGAAGATTAAGCCACCTTATGATTCTATTGTTCGAACAAACTACAATGTTGATGCTTCTTCACTTGGTAATATTTGATGCATGCTTTGTGCCAAGCTAAAAGGCGTTAAAGAAAAGCGCTTATGGGAGGCAACCCATTTTATTTTTCTGCAATTTTTATTTTATTGAGTCAAGGAGCTTGTTTACTTCTGTAGCAACTCCTTTGTATCTTTATTTTCTCGCATTGTTGTGCCAAGAGTAGCCTTTAATGTTAAGATGATGCTTAATTTTGATTGCTGCGCAGAAACAGATTTTTGCTGTTCACTGTACGAAATTCCTAAAATCACCAGATTGTTAATTAAATCTGAAATTTTTTGTGCGTAATCTTTATGAATGTCTGAAACTTTCATTAGTTCAGAGTTTCTCGATCTGAGCGTCGTAAGTGCCTCGAAAAAATTCGTCTTTGCGGACTGTTCTGTTTTAGACAGATTATGCCTTTTTATTTTTTGCATTCTCTCTTTTACTAGTGTTGAGTGAAATTCTTTTTTGGGTGGAAGAGCTTCACATAACATCAGTGGCTGTAGCTAATGTTTAAAGTAACAAATCATATTGCGTCTTTATAGAACATGTGAATTTTTGATTATGCACTAACCCTCTAATGAGATCTACTTTGAGTTTGGTGTGACGGAACTTTTCAAGGGTCAAGAGAGAAGGATGATATAATAGGATCAAGAAGAGTGAAGAGCTTAAGCTTGGGGAGGCTCCCATGGATCTCCCCAGCATATTTCAAGAAGACTCAAGCGTCTAAGCTTGGGGATGCCCAAGGCATCCCCTTCTTCATCGTCAAAATTATCAGGTCATCTCTAGTGAAACTATATTTTAATTCTTTCACATCATATGTGCTTTTCTTGGAGCGTCTGTGTGCTTTTATTTTCAGTATTGCACTTTTATTTTCAATAAAGCTTGACTGGACCCTAGCATTCTTGATTGGGAGAGAGACACGCTCCGCTTTTTCATGAGAATACTCCTATTCTTCACTTATATTTGTTGAAGTATTCATATCTAGCGCTGTTCAGCTTTTAGCTCTTGTTTTCATGTATCTCTTGTCAGAGCTATTAGCTTTCTTTTGTAGAAACTACTCTCTTTCTTCACTTATATTTGTTTGGAGAGTTGATGAAATAAATTGATTGGTGTTTGGTTGGTTCAGAAAATGTTGCATGTGGTAATTGGTATAAGGAAAAACTTGCTTAATCTTGTAGATCACTAAAATGGATAACTTGATGCTTGTCAATTGTTTTGAGTTAACAAGTAGATCATGATTAAATTGTGCATCATATGAGTTAAGCCTATTAGTGAAGAACTACCGTAAAGCTTGTTGAAAATTTGGTTTGCATCGGTGGTACCTCTAAGGTCTAGATATTTTCTAATAACAGGGTTTGGTTAACAAGGAAGACGGTATGAAGTCTTATAACGTTTGCAATATGTTTGTCATATAAAACTTGGTGTACGGGTTGATATTCTTGTTTGCTTACATAACCTTGCTAGCCTAAACTCTGTACTGAGAGGGAATGCTTCTCGTGCATCCAAATCCTTGAGCCAAAATCCATGCCATTTGTGTCCACCATAACTACCTATATGTGGTATTTCCTTGCCACTCCAAGTAAATTTTTCATGTGCTATCTTTAAATTATTCAAAATGTTATTATTCCCTTTTTGTGTCAATGTTTACTAGCTCATGAGGAATTAGTGTGGTTATTCTTTATTCTATTTGTCGAGTGGACTTTTACACCTGGACTAGTGGCATATACATCCGCTTATCCAATAACTTGCAAAAAGAGCTGGCAACGGGGTGCCCAGTCCCAATTAATTACAACTTTAACCAATTAATTCTCTTCACACTTTTGCCCTGATTCATCAGTAAGCAATGACAAACAGTGAAATACCTGAATGTGTGTAAACCAAAGAGAAAGAGGGATGATCTGCCTTGCTGGTAGAAATAACGTCCTTCATGGGAGCCGCTCTTAAAAGTCCGTTCGACAGGTAGAATACTGTTCTCACCCGCTACCATTCGTTGACAATTAACAAACACCTCTCAAAAATAGATACTCCTCCATGGTATGTGATTGATGGAAGGCACCCGAGGATTCGGTTAGCCATGGCTTGTGTTAGCAAGGTTGGGAGGAGTATCAAATATTTTATGCAATCTCTATACGCTTTAAAAAACCTAAAAGCTCTAGCACATGATTTAATCCATGCTTCCCTCTGCGAAGGGCCTTTCTTTTACATTTATGTTGAGTCAGTTTTCCTATTCTTTCTGTCTTCCACAAGCAAACACTAGTGTCAACTTTGTTACAACATGCGTTATATGCAATGTATTGGACTTGTTATACTACTTTGTGTTGACAATATCCATGAGATAAATATGTTGAAAGTTGAAGCAAATGCTGAAACTAAATTCTTCCTTTGTGTTGATTAAATACCTTTTATTAGAAACTATTGCTTTATGAGTTAACACTTATGCAAAACTGTTTGATGCTTGTCTCGAAAGTACTATTCATGAAAACGTTTAGCTTGTGTGATTCATTGTTTACTCATTATCTATTTGGTAGCAAATTATAGACCATTGACTTGGATCACCTCATTCATTTACATGTGCCTTGCAATATTATATGATCAAGATTATGATAGTGGCATGTCACCTCAAAAATTATTTTGTTTTTATCGTTTACCTACTCGAGGACGAGTAGGAACTAAGCTTGGGGATGCTGATACGTCTCAAACGTATTTATAATTTTTGATGTTCCATGCTTGTTTTATACCAATTGCTACATGTTTTGCATCTACTTTATATCACTTTTATACATTTTTGGGACTAACCTATTAACAAGATGCCGAAGTGCCAGTTCCTGTTTTCTGTTGTTTTTGTATTCCAGAAAAGCTAGTCTGGAAATATTCTCGGAATTGGACGAAACTACACGGGGGTGCCTATTTTTCCAGAACACACCTGACGGAGTGAAGGAGCAGCAGAGGAGGGCCACTAGGAGGCCACACGCACCTAGGGCGCGGGCCCCCCTCTGCCGCGCCCTAGGGTGGTGTGGGCCCCTCGGGGGTCCGCAGCCGCCGCCCTTTCGCCTACTTATTCCCCCCGACGCGAAAACCCTAAGTACCTGAGCAAATATCCACGAAAAGATCCAGAGACGCCGCCGTCGTCAACCCTAGCTCGGGAGGGTTCAGAACCTCTTCCCGGCACCCTGCCGGAGAGGGGAATCGTCACCGGAGGCTTCTACATCGCCATGCCTGCCTCCGGAGTGATGCGTGAGTAGTTCATCCTTGGACTACGGGTCCATAGCAGTAGCCAGATGGTTGTCTCTCCACTTTGTGCCATCATGTTTAGATCTTTTGAGCTGCCCTACATGATCAAGATCATATTATTGTAATGCTACATGTTGTGTTTGCTGGGATCCGATGAATATTGAATATTATGTCAAGTTGATTATCAATCTATCTCATATGTTATTTAAGATCTTGCATTCTTTCCGTTACTCGTAGATGCTTTGGCCAAGTAGATGCTTGTAACTCCAAGAGAGAGTATTTATGCTAGATAGTGGGTTCATGTCTCCGTTTAACCTGGGACAGTGACAGAAAGTTCTAAGGTTGTGGATGTGCTGTTGCCACTAGGGATAACCTAACGATGCTATGTCCACGGGCATATGTGTTTGTTTACATTACACACTTTACTTAATGCAATTATCCGTTGCTTGCAACTTAATACCAACGGGGGACTCGGATGACAACCCGGCGGTGGATTATTAGTCATAGATGTTGTTGGATAACGGTCTATGTATTATGGCGTAATGCCCAATTAAGTATCATAGTAGTCAACATGTCATGTATATGCATTGTCATGCGCTCACTATTCGTCAATTGCCCAGCTGTAATTTGTTCACCCAACATGTTAGTTATCTTTTATGGAGAGACACCACTAGTGAACTGTGGACCCCGGTCCATTCTTTTACACTGATTAAACAACCACAAACTGCAAACTGTTCCTTTTTCATTCTCTGCAATTTAATACTCATTTTCCACACCATACGTTTAATCCTTTGTTTTCAGCAAGCCAGTGAGATTGACAACCTCACTGTTTCGTTGGGGCAAAGTAGTTTGATTGTGTTGTGTGCAGATTCCACGTCAACAGTCCAGACTCCCTGCGACAGCTATTTTTCTGGCGCCGTTGACAACCTTCTGAAGAGTTGCTGCTCCTACTGGTTCGATAACCTTGGTTTCTTTCTGAGCGAAAACTTGCTGCTGACTACATCATACCTTCCTCTTGGGGTTTCCCAACGAACGTGTGTTTCACGTCATCAGCGGCGGTGGCGGCGGAACTGCCAGCAGCGCCGTTGCAAAGAGCCGCCGCCACCGAAGACGGCGCCGCGGCATCCGGCCCGGGGCAGCTCCCAATCTCCTCCTCCTCCGCGAACGCATGCCAGTACAGCTCGACCGTCGAACCGCTGCCGGAGCCGGCCATTGTCGAAGCTGCGGACGGAGGAGAGTTGGAGTGGAAAGGGGATCGGAGGAGAGTGAGAGCTAGGGTTCCGACCGGGGTGGGGAATTTGTGGATATATGTGGGGTCGTCTTGGGCCGCGTCCGACGTGGCGGCCTGTCCGAGCGCGTTCGGACCTCCCCAAACCCTCCCACATATGGGCTGGGTTTAGGGTGTGCCGGACCGCCCGGACGTTTGGGGTGGCTTTGAGGGACTCCTTTGGTGGTGGTTTTTAGCCCAAACCCTGTCCGGGCTGTCCGCCCAGACATTTGGGGTGGGTTTGGGCCTCCGGTTGGAGATGCTCTTACAGCCACACTACTACTCCACCAACCCCCGGACTCTGACACCGCCCCCGCTCCCTCCCTCCCTCCCTCCCTATAGATCTCCTCTCCCCAGGCCGCAGGTCAGTCGGCGGAGTGCGTGCCTCCATCTACAACGCCATGCCGCTCTCCGGTGTGGAGAAGCTCGTCGCTCCCCAACCCAAAACCCTCTCCCCCTTTCCACGATGGCCGCCGCCGCCGCCACCTCGAGCCCCAACTCCATGCTCCTCCACCGCCCCAGTCCGGCCGCCCCCAGGGCCGGCCCCGCCGCCGTCTCCTCCATCCGCCTCCCGGCCCGCGCCGCCAAGATCTCCTGCGCGGCCGTCGCCGCGCCCTCCGCATCCATCCCCTTAGCCGGCGCCGGCGAGCGCGGCGTGTACAACTTCGCCGCGGGCCCCGCCACGCTGCCGCTCCCCGTGCTCGAGCGGGCGCAGGCGGAGCTCGTCGACTACCGCGGCTCCGGCATGAGCATCATGGAGATGAGCCACCGCGGCAAGGAGTTCGACGCCGCCATCAAGAAGGCCGAGGCCGACCTCCGCGCGCTCCTCGCGGTCCCCGACACCCACGAGGTCCTCTTCCTCCAGGGCGGCGCATCCACCCAGTTCTCCGCCGTCCCGCTCAACCTCTGCGCCTCCCCCGCCGACCCGGCCGACTTCGTCGTCTCCGGGTCCTGGAGCGACAAGGCCTTCAAGGAGGCCAAGAAGTTCTCCGCCGCCTCCGTCGCCTGGTCCGGCAAGGACGCCAAGTACACCGCCCTCCCGAGCTTCGACTCCATCGCGCAGAACCCGACGCCAGATTCCTCCACATCTGCTCCAACGAGACCATCCACGGCGTCGAGTTCAAGGACTACCCGGAGCCAAAGAACAAGTCCGGCATCCTCGTCGCCGACATGTCCTCCAACTTCTGCTCCAAGCCCGTCGACGTCTCCAAGTTTGGCATCATCTACGCCGGTGCGCAGAAGAACGTCGGCCCGTCGGGCGTCACCATCGCCATCGTGCGCAAGGACCTTATCGGCAAAGCGCAGCCCATCACGCCGGTGATGCTGGACTACAAGATCCATGCCGACAACGCCTCGCTCTACAACACCCCGCCCTGTTTCGCCATCTACATCTGCGGGTTAGTATTCGAGGACCTGCTCGCGCAGGGCGGCCTGACCGAGGTTGAGAAGAAGAACCAGCACAAGGCCGGAATCCTGTACGACACCATTGATGCCAGCGGAGGCTACTTCATCTGCCCCGTAGAGAAGTCTGTGCGTTCGTTGATGAATGTGCCATTCACGCTGGCCAAGGGGGCAGACTTTGAGAAGCAATTCATTGCCGAGGCAGCCAAGGAGAACATGTTGCAGCTCAAGGGCCACAGGTCAGTCGGCGGAGTGCGTGCCTCCATCTACAACGCCATGCCGCTCTCCGGTGTGGAGAAGCTCGTCGCCTTCATGAAGGATTTCCAAGCCAGGAACCCTTGATTGGCAATGATCTTCTGGTATTGCTTTAGTAGGAGGCTTTGATCTTCTGGTATTGGCCATGATCTTCATAACATAAGTAGGCTCTTTGCAAGAGCTTTGTCGTCGCTCATATGAGATGTGCTATCCACCTGTCGTAGTATTTAGTATGGTAACTATTTTGCAATGCTGCTGCATTTTTGTTTTTCATGTTTGAGGAATTTCCTATCCATTGCTCACTATTGAGATTGGAATATGTTGTTTGGGAATAAAGGGAGATGGTCAATTGTCATGGGAGAGTAGCTGATGCTGCTGACTGCTATATTCCTGTATGATTCACAGCCTATGGTTTGCTTTTGTCCTCTTGAAACTAAACCAATGTTGTTCTTGTGCACAGTTGATGTGATTTAAAAAAACAGGTCCATGTTAAGGAGTATGTTCTCCATATATATAGTAGATTGAGAGGTTGGTGAGCAGTAAGCACTGGAGGGGTTGGTGATGAATTATACTGTGTTTGCTAGTTCTGGTGTCCCTGTCTTGACTGGCTCGTCACTGTCACTGAGCCGAGGAATCATCATCAGAAGAAAAATCGTTTGGTGCAACCAAGAATCACATTTGCATCTTTGAAATAAAAAATAGAGACATGCAGCTATGAAGTTTCGAATGGCAGGTTGGCAAACAGCTACCTGAATTTGAAGTCGTCAAGTTGATATGGACTTCTGATCTCACTTTCTGCATATTCCAAAGAGGCAAGAGTCCTGCAGTAGTCCTTTATTTCACATCAGCTTCTGATTTGAGTTCCTGCAAAATGAGGCTGTTTTATCATGCCATGTGAATGATTTTTCCGATTGATATTTTTCTCCTACATGCTAGTGTGTCTATTTTTCAGAGACGTGAAGAACCGGAGTTGCCGTGTTTATTTTTCAGAGTCTTGGCTATGTTTAAGTGTACCTATATACTCCATTGCAGCTAAGTACTCCACTTATTGGCTGCCACTTTTACCTAAAAAATATATGGGGTTAGTACCCACTCCATTGCAGTTAAGAAAACTAGTAATGGCCTTCATTATTTATGTCCGCTTGGAGGCTTTGTTTGGAACTGGTATTCTGTTCAGCCGAGTGGAGATTTCTGTAACTAGTAGGGTAACTATTTTGCAATGCTGCTGCATTTTTCCGGTGTTTACGGAACCTCCTTCACATTGCTCGCCATTGAGATTGGAATATGTTGTTTGGGAATAAAGATTGACGGTCAATTGTACCGAGGGAGATTATGTTTCTGCTGAGTGCTGTATTCCTGTATGATTCATAGCTTATGTTGCAGTAGTAAGCGCCTTCAGGTTTGGTTGCCTTTGTCCTTTTGAAACAAAGCGGTTTTGGTTGGCTTTCCTTGTGCTTTCTGTTTTGAACTTTCAAATCGCACGTTGGCAAACAACTGCTTTGGAAGTAGAACAGCAAAGCTGCCTTTTGAAGTTGTGAGGTTAATATGGCCTGTTGATCTCACTTTCTGCAGATTCCAAGGGAAAAAGTCTTGTCCTAGTCCTTTGTTTTGTATCTGCTTCTGATTTGTTTAATCACTCCTCTGAATGATTTCTCCCTTGTATTTGTCTATGACATGCTAATGTGTCTATATTTTTCAGAGACGTGAAGAACCTGAAGTGCAGAGTTAAACTTTTCTGGGTCTCTGGCAATGTTTAAGTGTACCTATATATATTAGCTGCAACTTTTACCTAAAACGATATCAGTAGCCACTTGGTCAGCATAGTGTCGTCTATGATTGAGTTAAAAAAAAATCAGTAATTGCCTCCATTATTCATGGAGTCTTTGTTTGGAAATGTCAATCTATTTAGTCGAATATTGAGATTTCCATGGCAGCATACATCATGTCATACTCCTTCGCACCAAATGATTACATCTGTTTCTCCCCAGGAAATACAATACATTTACTAGCTGAAAGCCTGTATGATACAAAACTAAGTTCGGTTGGTTGTTTTTGTATACTCATTGATGTGTTTTTCAGACAGGGATGTCCATATTGAGATTAGTAACTGCATGTAGTAGATTGGGAGTTTAATGAGCCGTAAGAACTTCTTTGAGAGTTTGGTGATGAAATATACTTGCTGGTTCCACTGTCCCTGACTCAATCAGACACTGAGCGATACGATGAATCTCCAAAAGGAAACAGATGTTGGATGTGACAATTGTTTGTTGCAGCCAAGAACACTTGCAGCTTTGAAGTTACAAAAAAGGAACACTTCCAGCTTTGAAGTTTCGAACCCTATGTTGCCAAACAGCAGCTGGCGTAGTAGTTGTGAGGTGATGTGGCTCGTTGATGTCACTTTCTGCAAATTCCAAGGAGCCAAAAATGTTGTAGTAGTCCTTTTGTTTGACACCAGCTTCTGATTTGAGTTCCTGCGATGCGGCTGTGAGTTGTTTGATCACTCCATGTGAATGATTTTCCCATATTATTTTTCTAGTACATGCCAGTGTGTCTATTTTTCAGAGACGTGAAGAACCTGAGTTCAGTGTTCATTTATCTGAGTCTCTGGCAATGTTCAAGTGTACCTAGGTATTAGCTACCACTTTTACCTAAAAATATGTTAGTACCCACTTGGTCATCATAATGTCGTCTATGAATGAGTTAACATTTAGTAATGGCCTCCATTATTCATGTCCGCTTGGAGGCTTTGTTTGGAACTGGTAATCTATTCGGCTGAGTAGAGATTTAAGTGGTAGCTTCCGGATCATGTCATACTCATTCGCACCAAAAAGTCAGATATCTCTCCCGAGGAAATACAAGTTGGTACATTTACTAAATGGAATAACACAGGAAAAATTATGAATAACAAGATCTCTGCACATAATAGAAATAATATTTTCTCCCAACCTGCATACATTATCTATAACAGTATATACAGATTAACATTTCTGTACATTCAGTCACATGTGGCATGACAGTAGCAAAAGGCTGCACGATTTAGTAATCTGATAAAGACACGCTTGTTTGATGATTATCTCAATTCTTCAGAATCTATTATTCGAGCAATGCGGGCGACGTGTATCTTCTTCATGATATACTGCTCATAGGACTTTGGCTCTTTAACCTGAGAAGAAAATGAACTCACTAGGTACATTATCTTTTCTCAAAGCATTCATACTGCAGAGTCCATTTCATAAATTACAGTACCCGCTTGTCCTTACTAACCCGAAGGAAGGCAGGCAGAAGACATCACATGAAAGACACCAGCTTCTGATTTGAGTTCCTGCGATGCGGCTGTGAGTTGTTTGATCACTCCATGTGAATGATTTTCCCATATTATTTTTCTAGTACATGCTAGTGTGTCTATTTTTCAGAGACGTGAAGAACCTGAGTTCAGTGTTCATTTTTCTGAGTCTCTGGCAATGTTTAAGTGTACCTAGGTATTAGCTGCCACTTTTACCTAAACTAGTTGAGTGCCCGTGCGTTGCAACGGGTGTTAAAGTTTTTTCCTAGCCACACATGTGAAGATGATGCATGTGAAACATATATACAAAAGAGAAATCTGTAAGTATTTTGAAAACATTAAGATTCACTTCCTCCCCTATCTTGTGAACAGACCTCTGAAAATTCCGTGGGCATCGTACAATCAGGACCATTACAAATAGATTGCTACCAAATTTTAAGAAACGATAGACATCGGATAGGGTACATATGGCTCAAAACGAAGGTACACAGGGTACTTCTATTTACGGACAATCTGCCTACGCCAAGTGAGAAAACATTTCGCTCTATTTCCCCTTGTTCTATTCCTCGTTCGTATCCAGTCGACTGCCTGCCTGACGGACCTAACCCTTCCCGCCGGGCATCCCGCACCACCATGACGCCGCCTGCATCCTTTGCTCCGGCCAACACCGAGCCGCACCCCGTCTGCAGCAAAACTGTGTTCAAGTAAAATAGTCTATAGAAAGAGCTACCCTGATGCCATAAGATATGCCAGAACATGCACAAATAACAATCTTCAGTCTGTTATTAGATAAATTTATCTTCCTTCCTAGGTATTGAACAGTAGTACTAATGGAGGGCGGCCGTAATCAAGGAAATTAGGCTACATAAAGTGAGAAACCTCGGGCTCCTATGTTGTCCATGGAAGTGCATGAGCGACATGTGTGCCCTTCTTTTCATTCTCAATGAGTATTTCCTGTACTTTCTGAATAAAAACCAGTTTATTTGCCCTTCCTCTTTGCTGTTATAAAATGATTCATGCATCATCCAATACATATATCAGTAGATCCTTTTGGCTACTGAATCTACCACTACCGACTTGCCCACTAACAAAGAGAAGCACAATGAAATGTTTGTTATTTACCTCTGTTCTCAGCTCGAAATCGTTGGATATGATGTCGTAGAAGGCGTATCGGTCAGCGAAGCCGAAGAAGCTGAGGATTGGTGCGGTGACGCGATAACACCAATGACCACGTGCGGGTACTTCCTCCTCATCCACACCGCCAGCACTCGAGACAAACCTGTGAAGAAATAGTGAAATACATACATGTATCTATCACCGCGCTGTGAGCGACATGCCAGAGAAAATTTAACAAAACACCAGCCACTTAACAAGGAAATAGGGAAACAACAAGTAACTTGAAGTTTTTTCCGTAGAGCTAGCACTCTAAAAGCTTTTTACCGAAACATAAGACATGAGAAAAAAAAGTGAAACTTAAACTTAACATCCTATTGTCATCTCAAATATCTATACATGATTGTTAATTTCTGTATACATAAGAGGGCTGCAAAATCCCCTTCAATTTGTACATCCTTCTATAAATTTGTGCCCAAAATTTATTTTGTGTATTTAGCCTCTTCAATCTTATACTCCATCATCAAGCTGATATGGTCTATTAATCTACACCTAGAACGGCTGTACAAATTTATTGCATACCATGGAGCTGCTATACAGTGAATTGCACACCATTCTGGGAACTCAAAATATCTGATTCCATGCGGAGAATATTGTAAGGAAAAAACTCATGAGAAAAGAATCGGAAGTTCCTTACAGTTGATTGTTACACATCTGATCAAGCTTATGCATCAAAATATCCAATAGCACAAGAAACACCAAATATCCAATTGCGTCAGGTTTTGAAGGTGTGAATCAGATATGTCCCCAACTAACTTCTAGCAAATAAACTCCTGAAGCACCTTCAAGTTGAGGATTGCTACTCACAACGTCTGAGCACCTCTAAGTACATTTAGCTAGACTGACAAGGCCACTTCTCAATTTCTATAATATTGATTCTGCCCTAACGACCACCATGACAAACTGATAAACGTGGGAGAAAGTAGAGTAAATTACAAAAAACCACCACAATTTAGGCTAGGGTTTCAAAAAACCACCGGGATACGTTAGGGTTTCAAAAAACCACCGGTCTAGAGTTAATTACTTTCAGACAGCCACCACTTCTGCGCTAACCATCCGCGACGCTCGGTTAAGCTTGAAACTGACAGGTGGGTCCCATTTTCAGGCTGACGTGGTAAGCGTAGACAGTCTGCCATTAACTGTGTGTCCGTCAGCCGAGTAGGTCCTACCTGTCAATGACTGAACATACCCTCGGTCCCACATGTCAGCTCGATAAAAAATAAAAAAATAAAAAGATATTTTCTTCTTCTTCTAGAGCCCCGAGATGAGCAAATCACGTTCTTCTCGGGCAACTCCGGCGCCGCTGGAGCAGGCCGTCGGAGCAGCGGAGAACGCCGCGTGGGAGAGGGAGCCGGTACAGGAGGGAGGCAGTGGAGAGCAGACCGTGTGCCTCGGCCGCGCCGGCCTGCTGCTCGCCCTGCGCGCCGACCTGCTTCTCGGCCGTGCCTCGGCCTGCTGCTCGGCTCGACGTGAGCGCGCTGCCGCGCCTGCCGTCCTGCTGCTCGCCCTGCGCGCCGACCGTGCCTCGGCCGCGCCGGCCAGCTGCTCAACGGCCGCACCGGCCAGCTGCTCGCCCTGCACGCCGGCCGCCCTACGCACCCGCCGCCGGCCTGCTTCTCGGCCTGCTGCTCGCCCGCCGCGCCGCCAGTTGCTCGCCCTGCGCCCGTGGTGAACATCGGCGGCGGCTCCCGGTGATGAGCAGCGGCGGCCCCTAGTGGGGATTATCCGGTGGGGGATTTTTTTAATTTTTTGTGCGGATTTTTTTTTTTTATTTTGCTGATATGTGGGACCGACATTCGATGACGAACGCGCCGTTAACAGCGGACTGTATGTGCAGGCCACGTAGACCTGATAGTGGACCCTCTCTGTCAGTTTCAGGGTTAAATGAGCGTTTCAGACGCTTAGCGAAGAAGTGGTGGCAGCCTGAAAGTAATTAGCGCTGAACCGGTGGTTTTTCGAAACCCTAACGTATCTCGGTGGTTTTTTGAAACCCTAGCCTGAATTGTGGTGGTTTTTTGTAATTTTCTCACACTTGGAGTTACAAGTTTGCATGGGATAGGATAATGATTACTTCAGAAGCTTCTTTGTCAAATTTGACAAGCCCTCTGCATAGAAGCAACACATGATTGAGCATCAGCTAATCTAAATACTCCTACAAGGATAAACAAGCATTGGATACCTTCTACCTACATTAAATAAATATATTGCATAAAGATCTTTAAGAAAAATGTGAATGCATACTATATAACTTGATACAAACATTCTGTTTATCGTATTTAAATTGGTTAGCTAAACCAATGTGTCATAAGCCATATTGTACATCAAATTTTTCCATAATTATGTCCTCCAAATAAAAGTAAAACTGGATAACCTATGTGCATTTTAGGTGAGAAAAAGTGATTGGTTCAGCAAGTATTACCAGACCTTGATGGGCAGTGGGCATCGAGGCAAGAAAACTGTGTACCTGCTGCTAGAAAATAAAACTATCGAGCAAGCGGTAGCCCCAATCTGCATTTCAGCACAAACGTAATAGACTGTTGACTCAAAGAAAAGTTCGCAGCCTCTCCAGATAAACAAAGCTACGACAGCCACAATTCCTGGTTGCGTACTTCCACTTTTGGTTGTGCTTGGCCAAGCCTCCCACTGATGTGGATGATGGAGCCGACAAACGCCCTCCCGCCGATGTTCGATGATGGAGGCGATGCCGAGGTAGGGAAGATGTCCTTCCCGTCCCGGCCAGGGATGCGTGGCGGTGGCGCAGATGGGACGACGGGAAGGTCGATCTCGTAAGGCATCAGCTTGTGCGACGTCGCTGGACATGGGGTGCGGCCGGATCAGATCGGCAACCATAGAAACATAAAATGAACAAGAACCCTGCCTTCAGCCTCGCTGGGTATGCCTCTCCCGTGCCGCCGGCACCACCACGGACTGGTTTTTTCTATCGAACGAGGTTTTCGGCACTGCTTTCTTTTCTCCTCGCAGCCGAACGGTAGTGGGTTGAACATGAATGGTGGCTGAGGCCTGAGGCTGCCACTCCTTGGCCGGTGTTCTTGTATCGAGCTCAACTATTAGATGCAAAAATTACGGAACAGAAATATTTTGCTTGCGCTTGCGCCGACGTTTTCTTTTTTGGAGATATTCATGGGTGACGAGTCGGCGGTAGCCAAGATTTCCTTCAGGTTGCCTAGAAAACGGAAACGATGAGCTACCGTGATATGCATCTGGTAAATGGAATCGATCAAACCGGGCGGGATAACTCCACCCCTAAAGGCTGTTCCTATTAGCTAGGAGAGATATAGCATGAGGTTGTTGGTGTGCGTGTGTGGGGTAAGCCCGCTCGGTGGCATTTGGATTGTAAATTAGCGGAAGTGTGACACCATACCACGGGCTCTGATTTAATAGTAAAGAAATATGTTAGTACCCACTTAGTCATCATAATGTCGTCTATGAATGAGTTAAAATTTAGTAATGGCCTCCATTATTCATGTCCACTTGGAGGCTTTGTTTGGAACTGGTAATCTATTCGGCTGAGTAGAGATTTAAGTGGTAGCTTCCGGATCATGTCATACTCATTCACACCAAAAAGTCAGATATCTTTCTCCCGAGGAAATACAAGTTGGTACATTTACTAAATGGAATAACACAGGAAAAATTAAGAATAACAAGATCTCTGCACATAATAGAAATAATATTTTCTCCCAACCTGCATACATTATCTATAACAGTATATACAGATTAACATTTCTGTACATTCAGTCACATGTGGCATGACAGTAGCAAAAGGCTGCACGATTTAGTAATCTGATAAAGACACGCTTGTTTGATGGTTATCTCAATTCTTCAGAATCTATTATTTGAGCAATGCGGGCGACGTGTATCTTCTTCATGATATACTGCTCATAGGACTTTGGCTCTTTAACCTGAGAAGAAAATGAACTCACTTGTTATCCGCAAAAAAAAAATGAACTCACTAGGTACATTATCTTTTCTCAAAGCATTCATACTGCAGAGTCCATTTCATAAATTACAGTACCCGCTTGTCCTTACTAACCCGAAGGAAGGCAGGCAGAAGACATCACATAAAAGAACATATTCCAATGGATTACACTTGCATCTAACAAACAAAAGGTGGTACTTGCCTCCGGGTAATGTCTTCCTTGCAGGTAAGGAACTGAATGAAAGATGAAAAGAGATAGGCGCATATAAACACAAAGGAAATTTTGTTAAAAGTGTAAATTATCTTCTCCCTCATTACAAATGCTAAAACATCTTATATTTTAGATGATCAAAGTAGAGGTGGGCTGTTTTAGTTAATACTCCCTCCGTATCAAAATATAAGATGTTTTAACATTTTTGGACCCACATGTATCTAGATATGTTGTCGATACATGTGGGTCCAAAAATGTTAAAACATCTTATGTCCCTGAATAGAAGGAAACAATTTCGAGCACAGAGCGAGACTGAAAATGAGCGAGGGCTCCGGCGATTGCGGAGGCGACCGTGCGCTGCCTCGGCGCGACCTGCCGCCCCTCCCGCCGGCTCCCCCTGCCCTCCGCCTTGGCTCCGTCCCCCCTCCTCCTTCCTCCCTGCCGAGCCGCTCCTGCTCCCATGGGCGCCCTCCTGCGGTGGTGAGCTCTCTCGGCTCGCTGAAGACGAGGTTCGACTGACGCGCGGTGCCGAAACGGAGGAGACGCTCGCTCCCGCTGCTTCCTCGCCTGCTTCAGTTCTTCAAGCCCCCGTCCCCAGCGTTGCGACCAGCGGCCCAGCGCCGCTCCGCCGTGCTCGCGCACGGCTGCCCGCAAGCTCCGAAAAACCCCAGGTTCGGCATTTCTTCTCTCCGTCTTTCGTTCGTTTCACACCATGGTTGCCTTCTCTCCGATCCACCCCCGCCTCTGCCCTGCTAGCCGTTTCTGGATCACCCCCACCTCCCTCTCCGCCCCATGCAACGGCTTCCGCGTCAAGAACGCGCTCAACTTCCGCTTCACCGACCTCGGCGACTCCTTCACCGTGTTTCATGTCGGCGTCTTCACCTTCACCACCATGGCGGGCTCGGAGGCGATCGCGAAGATGATCGTGGCCACGAAAAGCTTCAACTTCGGCGCCTCCTCCTTCCTCCTCCACCCTTCTCGTGCAAGCGCCATGGAGGCCGAAGCTTTGCTTCTCTCCGAAGCGGGCCTGGACAGAGATCCTGGTTCTCGCGAAAGTCAATTCCTGGTCGCCTCCGACGTGGCAGAGGCCGGCCCACCTGGCAGCAGTCTTGCGACACTTGACTCTGTTGTCCACCGCCTAGACGACGTGGCCCAATTCCCTCCGCTCGTTCCCGACCGACCCGTCCCTGACCCTGACCTGCGGGACCTGGCTATGGAGAACTCTGTTGCCTTATCTCTTCCTACTGCTCCCGTCTCTTCCATCTCTTCCCCCACGCGCAGCTCCCCTTTTCCCGTCGATGGCCCTGACAGCGCCGCTGCTCCGGGTGACGCTACTCTCTGCAGACTTCGAGGCGCCGCTCCCCCATCCCCTACCTCCCTCTCTTCCCGTACGCCTACACCTTCGCCCAGTCCCATCGCCGCGCGGGCAGACGGAAGTCTCAACGGTGCGCAGGAGACCGGGGAGGCGTGCGCCGCGCCGCTCAGCCCTGTCACACCGCCGCGCCGTCCGCGCCATGATGTCTCGGCCCCCTCGAGCCCCTATTTAGAGGCCCTCCTACCCCTTCTACTCCTCAAGCTCCTCGGCGCCACACCACCATCTTCCGGCCTGTCCCAAATCGTCGCCTCTGCTTTCGCTGCCTCTGTACCGAGCACCCTGTGCGCGAGTGCAGGGACCCGGTGCGCTGCAAGTGTGGGCGCTACGGTCACCGTCGTCGTTCGTGTAAGCTTCCTCCCCTCCGCCTCACCCTCTTCACCACTACGCTCTCACTGCCGTCTTCTCACCCTGCTCCCTCTTCACCTGCTAGGATGCCGTCCTTCATCGACCTTGGCAGCTCGAGCTCTGCCTCGCCGACCGGCCGCGGCTCCCCACCTTCCCCTCAAGGGGCGTGGCTCGCTCGCTACTTCCAGGACCTCGAGAAGGAGACGAGCGGTCCTCCTCTTTTCCGCCCCCACCCCCCGACGCCTTTCCCGCGTGGCCGCCTGCTGCACCTCGGCTCAACCTCTGCGGGTGGGTCTGACGGCTCGCCTCTGTTGACCGCGACAGCGCCCACGGCCTCTGGCCCGGCACCTGCTGTCCCTCTGTGGACCGGTCACGCGGCGCCGCCGGCTGCTGCGGATCATGCTCCCCCGCCCCTGCTTCCGTCTGCTCCCACCCCTGCTCCGGGTCCCCGCCGCCCGGAGTACGCGAAGTGCTTCATGCCGCTCGTCGGCGACTACTCCGGCGCTCGTCGCTTCGCCTTCGCCATCGTCTCTCCCCCGAGCCCGAGCCCCGGGTTCGTCATCAGGCGTGCCCTGGAGGAGGTTGGTGGCAACCCCACTGTCGGGCTGGCTGCCTCCTACTACGGCGCCATGATGGTGCGCTTCTCCTCTGAGGAGGAACGTGAGAGCACCATCGGCTTGATGCCGATCGTCTTCCTCGGCCACACCATCACGCTGGAGCGTCCGGAAAACGCCGACACGCGCTTCGGCTGGCGTTACGCGTGCTTCGCTCAAATCAGCGCCACCGGCTTCCCGCTCGAGCATTGGAACGAGGGGGGAATCCGCACGGCTTTCCGCCCCGTCGGGAGCGTGTGCTGCATCGACCCCCTCTGCCTCAATGAGCTCGACTACTCCGCCGTTCGCCTTGTTCTCCACCTCGAGCACGAGACCGACATCCCGCACGCGCTGCTCCTCCGCGACTTCGAGGGAGAAACTTCCTCCGAGGTTCGGCTGCACGTCATCCGCGTCTGGCCGTCCGTGCGCGGTAGCTTCTCTCACGAGGGGCACTTCGCCGGAGGCGGGGCGACACTCCGAGGCGCGGAGCACGGCGCCCTGCAGACGGCGACTCCAGCTCTCTCGGCGACAGGCGTGGAGGCTTGGACGACATCGACGAGGGTCCCTTGGGCCCATTGCTGGTGGTGCTGGCCTCTGCTGGGCCTCAGGCGGGAGCTGGCCTGCCAGGGTCCGGGTCTGGGGTGTTGGACCTCTGGTCTCGCATCCTAGCCCGCAGGGCCCAGGAGCAGCCCATTTCCCCTGCGGCTCCCACTGATCAGTGGGACAGAATGCTGGGCCGTAGGTTGGCGGCCCAGTTTCCTGAAGTTGGGCTCGATGCGGATCAGGTGCCCCTCCCCCAACTCCTTCCCCTTCCATTTTTCTAACCCTCTCGCCTCTGCTCCTGTTCTTTCGGCCCGACCTCTTCTCACGCCCTCCTCTCCTTCTCCAGTGGTATGACACGCTGGCCACGCCTCCGACTCCTCTGGTGCCCGACAACAACGCTGTGGACCCTGTCTCCGCCGTCTCTGCCTTGGTCAACGACGGTGGGCGCGACGCAGACGCGTCGGCGCTTGCGGGCGCCATGACCGCCATCTCCTTCTCCGCCATCGGTGACGAGCATGAGGCTGACGCGCGCAGGCGCCGCGCTAGGCGCAAACGCGCCACCGACTCGGCCTTCAAGGCTCGCCGGAGCTCTCGCCTTGCCGCCAAGGAGGCGCCTCTCTTCACCGACATGCTGACCAAGGCCAAGAACGCGAAAGCGTCTCGCTTCGACTACTCCAAGGGATCCCCTCGCCTCCGTGCTGCCTTCGCCGACGTCAACCTGACTGGACCCGTCCCTGGCCCGATCCCGCTCCGCAAGCTTAAGGCGCTTGGTGCGCCGTGCGACGTGGACACGGCAGCCATCAACGCTGCCGAGGTGCCCCGCGGTGCGCCATGATTCCTCCTCCTTGCTGGGCTCCCGTCCTGTGTCTCCCTCCTTAGCGGCGAGACTCGGAGCCCTCCTGTGCCGCGGCGCCGGCCCCCTGGACTGCAAGCTCTCAGCTGATACTAGTAGCGATGCTAGGATTAGGCTGATTTGTCTCTTATTTTATTTCCTGTTGATGGTCCGATCCATCTGTAATGGCCTTATGCCTTTGAATTTCCTAATGAAAGCTGCAGTCCCCTTTTGGTACTTCCCCGGTGTTCCTTTTGTTTCCCATGTTAGTTCTTGAATTCACTTTCGGGTCCTGGAACCTTCGCGGGTGGGAGACGCTGACAAATGCAAGGTTGTGTCTGCTGATCTCTCCAACCTTAACCTTGACTTTGTGGCTATTCAAGAATCGAAGCTGTCTGTGCTCACGAGCTCAAAAGCAGCTTCCTTCCTTCCCCTAATCTGCGTTCCTTCTCTTGCATCGACTCTGTTGGCTCTGCTGGCGGCATCATCTCGGCTTGGGATTCAACAAGCTCTCCTTGCTTAACTCCCTGGCTACGGAACATGCGCTCTCCACTGACTTAGTCTCAACGCCGACAACGTCCATTTTCGTGCTACTAACGTCTACGCTCCCTGCCGTGCTGCTCAGAAAGAGATTTCCTCTCTAGCCTAGCCTCCCATGACCCCGGTGATGACATCCCCTGGATTTTATGCGGTGACTTTAATCTCTGCCGCGATGCTTCCGACAGAAATAATGACAACCTCAATCAGCGAGAAAGCGACATGTTTAACGACTGTATCCACTCCCTCTGCCTTATTGAGCTCCCTCTCAGGGATCGGCTCTACACTTGGACAAACGGTCGTTCCGAGCCCACATTAATCCGCCTTGATCGTTTCTTCGTTAATAACGCCTGGAATTTCCTCTTCCCGTCCTCTACCCTTAGCTCCGCTTCTCGTGACGTCAGCGATCACGTGCCCCTCATCGCAACAATTTCTACCAACATCCCCAAGTCCAACATCTTTCGGTACGACAAATCTTGGGCGCTCCACCCCAATTTCTGCCGTGCTATTCGGTCCTCTTGGGTCTCTGCCTTCAGGATCGATGCCACTGCCAGGATTGTCTGTCGCCTGAAGGTTTGCCGCATCGCTTGCAAGAGGTGGACCAAAAACAGAAATCACTTTGCGCAACGTGAAACCGACGCCCGTATCCTCATTAACTTCCTTGACTTCCTTGAGGAGCACAGGAACCTTTCTGTCTTGGAAAGGAGACTTCGCTCCCTTACGGTTGACGCCTCCACATCTCCATCCGTGAAAGATGGCTTTACTGGCATACCAGGGCTAAATCTCGTTGTGCTCTTGAAGGTGACGAAAACACGAAGTACTTTCATGGCCTCGCCTCCTGCCGCCGTCGACGAAACTCCATCCCTGTCCTTGATCTTAACGGCTCTTCTTTCACGGCCCACGCCGATAAGGAAAAAATCCTCACTAATTTTTATCGTGACCTTCTTGGCGCCTCCCACACCTGTCGCTGGAATTTCCAGCTCTCTGACATCTATCCTAATGCCAATCCGCTTCCTCCCACCCTCTCCTCTCCCTTCTCCCTTACCGAGATTACGACTGCCCTGTTCGCTATGAACAAAAACTCTAGCCCTGGTCCCGATGGTTTTGGCCCCAGTTTTTACACTAAGTTCTGGACCTTGATCTCGCCCGATTTGTCGCTGTCCTTAACGATTTTTACGATCACTCATCGACCTGACGCGCATTAACAGAGCTTTTCTTGTCCTCCTCCCGAAATTGGAGGCTGCCCGAAACCCCTCCCACTTCCGTCCCATATCTCTTCAAAACTGCATTGTTAAGATCATTACCAAGGTGCTCACTTCCAGGCTTCAGACTTCAATCCACGCTCTCGTTGACCCTGATCAAACTGGCTTCCTTTCCGGTCGCAGAATTTCCGAGAATATAACTACGCCGCCGACCTTGTCAGATGTTGCCACACCCGTCGTGTCCCTACTATCGTCTTCAAGATTGACTTCAGAAAGGCTTTCGACTCGGTCAACTGGGACAGCTTAATCGCCATCCTCCAAGCCAGGGGTTTTGATGCCAGGTGGTGCCGCTGGATGCACGACCTCCTCGACACTGGGCACACTGCTGTCATCCTTAACGGGGTGCCCGGCAACTGGATCCGTTGCAGGAACGGTCTCCGACAGGGTGATGCCTTGTCCCCCTACCTCTTCATCATCGTCGCCGACGTTCTCCAGAAAATGATTCGCGCCGCCTCTCTCTCCGGCGACCTGTCCCACCCCATCGACGCCGACCGCACTGCCCCGTTCTTCAATATGCCGACGACACTCTCATTCTTTGCCGTGGTGACCTCCGTAACGCTAGATGTCTTAAATCGATTCTCGACGACTTCGCTGCCGCTACCGGCCTTGCGATCAACTTCCACAAATCCTGCTACATCCCCATGCACACCGACACCTCCTTGGGCACCGCCATTGCTGCTGTCCTTGGCTGCCCCATTTCCTCCTTTCCCCAGCCCTACCTCGGTCTTCCCCTTTCCCCCACTAAGCTCCCTCTCTCGGCCTACACTTCGCTCCTTTCCTCCTTCGACAGACGACTGTCTGGTTGGAGCGCTATGCTTCTCTCCTCGGCTGGTCGTCGTGTTCTCTGTAACGCCGTCCTAAACAACCTTGCTACCTATTTTATGTGCTCTTTCTTTTTGCCTAAAGGTGTGATCGAATCGATTGACAAGAAGAGACGTGCCTTTTTCTGGACGGGTAAGGACCATTGCTCCGGTGCCCGCTGTTTGATCGCTTGGGACAAGGTTTGTTTTTCTGTGCAGGCAGGTGGCTTCGGGATGCGGGATCTCCACCGACAAAACACCGCGCTTCTCATGAACTTCGTGCATAAGCTCCACCAGCAAGAAGACCTCCCATGGAAGGACTGGTTCCACAGCCACTCAGGCCGTGACCTAGGCGACAGCTCCACCAACCCATCCTTCATCGACAACATTGTTTCCCATTGCCTCCCCTCTACCGCTCACTCACTCGCTGCACTGTCCACAACGGTCAGCGGGTCTCCTTCTGGTTTGATAATGGCTCTCCGATGACACCCTCCGCTTCCGTTTCCCCGTCCTCTTCTCCCACTGTACTAGGCCTAATATCTCGGTGGCCGATGTTTGTTCTAGCGGCATCCCTCTCCAGCCCCGCCTTTCCTCTGCTGCTGATCGCGAGCTTCTCGACGCCCAGTCTATTATTGCTAGTGTCTCACTCGACTCTCTGGAGGACGTCCGTTCCATGGCCTGGGGCACCGAGACTTCTTTCAGCTCCAGGGCTGCCTACAGAGCTCTCGCCACCGGCGGGCAGCTTGACGCCTCCGCCATCATTGCTTGGGAGTCTCGTCTTCCCACTAAAATTAAAATCTTTTGTCACCTCGCCGACGCGAACCGTCTCAGTTCTCGCGCCAATCTCCACTCCAAGGGATGTGCGCCTTCCGATTCTTGTGAGCGTTGTAGGGACATCGAGACCTGCAGCCACATTTTCTTTCTTTGCAGGGTTTCTTCCGACACTTGGCTCCGCATGGGTGTCCCTCCGCATGTTCCCACTTCCGTTTGGGACATCCCCCCTCCTCCGCCACTCTCCGTGCCGATGACAGTTTGGCGCCTCGGGATAGCTGCGGTTCTTTGGAGTCTTTGGAAGGCTCGGAACGATGCAACGTTCAACGCGGTGGTCCTCTCCCCTCCTCAGATCCTTGCACGCAGCGCGGATGACATCGAGCTATGGAGATGCCGCTTCCCGGCTGACGAGCACCCCTTCATCAACAGTCTTAGTGCTTTTGTTAGAACTTGTGCTAGATGATTTCCCACTTGTAGTTCGGTTCCCTCTTACACGGCCTGCGTGCCGTTCAGCTTGTTTCTCTCCTCCCTGCCCCATGTAATTTTCTCGTGTAACACTTGACATTGTTGGTTGGCCCTTTTTGGGTGCTTCGAGTTATGCAACAACCGGTGGGGAACCCTCTTCCCCCCCGGCATTCTCGAAAAAAAAAAAAACATCTTATGTTTTTATACGGAGGGAGTACAAACCAGCCATTGTAAGCTAAATTAAGTGCAGAAGAAGCTGAGGTGCTAGCTTGTTTAGAGGGGCTAAAACACTTGATAGACCTCCGTCGATGGCCGGCAACGCTGGAATCAGATTGCCTCCGTGCAGTTCAGACAATATCAAGCATAGTGCAGGAACGATCTGTGAGCTGGACCCTATACAATGAAGTCCGGGATTTGCTAAGGGTTTATCAAGACATTGAGATTAATAAGGTGGAACGCGCCGGCGCAGCGCATCTTTAGCACAATTAGGCAAAAATCGTATTAGTGGTGTTTTACGTGATGCAGCCCCAACCTGCGTGTTGGAGATGATCACAAACGATTGTAAGACATTTGTGCCTAATTAATAAAGCTCACGTTCCCTGTCAAAAAAAAAAAGGTGTTCTGCTGGTGACTGGGTTTTTTTTTTTTTTTTTGAGTTGTGCTGGTGACCGGATCTCGTACAAGTAGTTCCTTCCATATTAAAAAGAAGCTGGCCGAAACAATCGGGCCTGAAAAGCCCAGCCCAATAGCCCATCCAACGCAAACCGACCACTCTCGTTTTTTGTTTCGACGAGGGAAAAGCCGACCGACCACTCTCGTTAACTTACCCTGAGGCCTGAGCCATCACCACTCCGTTCCTTTTCCGAACGGCGAACACCATGGCCGCCGACCCTAGCTCCGACCTCTCCAACGGCCCCCCGCCGCCGCCGACCGGAAGAAATCGCGGGAGAACGAGCGCCGCCGCCGCCGGAAGCAGAATAAGAAGAAGAACAAGGCCCCGTCCGACGCCGCCGCAGATGCCGCCGACGCGGGCGAGGAGGACAAGCCCGATTCCAAACCCCCGGTACGTGGAGCGCCTCCTGGTACCCCTAGGGTTTAGGCGGGTTTGATTAGCGGCGGTCGTGCTCGCTGTCGCAGGGGATCTAACGTCGGGTTTTGCCGTGCGCGCAGGTAGAGATCGAGGTCGAGTACGTGCCGGAGGAGCCGGACCTCGCCGACTTCAAGAGCATCTTCGACAAGTTCACCTTCAAGGACCTCCCTGCCGCCGCCGAGGTATACGGGCGTTTTTTTTTTCTCGCTCCCCTCTATTTTGTGTGTGGCGAAACCCTACGAGATTTGTGATTCAGCTGCTTTGCAAGTGGAATCGATACTCACTAGTTTGTAAGTTGTTGGTAGGATGGGGAGAAGAAGGACGAGGCTGGCGCCGACGCCGTGAAGAAGGGGTCGGGGTCGGATTCCGACGAGGACGAACAGGACGCCCAGCAGAAGAAGAAGGAAGGAGCCATCTCTAATAAGAAGAAGAAGGTTTGTTGTTTTGTCTATGTCTTTCTGTTGTTAAATTACCTGTTATGGTCGTTTCTTCTGTGTTGCGAGTTGCTGAACATAAATTTGGTGTTTGGTTTGTGTTTCAAAAGCTGGAACAAAGGATGAAGATTGCTGAGCTGAAACAGATATGCAACAGGCCCGACGTCGTTGAAGTAAGCCACCGCCCTCCTCTTTGTTGTAAATCAAGTGTCCATAGCAGTTTTATGCACCTGAATGGGTGCGTTGACGTTGCATCATATGGCACTTGCCCATCTAGTGTTGCATTGCCAATGCCAAGAGCTGCTGATGCTAGTATATTGCTAGATCTTAAGTCAATCCGCAAGTTTGACAAAATGTACCACTCATAATCGTTAGTTGATACAACTAAAATTGTGTTGTTGAATTTCTTTTGAATTTAGGTTATGAACTATTGGCTGCCATTGTGTAACAACTAACAACAGACTTTGTTTTGTTCTTGGTCTCTAACTCTGAGATGTGTTCGGCATTATTCGAGCTTTCTGTTTTATCTGAGTAAAAAACTACTGTAAGTACTAAGGTTCAAGGCAACTTTGAAGCTAATTCTAGGGTGAATCGCTAGAAAAACGTGTTAACAACTTGCACCTCTCACAGCGATAAGATTAAGATATATTTCTGTTATTAAAGGCTATGATGGCATGCATTGGTGGTGTGAACATAAACAAATAATCATAATAGTATTAACAGAGTGAAGAAGAAAAACCTTCACTAGATTTTCTGTCGCTCTAACGCTATGCCAACTTTGTAAGATTATTGTTGGATTAGCTCCAATTAATGCAACCTTACCTTTTCTGCTAGGTCTGGGATGCGACTGCGTCAGATCCCAAGTTACTTGTCCATCTGAAGTCTTACAGGAACACTGTACCTGTCCCAAGGCACTGGTCTCAAAAGAGGAAATTCTTGCAGGTTCGTAATGCATCTACCATGAATAAGATTACTCTGTTTTGCGTAATTATTTAAGTAGTACTTGCGTGCACCCCTGTATAATAAGATCATAAAACAGTGTTGTTAATAGTGGAGTGGTAGGCCGATGCAAATCAGACCATCATTTTTCCTCAAAACACCTTTGTTAAAAATGTTGAGGCATCTTGTTCGATTTGGTATCCAGTAACACTGCCTGCTTTCCTGAATGTTGCAGTAGGTTGGTTTTGAAAGGTGTAACATGCCCGCCCGACCCAAAATTCACTCAAAGCCCAGCCCTCACATGGGATGGCATGCATGTGTTACTGTTACTTAGGTTCCGTTTTTGTATCATCCAAAGTGTAAGTTCGGAAACATGACTAGTTAGGCCAACATGCACTTTACGCTAAAGTGGCAAAGCGTTGCAATGGGGTGGATGCTATTAGAAGGGATGAGGGAACGTAAAGTAGATTAGGTTTTTGCCCTTCCTCTTATACTGATATATAATTCTTGCAGGGATGCTGCAACTTTCTGGAGCAAGGGCTTGGTGGTACAGTATTTAAGTGATACTGTAGTATAAATCTAAGGTGTTTAATCTAGTTAATCAACACGAAGCATTTCTTTGAAAGATGCTTTAGATAGAATCTGAACCTTTTGGCCTTCCTTTGTTGCTTGCGCATAGAAGTATATTATTTGCTGAACTCATTGCAAAATGCAAATTCATTTTTATACCTTCAAAACTTGAAGTTTAGCTTTGTTCCATAGTCCATATAATTTTATCGCTTGTCAATCAGATTTTACATTGCTATGTTATTTCTTTCAGGGCAAGAGAGGTATTGAGAAACAACCGTTCCAGCTTCCTGACTTTATTGCTGCAACTGGAATAGAAAAAATAAGACAGGTAACTTAATATCTTGGTTCTTAGTACCGATGCTAGGGACGTTGCTTGTCCCTTGTCAAGTTGGTAAATATTAGAGCTGTTTGTTATTTGCTTAGTATTTTATATTTCACAAATAGTAACTGGTTCTTCTAATGCATTCCAGGCATATATCGAGAAAGAGGATAGCAAAAAATTGAAGCAAAAGCAGCGGGAGCGTATGCAGCCAAAAATGGGGAAGATGGATATAGATTACCAGGTCAGACAATTCTGGTTGAGATCAATTAAAACACATAGAAATCCCATGCCATATGTATTTAGGTTTTCCCATTGGGCAAAACAGATGCAGATTGTGGTTTATTTTCGTCGGATGTCTTTGAGACATCGAATAGCTTATTTCCTCCGCTTTCTCTGTGTTCTATACATCTATCTACATGCATATTTGGTTTGCCTGGTGTTCTTATAAGCTTGTGGCAGGTAAACCTTATCTATGTGCACCTGTCACCTGTCACTTATTATGGCTTGTCATCTCGTCCTTACATTTAGGGTACTAACAGAGTAATAGTGATAACTTTCATGTGAAAGTGTCTTAACTAATAGGGTATTAATAGAGTAATGGTGATAATGTTCATGTGCAAGTATCTTAACTCTTATTAATAGTGGGACATATTTGTTTTATATGTTCAAATTTCAGACATGTTTCTTCTGGGCATGATTCACATGCAGAAAAGCTAAGTCTCACCATGATTTTTGCTGTGCAGGTTTTGCACGACGCCTTCTTCAAATATCAAACAAAACCAAAATTGACTAGTCATGGTGACCTGTATTATGAAGGGAAAGAGTTTGAGGTACTTTTATTTAGTTCTGCTTTCGGTTTTATGATGTGTCAAAAACAGAGATGTCTGTCTTCAAACCTAGCACACCGAGCATAATGCTTTACATGTGTGCATGCAACAGGTCAAACTTAGAGAAACAAAGCCAGGGATGCTGTCCAGAGAACTTAAAGAAGCTCTTGGCATGCCGGATGGGGCGCCGCCTCCATGGCTTATAAACATGCAGGTATTGTTTTTAAAAAACATCTCAATGCGGCTGTCCATCTGGTCAACTGCTCTTTTTGTTACTGTCAACTGACATCAAATAATTTTGGCAGAGATATGGTCCTCCACCCTCTTATCCTTCGCTGAAGATTCCTGGTCTGAATGCTCCAATTCCTCTTGGTGCTACTTTTGGTTACCGACCTGGGGAATGGGGAAAGCCTCCTGTGGATGAGGTATGCTGTGTTAAATTGCATTTTATTAGCTCGGCTCGGGTGTAGTTAAATGCTTCTCGAATCAACTAATAAATTTCTTCTGATCTATTTACTTGTTTTGACTTACAGCATGGACGCCCCCTCTATGGAGATGTCTTTGGCATCCTACAGCAGGATGAGCCTAATTATGATGTGTGTATAACCAGCTATTCTTTCCCTTTATTTTCTTGGGTTCGTGTGTTCTGAACTCCAACTCCTCGTTAGCTGACTGTCCTGCTACATTGTATTCCAGGAGGAGCCTGTTGATCGCAGCAAGCACTGGGGAGACTTGGAGGAGGAAGAAGAGGAAGAGGAAGAAGAGGAGGAGGAGGAAGATGAACCAATGGAAGATGATGAAATGGAGGAAGGCATTCAGTCTGTTGAAACCATGTCAAGGTGCTACAGTAATTCTTTGATGGCTTGCTTATGTTCTCTTTCCTAATGTTCTAACTTCTGATGCTTCTTCTTTTGTTAACAGCACTCCCACTGGTATTGAAACACCTGATGCTATTGAACTTCGGAAGCAACAGAGGAAAGAGCCTGAAAGGCAAACGGAAAAACAACTATACCAGGTGAGGACTTCCCTTCAGTTTTGTAGAATTTCAGGCCAAATCTCGTTACAGAGCTTTAGTTTCGCTTATTGCAGTTCGTAACCTATATTTTGTTCTTTTTCACCTGAAGGTTCTTGAGCAGAAAGAGGAAAGAATTGCACCTGGGGCACTCTATGGATCAAGCCATACGTATGTAACACTAATAAAAACCTAGTTATATGTACCATGTTTTCTGATGGTTTTATCTATGAATTCAACCATATGGAGAACTCATTTTGTATTCTGCTTTTACAGGTATGTGGTTGGGGGGCACAGGATAAAACTGGGGTTAAAAGGGTAAGCTTTTGAATTCATTGTACAAATTCTACAATTATTCCTGCAGTATGCATGCATTGGTGATTTAATTGAGATTTTCTTGTGGTATCTCTTTTGCAGGTTGATCTTCTTAAGAACCAAAAGTCTGACAAAGTGGATGTCACCATACATCCTGAGGAGCTCGAAGTTATGGATGATGTTTTGGCAGCCAAGTAAGATTACTTTTATTTACCTAGTGTTTACCAATCTGTGCCTGTAAATATCTGCAAGTCGAGACGTTAACACCTTTTCTGTAAAAACCGTGAAACAGGTATGAGGAAGCACGAGAGGAGGAAAAGCTACGGAACCAGAAGGAAGATTTCAGCGACATGGTGGCAGAGGTACTTTTCCACTTTCCTTGCTATGGGGCTGTTCAACTAGAGGCAAATGCTGATCTCGTTGACCTGTATTTTTTTTCTTAATTCTGCAGAACGCGGCGAGCAAGAGGAAGAGGAAGCATGACAAGGACGGGAAATCTTCGAAAAAGAAGGACTTCAAGTTCTAGATGTCGCAGTCTCGTT
Source organism: Poa pratensis (assembly GCA_947311845.1). Classification (NCBI taxonomy): domain Eukaryota; kingdom Viridiplantae; phylum Streptophyta; class Magnoliopsida; order Poales; family Poaceae; genus Poa; species Poa pratensis. The sequence continues at coordinate 10,954,536 of CAMZMU010000054.1, forward strand.
ACAATTTTTTTCAGGAGGATGCTTTCCATTTCTACTTGTAAGACATATGTATACATATGCATGGTGCGCTAGTTGTCTGTCGATCGACTTCAATCAGCATGTATGTTTGGCTGGTGATGGAACGAACCGAATAGAAGATGAAAATGTACGCGGTTGTAGTCCATAATACATGTTGGCAGCTTATTAGTTGTTGAAGAGTAAACTAACTGATGCAAGTTTTCAGTTTCATGGCTGGTAATTGTGGTGCCTAATTTCCTTTTGACTAGTTAAATATCTTCTTTTAATAGTTTTGCTATTCCTCACTCGAGTAAGAATTAAGTTAGATCTCATTCAACTCTAATCTGATGTGATCCCATCAGATTTGATTCGTGAGTTACAATTAAGAACGTGGGATTTTTTTTTTCGAGGATTCACCCGATCTGCATGCATGTTTCTTCTTGAGGATTTAACCACAAAGAGTGCAACCTGCATTTTTCACTTGGAAATTACAATGCTCTTCTGCCATCATTAAAAATCGCAGGTGACTAATTATCATAGTAGTGCTGAAATTATGTATGAACTGTTTAATCTGCTCCCGCATGAACTTCAATTAAGTGAGCTAAATCAAATCTACCCCCATTCCATTCTATTGTTGGCTCCAAACGAACATAGAAACGGAACCGACCCATTCCTCTAGAATGAACCATTACATTACATTCTACTTCGTTCTCCAACCAAACACACCTCTAGAATGAACCATTACATTACATTCTACTTCGTTCTCCAACCAAACACACCCTAAAAGAACGCATGACTGTAACGTCACGCACATTTGGATCCAGGTTTTGGTTTGTTTGATTGCATCGTTGGAAAAGCTAAGGATTCCTTCCAAGAGGTTAAAGCGGATGCTAATTTGTGATAAAATAGTGCAATAAAACCCGTACGAAAAATTCCCATAAGATTCAATCCTATGAATCAAAGAACAAACCTAAGAATTATAGATAGGTCTGGTGAGTGTGGCATGATCTGCCATAGGTGAAAATTGGCTATATCTTGAATACAATCTTCTGAAATGGTTTGGAATGGAGAATGAACATATCAGTCAATTTTGTTCAGTTTCCATACATAAATATACGACTTGGCCACACAACGCACTACCCTTATTACATGGGTATTACATACATGACGAAAATGATGTTCAGGTTACGAACATTACTTTCATCGTAACTTAATGACATACAAACATAGAAAGAATCTCGTAGCTCCAGTTCTATTTATCAAACTGCTTGGATAGAACAGCGCACGTGTATGTTCAGGCTGCAGTGCTCCCTGGTTCTAGCCTCTGAACCTCTTCTATCTCACCAACGGCAACGGCTTCCTCCTATGGTGGTGCAAAATTGCACTGGCGAATGAACGGGTCGCCATAATCCACGTACTTTGTCCAAAGGTGCCTGAACTGGTTCATACCAATATCCAGCCAGGGCTTCATGTTACCGTTGAAATGCACAACAGCAGCATTTCTGATCTCCTCCATGCTGATGCTTGGATTGTACCCGAGCCCAAGAACATGCCAAGATTTATCCAGAGGCTTTGTGGTCGAGTAGAATGTGATTAAACCTGGGGGCAATGTTCCTAGCTTCCATAATAACCGGTTCTCGTTCTGAAGATAACATAGCCAGCAAGGAAATCGTTACATATCTACATTGATCAGATATGCACAATTCAATATGAAAAAAAAGTATTGACAGAAAGTAACGGTGAACTATGCGTCTAGAACAAAAAAAAAGGCTACAGTTTCAAGGGATATAAAAACGCTAACTTCGGTCATTTATCTTGCTTTCCAGCTATCCTATAGCCTAGGAGGACATATAAATACTAACTTCAGTAACCATAACTCTTTAACAAGCCATACCTATACTATAACAAGATGGAAGTGACGGCTCAACTTAGTCAACTATATTCAGTTATAATTCATTGCTACAAATACAAATTATTAAAATTCTAGCAACAAAAGAAACATTATCAAGGTGATACTGGGAAACATACCTGAGTCTGCCAGTAATGGTACTGCTCAGTAGACTTTTCCCTCCTCCAAGAATCAAGATCAAAGAAGTTCATGCCATAAGCCCATCCACATGTATTAGGATTGAACTTCTCTTTGATTAGGGGGTGCGAGAAGTTCATATACTGCCAATACCGATGAAACGATCCGAAGCATGTCTCTACTGCTCCATTCACCTTCCCATCCATGTCAATCTTCCATAATCCTGTAAGATCCCGCTGTACCACAACATCGTCGTCCAAGAAAAGAATCTTTTGCAGCTTTGGGTACATCTCAGGCAAGTAGAACCGCAAGTGGTTGAGCATCGAGAGATACTTGGGATTCCTGAACTTCATATTGCTAGCATCTTTAGTGGCATTCTCAAGCTTATTCTCAAAATAGAATTTTTGGAGGTTCGCCGACTCCAGTTGCCGGAGAACAGGAACATAGGAGGAATTAAGAAATTTGTAATCTTCATATGCTTTGACCTCATAGTGTGCACCGTCTAAGTCCATTAGACGGATTATCACCTGCAAATGCATGACATAGCTTTAACCCACTTTGAATAGAAAAGTATTAATGGAGCCACAGAATCAAGAATAGTATTTTTGTATTCAAGGTGCAAATCACTAAAGACAGACAATCGCACTGTCCAAAAGAAGACCTAGACATACTGGCAAGTGGCAACCACATTGCATGTTAGTGAAGTCAGTACTATGCTTCTGGCGTGACACTGAAGTTCAACCTATTATAAATGTCTAAATCATCTTCTGGGGCGACACTGAAGTTCAAATCTATTATCAATGCCTAAATCATCTTCGGGTTCAGATACAAACTCTGCCTCAATTTTACTTTTCTTAGACACCCATTAAACATTTTACATAGTAATTTACTTCACAGATTGTTTGGCCCTTCTCAGTTCTGTTACGGTGTTACCATCAATATAGCTATATCTTATGGACCACATTTGTTAGCATCTTAGTGTATTGTTTCTTGGACACTGGATAAATCATATCGGTTCAACCTAGATATCAACATCATGTTTAGTGGTTCTGACTTCTTCCACCTACAACGAATCTACCATTAATCTTCTTGCTAAACCAGCATACAAAAAATGCAACTAGTCCCCCCCTTGACAGATTAAAAGCAGCAATGAGCAGCACCAGTCAACCCCACAAGTAGTAACATTTCACAGAAACCATAATTTATTGGTTATTGAAATATTTTGTGCATGGCCGCAGTTGGAGGTTGAAATAGCTCCAGATTTCCAGGGACGTCAAGAAATTGTGGCAATGACGATGGTGTTTCTCCTTCATCCTAATCTGCGACCGTTATGTCGTTCACTCTCAAGGGTACACATTAAGAGTGAATTATGCAGTTACTACTGTCGTCTCTTTAGATCTGCCAAGGCAAGATTAGCACAAGAATCTGCCAATGTATATGATACGTGTATTACACCGAGTAAGGAATTCCTTACAGCTAACATGTCAACTGTGGCAAAACCTAGAATCAATTTTGCTTGTAAGTTAATACTCGTCACTTCACTATATTCTCCGGGGAAATAAATAAAATTGAGAACCTAAGTTGCTAGTAATAACCATGAAAAATGCACCAGATAGCATCACATCTAGACAAATCAATATCTTCTCTTTTCCAATATCTCAATTCACACTGAAGTACATTAAAGTAACCAGTAAACATCAGCATTTCATTCAGCAATGGCCAATTGGTGGTCCCACAATCACTACACTCTTGTTATTTATGTGTAATTGAACTTGTATACTGACAGAATGATATGCAAGATGGAGAACCAGGATGGGACGACAAACCTGCATAGCCCCGAGGTTCATTCGGTCCGTGACAACGTGGAAGACGTGCTTGGAGGGGTCCTTGGAATTGGCCACGGCGGAGCGGACGACGACGGAGGCGGCGAGCACGTTGTCGGAGAAGATGGCGTAGTGGAAGAGCGTTGGGTCCTCGAGCGCGGCCGGCGGCGGCACGGGGTCGGCGAACTTGTCGGGCAGCGCGATCCGCTCGGCGGTGAGGCGGACGGCGAGGCAGTGGAGCGGCTTGGGTATGGACTTGGCGGCGATGAGGGAGGCGAAGGCGCCCCGCTTCTTGGCGCGCGCGAGCAGCTCGTTGCGCGCGAAGATGGCGTCCTTGAGGCGCTGGATTTTGAGCTGCGGGTCGAAGAGGGGCTTGGAGTCGGCGATGGCGGCGCGGGCGGCGCGGATCAGGTCCTTGGCCTGCAGGTCGAGCCGGCGCGCCCGGTCGTCGAACGCGGGGTCAGAGGAGGAGGAGGAGGAGGCGGTGAGGCTGCCTAGGTCCTGGAGCGTGGCGGTGAGGTTGCGGTGGAGCGAGGAGAGGAGGCGGAGGTGGCGCGCGCGGTCGAGGTGGAGGCGGCGGGAGGCCGCGGCGAGCGCGGCGGCGGTGGCGCCGCGTCCGAGGCCTGCTTCCGGATCTGCTCCGCGCGGACGCGGTCGCCGTTCACGGCCGCGGACCCGCCGCCTGCGGCGGGCGGCGCGGCGGCGAGGAGGAGGAGGAGCGCGAGGACGGCGGCGGCGGTGGGGAGGGTGGCTTGCTGGGGCTTGCGGCAGCGGCGTCCATGGGTCTAGCGCTCATCACAAGCTGCGGAAGCTCGTCGCATTGGGCGAGAGAAGTGAGAGAGAGCACTGTGCGCGTGTGAGCTTCGGGGTTGGGTTGGGGAAGAGAAGAGTGGAGTGGAGACGAGTGTGAGTGACGCAGTACCGGAATTCTGGCCGCCGTGCACTCCCCATTCGCCGTGTGATTTCGGCCTGAACAATTATCAGGTGGGCACCATTATCAGGCCATGCCACTGCCGGGTTGGCCCGGCATCGTAAAACCGGTCCATGTCAATCTGTGGACCGTGGTACACCGTACACCGCCACCAGAGAAAATCGTACCCGCCATTCAAATCATGCAAGTGCTCGTAATTGCTAACAACCGACGCGGCGGACCCACAGCTCTAACTCCACATGTCAGTTGATAATCATTGCCATAATCTAAAAAAAAAAGACAGAACCACTGCCATAGATCCTCTTGCCACTACCCAAACACAAAACGGGATCCTCTAACCTAGTGATGGCAAGTTAGAGAAGCTACAATCCTCCAACTTGTCTTCTTTCAATTTGAGACTAATGGTTTTAACTGATTTTGCATAGTGTGAATCTACGTACGGTGATATGTCTATCACTATAGTTTTTCTTTTACAATCAATACCATATATATTATAGTAGCAAATAGTATACATGATAAAGATACATAAGCTGACTAGAACGATTACAAAATAATGACTAAAAGAGACGAGTAAATTTTCGAGATCTTCAAACTCTTTACACAACCTTATACTTTTTTGAACGTGACCGTAAAACAATGACAAAGATGCCAAACTACAAACCTGTGAATACCAATGAAGGTTCTCCCTTAATTTTAATTTTCAGCCGTAATGCCAAGGGTTTGTGCACGCATGCAGCCATTAAAGTAATCAACCAACATCGGCAAGACTACCAACACTGATATTTCAGAGAAAATCAACTGAACAACTTGGTCGACGTCACTGGGAGCTGAGAGAACGAATCACCATTGTCGAGGACGTAGTAGCCGTGACAGATATTTCGAGAACAATCCTCCTCGCGACAACAATGTGAAAAAAAAATCCAAGATCGATCTGGCGAAACAAGATCTAAATAACCATACCTAGACAAATATAATCTTTAACCACCATTGACGCCGGGAAGGGGATATGATGTAGTGCATCCTACACATGACACGCCAAGTGGCCCAATGACTAGAGCTATAAATTCACTCATATCTATGTGTGATCTCGACACTCCCTTGAATGGTTTGCTACTTTATTCGGATACCTTGTGCATACTCAGGAACAACCCTCATGAAGATCACCAAGCAAGTGTTGAAAATGGCCAAGAGACGAGTCAAGAAGAAGATGAAGCAGCAGAACAGCGGTATTACCGCCAGGACCGCCAGTACTACCGCCAAGGCCTAGACGACCAACCTGATGAAGCTGAAGTCCCAGGCGGAGTCCCAGGTGGCGGTACTACCGCCGCATCAGCGGTACCACCGCCCATTCCAGCAGTCGGTACTACCGCGAGGGCTACCGTTGGAGCTACCGGCAAGCCCGAAATGCTCTCTGGACACCCCGCCGGTACCTGCCGGTAGCTGCCTCGTTCTACCGCCAGCAGTCAAACCAGACGCCAGCGGTACTACCGCCCGCCTAGCGGTACTACCGTTACGCCTGTCAGAATTTGGGTTGAAGCCCATGTAACACCCCACAACTTACCCCTTCGACCACTAGACTATAAATAGCCCTCCTCTGCCTAGGGTTAGGGTTAGACTGAGATTAGACTTGAGTTGAGGTTTCTCCTTTTCCACCCATGTTGGTGTTGCCTCTAGTGAGATGAACCAAGGCCTCCCCTTGTGGAGATGAATCAAGGCCTCCCCTTGTGGAGAATATCCCTTTATTGGATTCAAGACCTCTTCTTGTAATTGAGATTACGTGTCAATCTTTCCTCTTTGGGGGACTCTATTGGATCGGTTGGGTTGACCGATAAGAGAAACAATACTAAGAGTAAGGTTGGCTTGGAGATTGAGAATCGGGGCTACCCTTGGGGATTTGTTGACAAAATCCTTGCCGATTGATTTCGTCCGTGTTTGCTTTGCTATTTATCTCCCTTGTGTTTTTCCCTCGCTTTGTTCATCGAGTTCATCATGTTCATCGTCCCTCCGCTCTAAATCCGTGAAGATCGGAACCTAAGCCACATCAGGATACATCGTCGAACGAAGCGCCGAATATTACTTATTGTAGACGAAGCCATCCCCATCGAAGAAGAAGACGACTACCAAAACCCTAATCCAGTCTATTGAGAAACACTAATTTTATTGAAAGACAATGGTTTTTCCATGCCCTCTGGTGGGTCCGCATCGTCCGATTCTCGGCCAGAAATGGATCATGAGCTTTTCTCCCATCGAGTAGTAGGGCGATGTGGAGCTTTTTTTTGCACGATCGAGTAGTGTTGCCGCGCCATTTTTTTATTGAAGGAGCATATAGTATGTAACCTTGATGCATCACATTTCAATAAGTTATATTTCAGGCTTCAGGATCATGATAATTTTTTTCCAGATAATAGGGAAAACTTCTGAGCATTTAAATACATAGATGCTCACAACCATTCCGTCTCGTGGTAAGGATGCATATAGTTACCCAACATTTTCAACCTATTGCCATATCATATTGATACAAAAATATTACCATGATATATGGTATCATCAGCAGTGTTCTAAAACTTAGCCAATATGCCGATTAATCAGCCGATTAGATTATAGCATATCGTCCAATTTTATCGCCGCCGCCGATTTATTAGTTTGACAGCCAATTTAGCTCGAATTTTGCCACATATCGGGTATCTTAACTCAGTTTATCGGTTTGGCAGCCGATTCATCAACCGATACTCTTGTATAACTATATATTAGCTCAAATTTTGCTTTTTTTTTTTAAATTCAAAGGCAAGGAATTGAGATAACACTTATGGCCAATGCTCCAATATGTTGGTTTTGCATATCATATAGTGCTGGAACTTTGATTTTACAAAAAAAAAATGTGGCCGATAAATCGATGAATCGACTGATAAGCGATTAATCTCTAATCTGAGACCAACCAAGTAGTAAACGATAAACAATATCTTAAATACTAATCCTCACTATCAAGACATCCAAAATAGAGATCAAAGATGCTTAGGTGCTCTAGTTCTCTTCCAGGAGAGGTTTGGTTGCCTCGGTGCCACCCCACTTTCGCACACGGCTTAAAGCTAGCGCAGCCTGCAATTAATTATGGGCAATGAGATTGGCAAGGTGGAATGTTTAATATTTCCATACAAATAACAAGAAAAGTTATACTATAAAATATATCTGAAATCATACAAAGAAATAAAGAAGTCATGACTCATATGATATGTGGTTACTCAATATTTTTTTTTTTTTGAGACAAACAGGTACGTGTTCAAACCAGAAAAGAAACACGAGGCATACATACACGCACACGCTGGATACATCCAGAAGGACACCTGTCCTGGAGAAAGTGCAAAAAGGCCCTCAAGGAGCAAAAAATTGTAGCGAAACCCCTCAACGTCCTCTTGCACAGCATCCCAATCTTCCGGCCGTTCCGATCCCCGGCGCCGCCGCAGCTCCACCGAAGAGAAAGAAGACCGGAGCACCACGATCCCAAGGACTGACGGAGCTCGATAGCAGCCAAGCTGCGTTGATTACCGCAAGATCCATCCGACACAGCGCCGGAATCGAACAACTCTTTGAACGAACATCGGCGGAGGAACACCTCCGAGCAGCCGCAGCCCCAGCCTCGCCTCCAACCTCCGACGGGGGAGGGATACGAGGCCTGCACCGACCATCCACGAACACCACTCCAAGCCAGCCATCCGCAAGCAGTCGTCGCCGGCCCACCCCGACCCCTACCTCCATCCACCACCATGGCGACGAAGAGGGAGAGGAAAAGGAGCCACGCCGATCTAAACTGCCGGGCAACCGAGCTTATTACATGAGCTTCCACCAGATCCACCTCCCATCGCCACCTTCCACCATGAAAGACCACCATGGGAGACGTCCAGCAGCCTCCCGACGCAGCTCGCATACGCCAGGACGAAACTCCTAAACGGCATAAAGCCAAGCCTACTAAAACTACAAGAACCGGGGCTCCCTCCCACCCACCACCGGCCACCATGGCCGCCGGTGACGAGGGGGAGAAAGCCCAGGCTGGGGAACACGGGGAAGAGAGCAAGGAGAGCCTCACGCGGAGGAATTCGCCACAGGGGCAGTCGCCACAAAGGACTAGACTCTGCCGCTTGCCGAGCTGAGCAGAAATATCTTAATATTAGAAATGTCTTATGCCATCTGTTCATATATCCGCAGTTGTTTAATGAGCCTAATGAGCAGCTAGCTGTTATGTGGATGAGCTAACACTCTCCAGTTATTTCTTTCTCTAATTCTTGTAAATTGTGTTATCAAGTTTTGACACAGAAAGGAAGCATGGTCAAACCGGCAGGGAGATGGAATTCTGTACCTCTGCAGTCCAATCTGTTCTACACACTATGACGAGTAAAATCAGTGTCTGAAGTGCAATCCCGGAAAGCATGCCAGCCCATATCCCCTGAGCACAGAACCAATGTCACAAAATTGTTAATAACCATAATCACAATGTCATGGCGTATTTTTTGCAATTTGCAGTAGTTTAAAAACATGATCTTACCTTAACTCCGTAGTTGAACTTGTAGCCGAGAAGGTAGCCCAAGGGCAATCCAAAAGCGTAGTAGCAGCCCAGGTTGATGTATGCAACGAGACCTTGCCATCCTCCTCCAATAGCAACCCCTGAAGTATCAGCAGATCCATGTCGTCAGCTCCAGAGATGAAGACATGAACAAGATAAAACCATCATGATGTCAGAGCAAGAAGGCAACAGACCTGAAAGCACAGGCTGCACACTGTTGAGCACCATGGTCAAGCCAAGCAATCCTGCAATCTTGGAGACGGCTTGCTGGAGCTCCAAATCGCTAGTGTAGATGACGGAGAATTTATCTCTGAAGACCAAGATGAGGGCCATGCATAGCAGCCCGATGAGAAGCGCCTCGGCGACGACGACGATGACGGCGTGCATGGCTGCCCTTGGACGGCCAGCGCCTAGCTCATTGGAGACTCGAACACTGAAAGTGAACGCAAGCAGATCTGAGAAAACTAAAACTTGAGATCTCTGCTTCAGTCGTTCGAGTTTTCCTACTAAATTTAACAAGACAAGAAGCGACAGCTTCTGCGGGAAGTTTTGATTACTCTGACCTGATTGCAGCATTGAGACCAATGAATATCATAGCCTCCCATCCGTTTATGCTCATGCTGAAAAAACACAAACATTTCTTCAGCAATACTATTACTCACTCTGTATACCGTACTACTAATATCTTAAGTTATTTCAGAATGTTGAAAGAAAGAGTTGTAATTTTGGTAGCATGCACGTACCAGATTCCAAGGGAACCGATGGCAATCTGCGCATCCTCAAGATCGCCGGTGACCACGGTGATCAAGCCGATGTACCAAATCTCAAGGCAGAGCATGACGGCGGACTCGAGCGAGAGCCTGACGAATGCCCACATCTCATTGAAGGCCGCCATGGACCATCCCCTCCACCCGTCCTTGCACCAGCCGATGATGTAGGCCGCCTGGCCCAGCGCGTTGGCCCACATCGAGGCGTTGTACGCGGCGGCGGCGCCCGCGGATCCCCATCCGAGGACGGTGACGAGGAGGTAGGTGAGCGCGACGTGGAAGCAGAGCGCGGCGACGCCCATCCAGGCCTGGACGAGGACCTTGCTCTGCGACTGGAGGAACTTCGCGCTGGGGAAGTTGACGGCGAAGGAGAAGGAGCCGGGGAGGATGTAGAGCGCGAAGCGCGCGGCGTCGCGCGCGACGACGGGGTCCTGGCCGATGGCGAGGAGCAGCGGCTCGGCGAAGACGTAGAACGGCACCATGAGGAGCGCGGCGGCGAGGAGGACGATCCAGGAGCGCTGCAGGTAGACGCCGAGCATGGCCACCTGGCCGGCGCCGAACGCCTGCCCGCACAGCGTCTCCAGCGCGCTCCCCATGCCGAGCTGCAGTACGTACACACTCCATTAATTAGCGACGTCGATCTTCCATCCAGTTGTGAGTAACGGCCGGAGTGGATTGTGAGTGACGTACCAGGAAACCGAGGGAGAAGGTGGAGAAGACGGAGAGGCCGATGGATGCGGCGGCGAGGGGCAGGTTGCCGAGGTGGCCGACGAAGATGCTGGTGACCGTGCTGACGGAGTACATGCTGATCGTGGCGATGCCGATGGGCGTGCCGATCGCCCAGAGGCGCTTGGACTCTTCCCACACCATCCGCGCGGCCTCCCCCGCGGTGCTCACCGCCGGCGCGTCGCGGTCGTCGGACACCATCGCCCCCTCCCTCGCTCGATCCTTGCAACGTTGACTGAGAACGTTCTTCCAATGTGGCCTGTGCCTCGGCTAACTTCTGCGTGCTCTATTTTAAAGCGAGGTGACCAGGACAATCTATAGTCTATAGCCGAGCCGATGCCCCGATGAATAAAGAGTGGGCGGATAGGTAGCAGCTACCGGCGATTGATTTCCAGTGGTGCAATTATTCTTCCCTTGTCGTCGGTTATGATTTTTTTTTAAACGCTCATATACGCGTGCACACCTTATCCCTATGAGCATCTCCAAATACTGAGTTGACGGGTCGAGTCTTAAGATTAACGAAGTCACCACAAGTGTCTCGTTGTCGATGGGAACGTCGCCTCCCACTGAAAAATATTCCGTCTAAATGAGAAACACCAGTGTCAAATCTGGGTTTGAACTCTGGTGCGCTGGGATACAACCATCCACCTAACTATTTTGCCACAGGCAAAGTCTCGGTTATGACTTATTTTTAGGCTAAGCTCAATCGTTGTGTCAATTGATTATAAGTAAAATCGGGAGTAGACATTTCGTGCATCCGAGCTCCACTGATCTCACTATTTTCAAAAAATAAAAATAAAAATTACTTAAAAAAACTGGAAAAGAAACATACATGTTTTTAATGATATATCATACAATTATGCAAAATCTCAATGTAAAATATTTTACGGTTCAATCTACACCAAAGTGATAAATGTACATATTTTTTTGGCAAAAAGGCCAACAATTATATTGATCATCAACAATGGTATAAAGAATACTAAAAGTAATAGAAAATACAAATAGGTCTTTGAACCACCTAGCGACGACTACAAACACTCCCTCACCGCCCCCTCACCGAAGTCGGGTAAAGCTTGGCGTAGTAGAGCTTGTTGTAGTAGAGAGACAGGAAGTCGTCGTGCTAAACCCTCGAGGGACCAGCACACCAGACCATGGCTAATGATGAGAACCACAGATCGAAAGAGCCGGACCTGCAACCCCACAGACAAACACGAAAATAGACTAGATCTCAGGGGATACCCCAAATACACGTCTCCACGTGCCCTCCGTTAACGCTAGGCGCACCACCGAAGCGAGGATAGGATGGGGAGGATCTTATTCTGACTTCCAGAAGTAGCCGCCACCTCACCATCTTCGAGAAGACACTTAAAAGGCTAAACGAAGGATGGAAACACTCCCGCCGGTGAGAGACCGTGATCCGCCACGCCTCCAAGGGCCTAAGGCCACCGGTGATGGAGCGGACCAGCAGCGTCGCCGGCGAGGGGGGCGGAACCCTACATGGGTCTTATGATCGCTTGAGGATCGCCTCTCTCCTCTCCTGGCCCTCACGTACCGTTTCTCTTGGTATCATGAGAAATATACATATCTGATTATACTATACAATGTATAATTCAAAATCTCTAATTTTTATCATTTTTGTGTAGCCAATAAGATTTTAAAAAATCACATTGTGATTTTGCACACTTATAGTATACATCACTTCAAAAATGTGATTTTTTTTTCAGTTTTTTAACTAAACATTTTTTGAATTTTATAAATAGTGGGATCACGGGAGCTTAGGAGCCAAATGAGTTTCCGTAAAATCGGGCCCATCAAAAATACATTTTATAAACAATTTTCTCATACCCTCGGTTAACTATGCGATCACCCGCTGATACCCGATGACGTAGTTATCTGCGTCAAAAGAATATGGGTTAGGTTGAGACTCCAAGTGCAGAGTGTGTAGTAAGTGGAAGACGTGTTTTCCCACGAGGGGTGACTCGAGGGTTTAATATCGAACTCGGGAAACAGTAGTGAAGATTTATCTTTCCTATCCTTCTTTTGGTTACTACAAAACAAAGTAAATGTTTTGATTCTCAACCTCACCTAGTGGTTGTCAAGCACAAGGTGTGAGAATGATATCAAGATAATATGCAATGCAAACAAGAAATAAATATGCAATGGTGATAAATAAATATGCAAGGATGGTGGTAGCAATGATAAATAATATTTTTGGGTTTTATATGATGTATGCAAGATGGAAAAGTGTTTTTGTATTTTCGGATTTTTAAATGGCAGAAAATGGTAAATTGGTAAAAGTGGTTGGAAAGGTGTTTCTTATGATTAAAAATGGACCGGGGTTCATGGTTTCACAAATGCACTCTCTCTTTAATAAAGTGGTAGACAATGGAACACTAGAGTTGACATATGAGATTGCAAACAACAGTTTAATGACAAGTTATAATTATATGGGCATCACGTCCTAACATAGAGACCTTTTAGTTTATTATTAGTCTCATTTATACTCCACCAAGATGCGAACTAAATCATAACACCTCACTAATTAAGATAAATCAGAGCATAGCATTAAGTATCATGACATGAAGTTAAAATAAGAACATGCTAGATCTAGTCATGGAGGAAGTGGCAATGGTCACACCCACACCTCCGGTAGCATGGTATTTTTCTTTATCCTAGTGAGGAAACAAAGTAAGGTAAAACACCCAAGTGGATCGCAGAACTTTCTCTCACGTTCACTGCACTAGCCACCCCCCGTTACTGCAACTAATGCACACGTTCCCCCTCACACGCTCTCGTAAACTTGTTGATCATGACAAGTAAATAAGAACGGGGTACATAATATGCATCTACTTTCATAACTGAAACAAAACCATTGCAATCTCAAATATATATTAACTCATAAAAAGATCCACCACAAAGGTATTACATAGATGACCGTAATCATGTTCAGCAGCTCATACGGTACTAATTAGTGAAACTCAAGAGAGGAGAGATACATAAGTTACTTCCACAAACCCATAGTCCAGGGGTGGACTACTCCCTCTTCATCATGGAGACGGTGGAGAAGTCGTTGGAGAAGATGGAGACCACGCCGGCAGCGCCCCGCCGGAGTTTTCCCCCTCCAATCTGCAGCTCCAGTCTCTGTTTCGGTGTTTGTGTTTCTGCGGCGCTCCCTCCAGAGAACGTCGGGGGGCTATTTTTATAGTCGGTTTTAGGTCAAAACCGAGTCGGTGGAGGAAATATCGACGGCAACGGAGCTCCGAGGCCCAAAAGGAGGGGTCCCACGCGGCCCAATCTTGGCCCTCGGGTCTCCGCTTGTTTGCTTCCTTCGCTCCCAAGTCTTCTTCCTTCCAAAAATTACGCTCGTAAATTTGCAGGTCATTTGGACGTCGTTTGGGTCCCTGAAACATTAAAATATAGAAATAGGGTTTTCTACCTGTGCAGGGTTAATTCCATAAAAATAGGAAACATATCAAATATTCCCAAAATCATTATAAAACAGTGATATAACCCTTATATGATGCAAATATGACTGAATATAAGTAAAATAATGCAAAGTTCATGTATGCATTTTACATGCATCACCCGCATATGTCGAAATCTATGCTGATCCAGGGTCACCCCACACGTAGCAAACAAAATATTGGCGGTGGACTAACCACGCAAGGCCACGGCCGTGCCCCTAATAGACTACGTACCCGCAGTTTTGAAGGTGGCTCGCCTAGATCGTAGAGGGCATGTTAGAGTAATACTGAAGGAAAAGACACGCGTTGCCGCGTCCGTTCTAATATAACCGATAATAGGTAGACAAATAATTTTTAGTGAACATTTCTAAAAAATATTAGCATAGAAAATATTACCACTTGCTTGCTATTTTGCAAACGGTCACCCAGCTATCCTCACATAAATATAAAAGTAGAGAAATAACACAATTATGTCAGTCGTAGCAAGTTTAGGAGTACATCATTCAACGAGAGAACATGACTGCACATAAAAAACTCAAATTCTTCACATACTCAGTTAGGCGATCAGGATACTGTCACAATTTTAAAATGTCATGAAAGTTAAATTGTGAACATGGTTCTATAAAGAATTTTAACAAAAAAGTATTTAAACAAAGTTCTACAGTTATTAGACAATTACAATATGATGAAGATTGCACACTCGAGAGATAGATTAGTCAAGATTTGATTAGCCATCGAGATACTATGATCAAGGTCATTTATTTGATTATAATAAACAAGTAGACATTTCTGACATAAGCTATCCTAAATTCAGTAATAGTTGGCGTAATTATGTATTGTCATAACTAAATCAATTGTATCAAGTTAAGTTGATAACAGAGGTGCCCTGTAGTTGTGGGGCTTGACAGAGCCAGACGTATGTGCGGAGACAGACAAAATTTGCGTCAAAATGACTGTTTTGGTAGAATACGTCTTCAGTAAGCGTAGGGCGAGAAAAAATATCGCGTGACACTGGTTGCGCGACGCTATGGTGGGTGTTGGTGGCAGAGAAAGGATAAGGATTGTCGAAAAGTGCCAATGGTTCCGAAGTCACCTTATCTCTTTTTTGAAATCAAATTCATGTCTAGGTTTTAATATTTTTGAAAAGAAAATAACTACATGTACTTAAAGTATGTACACTTAAAATTTGGTAGACAATATATATTTTTATTTGGGCTAAACAAAATGAGAAATTTCAGAGGAAAATGAAGCTATTTTTCTATTCACAGACACAACTTTATTTTTTATATAGCTG
Source organism: Poa pratensis (assembly GCA_947311845.1). Lineage (NCBI taxonomy): Eukaryota > Viridiplantae > Streptophyta > Magnoliopsida > Poales > Poaceae > Poa > Poa pratensis. The sequence goes on from CAMZMU010000054.1 coordinate 10,970,119, forward strand.
GGAATATAATTGTTTCACCAGAATTTTGGATATACGTACATAAAATGTGTATATATCCAACAAATTTTTAAACTCAATTTTAATATTTGGGAGTTGTGAACTATAAAATGAGAGATGAGTGGGGTCTATGTTGGGCTTTTCCACACTTACATTTAATATTTAGGGAGATATGACTATAAAGTGAGAGGTGAGTAGGGTCCACCATAAAGTGGTGTCAATACTTTATTAGATAACATGTGAAGCAAGGAGAGAGTAAGGATCTAGAGAGTTTAGTATTCTTAGAGGATGTAGCCTTGTTTGATTTGTAGGGTAGGAAAGACATAGAAATAGGAAAAGTGTAGGATTGCAATGTCATGCACATTCCAATCCTATAGGATTTGATTTGTACCAAACTTTTGTTTGATTCCATCAAAGTAGGGTCCACCATAAAGTGGTGTCAATACTTTATTAGATAACATGTGAAGCAAGGAGAGAGTAAGGATCTAGAGAGTTTAGTATTCTTGATGTAGGCCTTGTTTGATTTGTAGGGTAGGAAAGACATAGAAATAGGAAAAGTGTAGAATTGCAATGTCATGCACATTCCAATCCTATAGGATTTGATTTGTACCAAACTTTTGTTTGATTCCATCAAAGGAATTGTAAAAGGAGGTTGGAGTGGATGTTAGAATTCCTATAGGAAGTAGTGCAAAGATTCCTATGGGAAAAATTCCTATAGAAACTAATCCTATGAATCAAACTACTAGCAAAGGAAAAGTTCCTATGGGATAAATTCCTACAAAAATCTCATGAAGTTCCTTTGAATCAAACAAGCTCGTATAGTTTTACCGTAGGATACCATCGGTTTAGGCTACACCAGAGTTACCTTGAGTTACTCCATTTCTCATAGATATTTGTATTGTTTATGTTTGTTTTCAATTATTTATAATGTCTATTGTTTCTCAAATGTTCTTGTTTTTTCTAAGTGAATTTCACTTTTTAGCCTCTAGTTACTCATTTGTAATACTAATTAACCCATCTAGTAAAAAGTTCTCATAGAATGCCAAAATGTGGATAGAACCATATTCAAAATTTTCTATAGTTGTAATTCTGATTGTTACTAAATGGGTAATAAATGGGGTAAAAAGTGAGATCAACTTTTTTTACTTATTTCTTAAAATAGACGGCGTAGTCTTTTTCGATAATGGAGACGAAGCCCTGCTACCTACCCGCCAGCCCACTTATGTGGTGAGTTCTGTCCAGTTCATAAATCATAACCGACGACAAGCCGCGATTAATCGCCAGGGACCACGGGAAAACAAACTCTTCGGAGTCACTGAATTTCATTCTTTCTAGATATAAAAGGTCAAGGCTAGAGCCTAACGTTAAATTAATAACACTGATACGGCGACAGGGATATAAAGTGTTGAATCCAGCTTACATCAGCGATCTAGACACACACAAGATACAGGACAACTGAGGAAACACCGGCGCGGCAGACGCCACCTAAGAACTACTCCGATGAGGCTGAGAACTAGCTGGACGGGCAAAGGAGTTGGGCCGAAGCTCGCCCTCGAGATCAGACCGGCACACCGACACACGCTGCACACCGTCAACATGGGCAAAGTCGTCGGGCCGAAACTCGCCCTCGAGTCAAGGCCGGCTCACCAATACACACTGCACACCGTCGAGACCCGATCAAACGTCAATAAAAATAGCCACCAGGGGAGCACCATCTCGCTGAGGCACACCAAGGAGACACGCCGGGAGTGCAGATCAAGATACAAGCTTTGTCAGAGGTAGCACGCCCAAGAGGCCTCCGCCACCCAACCTCCGGAGAGCTACCCAGTGTGAGCTCCAAGACAGCGTCTTCAAGAAGAGCACGACGCGGAGCACCGACACCGCCCGATCCAGGATATTGGGTTTTCACCGGATCACATAGGAGGGCAGAGGAAAGCCACATCGGCGCTTTCAAAAAGGAGACGACGTCCACGGACGCCACCACCGCGGCCCAGGCAAAAATCTAGGCAAGGGTTTCCCCTCGGCCGGACCTCTCCACCTCCCACACAGGACGAAGGGCGCCGCGAAGATGACCACCACACCACTGCCACAGAAAGCTACTCGCTAGGCACCACCCGTCCTCACGGCCGTGGTCCCAGCCAGCACCACCACAACAACAACGTCTACATCATCGGCTGGTGCAAAGACGGGTGGGGGGATGGTCCATGGCAGCCTTGAACGAGATGTGGGCGTTCGTCAGGCTCTCGCTCGAGTCCGCCGTCATGCTCTGCCTTGAGATTTGGTACATCGGCTTGATCACGGTCGTCACCGGCGATCTTGAGGATGCGCAGATTGCCATCGGTTCGCTTGGCATCTGGTACGTGCATGCTACCAAAATTACAACTCTTTCTTTCAGCATTCTGAAATAACTCAAGATACTAGTAGTACGGTATACAGAGTGAGTAATAGTATTGCTGAAGAAATGTTTGTGTTTTTTCAGCATGAGCATAAACGGATCGGAGGCTATGATCTTAATGCTGCCATCAGGTCAGAGCAATTAAAACTGCCTGCAGAAACTGTCGCTTCTTGTTTTGTTTAATTTATCATTAGGAGAACTTGGACGACTGAAGCAGAAATCTCAAATTCTTGTTTTCTGAGAGAGACCTGCTTACACTTTCAGTGTTCGAGTCTCCAATGAGCTAGGTGCTGGCCGTCCAAGGGCAGCAATGCACGCCGTCGTCGTCGTCGTCGCCGAGGCGCTGCTCGTCGGGCTGCTATGCATGGCCCTCGTCTTGGTCTTCAGAGATAAATTCTCTGTCATCTACACTAGCGATCTGGAGCTCCAGCAAGCCGTCTCTAAGATTGCAGGAATGCTTGGCTTGACCATGGTGCTCAACAGTGTGCAGCCTGTGCTTTCAGGTATGCTGCCTTCTTCCTCTGACATGATCATGGTTTTATCTTGTTCATGGCTTCATCTCTGGAGCTGACGACATGGATTTGCTGATGCTTCAGGGGTTGCTATTGGCGGAGGATGGCAAGGTCTTGTTGCATACATCAACCTGGGCTGCTACTACGCTTTTGGATTGCCCTTGGGCTACCTTCTCGGCTACAAATTCAACTACGAGTTAAGGTAATTGATCAGGTTAATTTGAACTACTGCAGAATTGCAAAAAAAACAACGCCATGACATTGTGATGATTGGTTATTAACAATTTTGTGTCATTGTTTCTTTGCTCAGGGGATATGGGCTGGCATGCTTTCCGGGATTGCACTTCAGACACTGATTTTACTAGTCATAGTGTGGAGAACAGATTGGACTGCAGAGCTATAGAATTCCATCGCCTTTGCAGTTTTGACCATGCTGCTTCTTGTTTGTGTCAAAACTGGATGATTTTTTTACTAGAATTGGAGAAAGAATTAACTCGAGAGTGTTAGCGGCTTAGCGCTCATCCTTATAATAGATAGCTGCTCATTTGGCTCCATTAAACAACTGTGGAAATATGAACAGATGCGATAGGACATTTCCAATCTTGAGTAGCCAGCCACATATCATATGAGCCAGGACTTCTTTATTTCTTCGTATGATTTCAGATATATTTCATATAACTTTTCCTTTTTTTGTATGGAAATATTAAAAAATCAACCTTGCCAATCTCATTGTCCGTAATTAACTGCAGGCTGCACTAGCTTTAAGCCGTGTGCGAAAGTGGGGTGGCACCGAGGAAACCAAACCTCTCCTGGAAGAGAATTAGAGCACCTAAGCATCTGTTCTATCTCCACTTAAAATCTGGATGTTTTGATACTGACGATGCCCTATATCATGGTAATTTTTTCGTATCAATAGAATATGGCAATTGGTTGAAAATATTGGATTACTATATGCATCATTACAATCATGAATGGTTGTGTGGATCTGTATATGTAAATGCCTAGAAGTTTTTTCGATTATCTGAAGAAAAAAACATCATCAGCAGCCTGAAGCCTGAACTATTTTACAACCTACTGAATTGTTTTTTTAGAGATCCCTATTGAATTGTTATGCACTAAGAGTTGCATACTGTGTTTCTTCAATAAGAAAATGGCTCAACAACACTACTCGACCATGCGAAAAAGTCCCACATCACCCGCTACTCCACGGCGAAAACGGACGGGCAAGATCCATTTCTGTCCGAGAGTCGGACGGTGCGGACCACACGATGGCCTGGGAAAGTCCAGAATCTTGCCACGATGTTTCTTTTAGAGTTTCTCCAAATCTAGCGACACTACTATAGCAGCAAATGTATAGACTAAGTGACTAAAATTGTTTTATATTCAGTCACATGTGGCAGCACAGTAGCAAAAGGCCGAGGGATAGTCCGATTTCATAATCTGATAAACAAACGCTTGTTTGACGATTATCTCATTCTTCAGAGTCAAGGATTCCAATAATGCGGGCAATGTGTATCTTTTTTCTGATATACTGCTCATAGGACTTTGGCTTCTGAACCTGAAAAAGAAAATGAATCACACTACGCAAATTATCCTTTTCAAAAGCAAGCTTAAAGCAAAGGTGATTTCATAAACTTGTTGCAGTACCCGATTATTAACTGCCTCTGCAATCAACTGCTTAGCTTTATCCTCTTTAACCTGAAGGAAAGCAGATAAGATAACGACCACATATAAGAACATTTTCAGATGGATTCCACTTGTATGTAACATACAGAAGACAGTACTTACATCCGGGGTAATGTCTTCCGTGCATGTTAGGAACTGAAGGGAGATGAAGTTAAAGATATAAGCAAACATCCATCCACAAAGGACTATATTAAGACACAACTGCAAATTTAATTTCTGTAAAGCAAAACAGCCAACCTCCTCTTTCATCATCGCCATGGTTTCGATGTAGTCCAGTGCAGCTTTCATCATAGGTTGGCGTATCGGAAACCAGTTGAGATTATAAACCTCCTCCAGAGCCTTTTCGAAACTCTGAAAATTATTCAAGGGAAAAGTCATGCATTGCTAAGCATATATAAAGTGCATGTGAAAAACAAGGACCACCAACAAGAAGCTGTTTGTGCAGAAGACTGCTGTATATTGCAGAGTACTAACTGTTCCCTGATTAACTCGCCGCCAAATCTCAAAATAGACACCATCATACTCCTTAAACCAAGTAAAATCATAACCCATGCTCTCTTTACACTCCTGAATCAAGAGAATGCAGCTGTTAGAACACTATATAGTAACCATTGTAAGCTACATTAAATTAATGTACGCGAGGGATCCTACAAAGTAGGCATTGAAAGCTAAACACGGAGTGATCTTGTGAAAGCTAGTAGAAGCAATCTTAATAGCTTGTAAACCTGCTCGGGAAGATATTTCACCCCACTGAACAAAAACAAAGTGATGAGCATAATACAAGATATATCGATAACAATGTCATTCCAAGATTTTCATATGGCCCATACTTACCTTGACAGATGACCGGCGAGTATCTATATAAGGTTCCATCCACTGTTGCCATAGATGAAGTTGTTAGTCTACAGTAATTTTGATGCATTGTACAAAATAAAATGATTTCCACAAAACGATCTGTGGTGCATACCTTGAGTTGCTTGGATAATTCCTCACAGTAATTGACATACTCTTGTTCAATCTCATAGCTATTAAGGTATTTGTGGTACTCATTGTACCTGCTGTATCCCTACATTGAGAAGGGTGGAGAGAGAAAACTCATTGCTCAGAATCTTTTAGAAAAGACAGTAAATATCAATTACTTCCTCTGTCCCAAAATATAAGATGTTTGGGTAGGCTAAAGTAGCCTACTAAAACATTTTTATATTTTGGGAAGGAGGTAGTACATTTTAACTGAAGACATGAAGCTACAAAAAATGATTTAAAAACCAAAAATGTGGCTATCAAAAAAACAATTCAGTTGCTTACAACACAATCATTAGACGCAGTCAAAGAGTCTAGTGAGCACTAAGCAACAAGGTGAAGAAGTGTTTAGCTGCTGGCACAATATTTGAGTGAGCAATGGGTTGCACTTTCCAGTTTGTCCCAACATTATGAATTAAGCTGTTTACTAAAGCTCACTAAACGTAACATGAACTCAATATCGCAGTGTAATTGGTCAAAATCTGGTCCTGATACATTTTTCTACATTTTCCAAGAAAAGGCCACCCTAACTTGGAGACTGTAATTTGACTGTAAAGACAGACATTTGAGGTAATACAAACGAGAACTGAACACAATAACAAATTGAAGGACTACTCATCCATCTACATAACTCACATGATTTTTAAGAACTAGGCGTTGGTAGTCACCCAGTTGAGAACAGCACACGTAAGGACGGTGAAAAGCCCAATCAAATGTCTCTTCTTTCTCAAAACGCCTGAAAAATCCCTCCTTCTTAAGAAACTCCGTATTATAGTCATGCTCAGATATAGCAAGAATGCGTTTCACTTCATCACCACTCAGCTCTTCCTGGGACGATGCTTGTCGTAACTGTAGACAATGAGATGACCCATATGATCAAATATAATGCAGACTGGAGGTAAATAATTCAGCACATGTATCACAGGACAAGCAAATGCTCGCAGTAGAATATGCAAGGCATTTGAAGATAGACAGTTATCTAGATAATTGTGGAGTGAACCTTGTATTGGTAATATCTGAGGCGACACAGCGCATGGCGATGGTCTTGTTTACCAAGTTCCTCGTGACTCATCTTGACTTTAAGGTCAATCCTAGGAGGCTGACAAGCCAGATTATCAAAGTAATGAAGGGACTCCTGCTCGCTGATTGGCTCACCTATGCCCAATTCATTAAGCTCTTTGATCAAAAGCTCTGCCTCTTTTGTTTCTGTATCTTTTTCAGTGGCATGAACTGCAATCTCTGCAGGGTACTCCTGCAGCATCTCTCCACTCACGCCGGTACCAGCCTCCACCTCTGAACTCTGCTTCGGCAGAGTCCCTCCGTTGTGGCGCACGTCAGCCTTGTCTTCGGTACAGTTCTTCTGTGGTATCTCTGCACTCCGCTTCTGGATCAGAAGCTCCGCCTGTTGTACAGGTTCGTTGGAATCAGATTCTTCAGAGGCCATGGCAGCATCGGCCTCCTTCGCACGGTGCTCGTGCGGCCTCTCTCCCGTCGAGCCCGCGCGTGCCGCCCCTATTCCAGGATGCGGCGACGGCATCCCTCAAAAACCCTAGCCTAATCAGCCATGGCAGGCAGAGTCCCGCCTCTGCAGTTGTAACACTGGCGGGGATGAGAACGTTTTCGTGGACTACGTGTGCTACTCTAACTAGAGCACGAGAGCATGAATTCGCGTCCGTTTAGGACGCGATCTTCTCTTCGTCCGCGATTCCTCTCGATCAGAATATCAGATCGACGGATCATTTTTCTTTCCTGCAACTTATGGCCTTTTTTTTCGCAAACTGACGGAGCTAAACGAGTTTTAGAAAGAAGAAAAGAACCCTAACAAAATTTACCATTCGAGCAACGAGTTTTATCTGTCCTCTATTTTTTTTTTGAATTTTAACGCATTTTACTAACTGGCAAACACACTTACATCATCCATGATTACAGGAACCAAAAAATCGGGAGGCCACATAGTGAACTGAGTACCCTCCACTTTACTAGCTAGCGTATGAGCAGCAACATTGGCCTCCCTAGGGCAATGGCTGAATAAGACATGAGACAGATTGCGACACTGGAAAGAGATGTTCTCATAAATAGCTGCGGCCGCTCCAATTGAATTTCCTCCATTCTTCATCACTTCAATCACCTCCAAACAATCTGATTCAATCATAATACGATTGCATCCCACCACATTAGCTAGTGCCAATCCATTTTCCAGGGCCATTGCTTCAGCTGTTGCAGCATCTTCAACAAAAGGTAAAGTCGTGCTACAACTAGCAATGAACATCCCAGCAGCATCCCGGATAATAGCATCAGTCGCTCCCGATCCAAGATCAACATCAAACGCAGCATCAACATTCATTTTCACAAAACCCTCCCCTGGTTTAACCCAGCCATGCCGAGCTATCGGCCCATTCCCCTTCTTCTTCGCCCTAGAATAGTTAGTCACCAGCGCAGCAATAGCCTGGGCCGACCGTGATATCTGTCCTCTATTTTAAAGCGAGGTGACCAGGACAATCTATTGTAAAGAGTGGGCGGATAGGTAGCAGCTACCGGCGATTGATTTCCCGTGTGGCCCGTGCAATTATTCTTCCCTTGTCGTCGGTTATGATTTATTTTTAGGCTGAGCTCAATCGTCATGTCAATTGATTCTAGGTAAAATCGGGAGCGGAGATTTCGTTCATCCGAGCTCCACTGTTCTCAATATTTAATTTAATTGTTTTGAAAAAGAAGCATGCATGTTTTTAATGATACTAGGCAACGTGGCGCGGCATACGCCGCGTCCGTGCAGTAAAATTCATATTTCAAAATGTCGACATTTAAAAATTGTGCAGATTTAAAAACTGTTGGAATTCAAAAAATTTACATTTATTAATTGTTCAGATTTGAAAAATTGGTAAAACTGGAAAGTTATTCATATTCGTATTCTTTTCACGTTTGCAAGATGCTCAGATTTGAAAGGCATTCAAAAGGTAAAAATATTTAAATTTGAAATTTTGATCGTATGCCACAATTAGTCAGCATTTATTTTTGTGATCATGCTGATATGTTTTCCATGTTTTTCCGACGGATAGATTTAAAGTTATTGATATATTGTTTGCATTTTTTAAAAATTACGGATCAAAAGATATAAATTTTATTAATTTTCTAAAAGTTGTCATTTCCATAAGCTCCATAATTAAAATAAAAAGGTTATATTAGTTCTTCTAATTTAAATTATTTAAAGTTGTTTAATCATGCATGGTAATGTGTTAGTTGCAAAGAGCTCTTTTTTGTGCAAATTTTGGTATATTGTTTTTTTTGAATTACGAATCAAGAGATATGAATTTTATAGTTTTTCATGTAATTATTAATCATCTGACAGCCGGGGCCCACATTTTAGGATTTTATTAATTACGGAAATCGTTTAAGAAATTATTAATTTTTGTCAAGCGGGGCCCACACGTCAGCGTTTGGCACACACGCGACGGCGGCCCTCCGGCGAGCTCGCTCTGCTCGCTGCAGGGCGCGTGCGAGGCTGGGGCCGCGCGTATTCGCGGGAGGAGGCCGCGAGGAAGCCGGTGGCGGCGGAGGTGGACCATTTGGTCACCGGATTCGCCGGCGACGACCAGAACAGCGGTGGCGGGCGGCGGCGGCACGGCCACGGCGAAGGAGGGCACGGGGAAGGTCGGGAAGAGGTCTATCCGGAGCAGCGCATCACCAGGAGGACGATGGGTGGTCGGGGAGGCGAGGCGAGGTCGGAGCGGAGCGAATCGAGCTTCACGGGGCGGCGGCCGGAGTTGGGGAAGGAGAGCACGGCGGCGGCGATTCCGGGCGTTCCGGCAGGCGATCGTCGGTGAGGAGGTGGAGGAGACGTCGGCGAAGCTCCGTGCGTGGTTCGATCTGACGGGTAAGGAGCGAGAGGCGACGGCGTGCGTCGGCGGCGGAGGCGACCTCGGCGTCGCGCGGGAGAGAGAAGGGGGGTGTGCGGACGGTTTTGCAGAGAAGTCCTTGGTGTTTTCGTAATTGTAAATAAATCCATGTTAGTGAGGAGTTGTGGACGGCGGCGCAGATTCTGATTCTTGAAGGGTGTTTTTTGCAAAAATACGCGGTGACGGGGCGACCGGCTGGCCGACCGGCTGGCCACCTGCTGACGTGGCGCGTCCTGATTGGTAGAAAATTGATGGGAACTGTAGCTTGCGCTGGGGAGATGTCGTGGCCGTTTCCTGGTCGTCGGATCGCTCGGATCGGACGGCCCAGAAAAGGCAGCGACGTGGCCCGCGGGATCGGGGAGATCCTTTCCACCCTTTATATATTGATCTATATCGTACCATTATGCAAAATCTCAATGCAAAATATTTTACGGTTCAAGCTACACCAAAGTGATAAATGTACATATCTTTTTTTTTTTTGCAAAAAGGCCAACAATTATATTGATCATCAACATCGGTATAAATAATTATAAATAAATTATTTATAAAGGGTGGAGAGTGGTTCATGATTTTGTACCTGTGAGAGCTATCCTTCACAGGCGTCATATGGAGGACCATGCGAACTGCCTTGACTGTGGTGCTGAAGAAGACACTGTTTTTCATGCCGTTACGGTTTGCCCTTTATCTAAGCAATTCTGGATTCTGTTCAAGGAGATGTTTGATATTAAGCTCCCTCATCACCCTCTGACTTGGACAGCTGACCTTCTGGATGGATCGTTGTGCCCTCCTCCTGATGCTTGTGCCATCCTCTGTGGCATGTGGGCTGTTTGGAAAGCTCGAACTGATCGTCGGCACGACAAAGTTCGTCTGAACTTGGAGGCGGCTTGCTGATGGGCTCAGGATACAGCAGCTGATCTGATCACAGAGGCAAGAAATCTGGGATGCTCAAACCCAAAGCCGCTCGAGCCTGCCAAATGGTTTCCTCCTCCCTCCGGTGTAGTAAAAGTGAACGTGGATGCCGCATTTGATCAGAAATGCTTGGCTGGGGCGACGGGGATGCTGATCAGAGACCACCATGGCTGTTTCATTGCAGCTAAAGCAAAAAGGTATGACAATTTACCTAGTGTGCTGGTGGCTGAAGCCCTTGCTTGTCGTGATGGTGTCCAGCTCTGCTTTGACATCAAGGCTGTGCATGTTGTCCTTGAAACTGATTGTCAAAGTCTGATCGAGCTTTGGAAGACGAGGGAGAAGAATAGGTCAGAGGTGCTTTCTATCCTCCTTGACATTCAAGAGACATCAAAGGAATTTGCTTCCTTTAGTTTTACCTACATTAAGCGTGGCGCTAATATGGCGGCTCACTGTTTAGCTAAGCAAACTTCTGTGTTAGTTCGGAGAGTACCTGGATGAACCAGGCTCCGATGTGTATCACTTCCTGTATTCAGCATGATAACTCTATAGTTGCTGTTTAATATATTCCCTTTAACTCGCAAAAAAAAACATTGTGTTCTTCAGATGGCTTGATGTATGCGGATATGGATCTTTCATATTCATTCTGAAAATCTTCAAATATGCGTGCTGTGTAAACTTTGCTTGCTTGTATTATTGCAGGAGTCCTTATTCTAACTCTAGGCAATTTTTTTCTGGACTCATATTCCTCATTTAGCTCATTGTCTCGCTTTCCTTGCACAACCCTCTCTAGATGCTTGAAAAAACGGAGGATGTCAAGATCAGACTTCATATGGTTTTTTTTCTGGTCACTGGGGGGCCATCATCAGGAACCACGATGGTGATATCATCCTTTCAGCTTGGAATCAAATCGAACGCTGTCAATCGGTCACGGAAGCTGAGGCTGTTGCGGTGCTGGAAGGAATCCGCCTAGCCGAACAACTCAACCAGAAGACGGTGCTTGAAAGCGATTGTCTAAATGTCATATCTGCGATCAACTCCAGAAACTGGGGAAGAGCACAGGAAGGTCCTGTGTATGTTGAAGCTTACCAAGTTATCCAACGTCTTCCTGCATTCCGTGCTCAACATGCTCCGAGGCTGGCCAACCGGGCAGCTCATTTGCTAGCTGCTTTATGTAAAGAATCTGGTTTTAGTGGTTTGCTACTGTCCTCGGCTCCTGAAACTGTTACTAAGCAAACTAGGCTTGATTGTAATCCTATACTCAGTTCTTAATTTATATATGGAAAAATAAAAAAAAAAACTTCAGATGGTTTTTCAAGTCACTGTTCAAGCTCTCACTTAATTGTGTGCTTCTCATCCCTAGAGTGTGAGCATTCCTCATGTAACATCTTGCCCATTTCTCTTTTACTTTATATATACTGTCCAACCAAGTTTGTGTATCCACCTTGCTTCTAATGGCAGTGAAAGCTTCTTCAAAGGATTCTTCATCCTCATACTTGTACACAGGGGCGGATCCAGGATTTGACCATAGGGGGGGCGAACAAGACATTGACCGTAAAAGCGACACGCTATAAAAATATATCTAGTCTTACAACTATATTAAAGCTATCAAGTGTAAAAGTATATGTATTGCATTTGCAAAGTTGGTGGTTAAACTCGAACCAACTGGCTTGAAAAAATTAGTAATTGGAGGCGTGCTCCTCTTTATGACGAGCAACTCTACTAATAAGTGCATCCACAGCGCGGCGCTTGCGCCCCGACGCTAGGATTAAAATCCTGGCTGGCCCGGCAGTTACGACCTCAATCCTGGGCGCCAGGCGCAAAACGAGTCGCTGGACGCTATCATATTTTCTTCCCCTCAGTGGCGTAGAAAACTGAGGCGTACAACGCTAGGTGTCGATTGATTAAGCGCTAGAGCGTTGCAGACAAGGGCGCTAATCTGATAAAGTTTTTTTTGGTATTAATTTTTTTCGTTTAGGCGCCGGTCATTGTGGATGCTCTAAGAGACAATAGTCAATCAATCAACAATTATGCGTATCTAATAAACCCCATCTAGCAATTATTGAATTCGATATACTAGCACGTAGCATGTGCACACAACGATACCTTGGAGATTGAAGCGAGGGGCGCACGAAACGGCGGCAGTTCATGCATAGTCGTCGGCGACAATTTGAGACATACAAAAACTCTCTAATCTGGTGGCGGCGGCGATTGGAACTAGTGCGGCAGGGCGAGTCGCAGAGGTAGATGAGATCATACCGCCCGTGACTGCCGTCGTGCGCCTAAGTGGAAGTTCCGATCCGATTGTGTCAGCTAGCTGCGTTTCCATCGATCAATTCCCTTTCTAGGGTACTAGTACTAGGTATGTTGTTTGGGCTTGGCATGGAGTAGTAGTACTAGGTATGCTGTTTGGGCTTGGCCCAACAAATCAGCAGGCCAAGAAGCCTTGCTCGGCTGTAAACTTTTATTAATTAGCGAAGTGTATATACATATACATACGGTGTACAGAACTACAGATTCCTAGCCCCTGCTGTATGACGTTGAGGGTGGCCGAGCGTTGGGGGGGCCTGGCCACCGCTCGCCCCCCCCCCCCCCCCCCCCCCCCCCCCCCCTGGATCCGCCCCTGCTTGTACATGCAAGCACTGAATTCAGCAAGAACATTTGGGCATAGTTCATAGTGAAATGCAGAGTTCTCTGACTTCTTATCTTGAAAATACTTAAGCATAGTTCCAGCTTCACCATATCTCAACTCCCTTTGACGCTTAGTTCGCAAATAGTTCTTGTGATCACGACGTGTGTATCCAAGAATTGTTGGCCCGCCGATTCGCCGGCTTGCCAACTCATGAGCTGTTTTGGGACAATTCCTGAATCATCTGCTGTTTCGATTTCAAAAGCTTGCAAACTCGTAATCTTTCGCAGTGACGACATCAAGTGGCATGTTTCGGGCAATTGCAGGACATGATTGTGCTCAACAACTAAATCATGCATTTCATAATTTCCTATCTCTCGGTCTATAGTGATTCCCATCCGAACATTGCATCCAGTTCTTATTTCTGCACGAGGACGCCTCGTGTTATGATCTCTTTTGTCTCTTGCTTGATAGCCCTCGTTGGAACAAACATATCTCGCCGAAGTGACTACTCCATCAAGTTTGCTCTTGTTTTCATAGTTTACCCTTACGTCAAAACCAATCTGGCCTCCATAAAGGTCCAGAATTTCCAAGCCTCATTCGTAGAACTAAATTTCATGCCAATCCGAGGCATCCAAGTAGGGATCATATTTTTCCTGAGAAAATTAGGCATACAAATTAGACATAATTGTCCACTTACACTAGGCGAAGAGGATGCTATAGCCAGATTCGAAAAAATTGATCAAACCTGCTTGGATCTTCGTTGGTGGAGTTAGTCTGACATGCCATTAGACCTCCTTTCTCCTCTTCTGTTAGCAATCGTTGGTAGCAGATCCAAGCGGGATGGAGGCTAAAAGGGGATAATCCGCATCATCTACAAATTGTGTGTACCTTGGTTTAGCTCTGATAGAAGGAGGCCGAGCGGGAGGAAGAAGGAGGCCGAGCGGGAAGGAGAACGCACAGCAAGGACGAGTCGAACAGATCGGCAGATCGCTATTTGGCGCGAAAAAGTATGATCTGTGCGTGAAGTTTGGCCCAGGCTGCAGGTTTTAGACTTTTAGGCAATTTTCCCTCCACCGTTCTGGAGTTAGTTTCAATTAGTAGCAGAAATTAAGGAGAGAGAATATAGCCATCGGATTAGAATGGAGGGCAGATTCTGTACTCTACAGCACACGTACAGTATTAACCCGACTGCAGAGGAGCCGAGCTCATATACTTTATAACTACATAGTTCCACATTTGAGTCACACACTCAAAGACAAGTACTTAAGTTTTACACACAAAGGACTCTATGAAATATGAATACAAGTTTGAAGGAAAGCACAATTTCAGAATCTGATAAACAAAGCTCGTTTGACGATTATCTTGACTCTTCAGAATCCAATATTCCAATAATGCGCGCAATGTCCATCTTCCTTCTGATATACTGCTCATAGGACTTGGGCTCATTAACCTGAAAATGAGATTTACTCCGGAAAGTAAAGTATCTTTCAAAAGGATACGTGCAGAGGTTGACACGTGCATAGGTGATTTCATAAATTACAGTACCTGCTTTTTAACTGCCTCCAAAATCAACTCCTGAGCTCTATCCTCAACCTGAAGGCAAACGACCAGCCATCTTATAAATAAACATATTCCAACGGATTAACTTGCATCTCACATACAGAGGACGGTACTTACTTCTGGAGTTACGGCTGCCATGCAAGTATGGAACTGAAGGAATGATGATGAAAAGGTATAAGCATATATACACAAAGGAGTATTAAGTTAAACCTACAGAATATCTATTAACCACAAGAGCCCACCTCCTTTTCCAGCATCTTCATGGCGTCATCGAACTCCAGTGCAGCTTTCAGATAATGTTGCCGTGACAGAAACCTGTTCAGATTATAAACTTCCTCGACAGCCTCTTTGAAACTCTTCTGAATATCATTCAAGGGAAATTTCATGAATTGCTAGCAATACAGTACATTGTATGTAAATACAAGAAACCACCATTGAATAGTTGCTTAGTTGTGCAGAAAACTGGTGTACAATGTAGAGTACTAACCGTTCCACCAGTGATACGGCGCCAGATCTCAAAATAGAGACCATCTAACTCCTTAAAAAAAGTATAGTCGTAGACCATGCTCTCTTTACACTCCTGAATCGAAAGAATGCAACTGTCAGATACAACATAGTAGTCACTGTAAGCTACATCAAATTAACATGGGTGAGGGATCCTACAAAGAATGCATTGTAAGCTAAAGCCGGAGTGATCTTGTGAAAGCTAGTAGCAGCAATCTTAACTGCTTGATAAACTCCTCGGGAAGATATTACATTCCACTGAACAACAACAAAGTTATGAGAGTGCGACAAGATACATAGATAACAGTGTCATTCCAAGAAATTTGTGTGGCCATACTTACCTTGAAACATGGCCAGTCAGTGTCTACATAATCTTCCATCCACTGTTGCCAGAGCAGAAAAATGTTAGTCCATATAAATTTCAAAGCATAGAACAAATAAATCCTTAACATGATCCCTGATGCATACCTTCAGTTGTTTGGTTAATTCCTCACGGTACTTGACATACTCGAGTTCAGTCTCATAGCTATGAAGGTACTTATGGTACTCACTCCACCTCGTGTACTCGGTACCAGCCTACATTGAAAATTAGAAAATGCTTATTGCTTAGAAATTTATAGAACGGCAAACAATATATAACCTAAGCACCTACTGTTTAAGTAAATATACTTGAAGCTGAAATGAATGTCTATATTTAAACCAGGAATGACGAAGAACCAAAGAAGTTAGTGTTTCTCAGAAAAATCAATTCGTTTGCTAACGGAAAAAAATCATTAGTGGCAGTCCAGGAGTCTACCATGAACTGTTTCCAAACGAAGGTGGTGAGCACTAAGCAACAAGGTGAAAGAACATATTGTCGTCTGCGACTATATTTGAGTTACTATTAAGTTACACTTTCCAGTGTATCAAAACATTATGAACGCTCTTTTTAAACAAAGGTTTACTAAAGCTGACTAAACATACCATAAAGTCACATCTCAGTGTATGTGGTCTATAATCTGGTCCTATCACAGTTTCCTACTTCTTTTTCAAAACAAGACGTCAGTAGTTTTGGAGACTGTTTATGTGACTGCTAATACAATTGACTACAATTATAAATTGAAAGGACTAGTCATCCATCAGCAAATAACTCACATAATTGTTTAAAACTAGGCATTGGTAGTCATTCAGGGAAGAACAGCCTGAGTAATCAGGGTGGAAAAACCAATCAAATGTCTTGTCTTCCTCAAAGCGCCTAAAAAATCCCTCCTCCTCAAGAAAAGCATCATCACAATCCTTTTCAGATTTATGAAGAAGGCTTAGATGGTGATCCTCCATCAATTTATCATAATTCAGATCGTCCTCAAGGAACTGCTCAGTAAATTCGTGCTCAGATTTATGAGGAAGGCTTAGATGGTCATCCTCTTTCAATTTATCACCATGCAGCTCTTCCTTGGACGCTTGTTGTTCAAACTGTAGACAATGAGATGATGACCCATGAGATCAAATTACATGAGACCAGGAGGTTAAATAATCAAGCACATGTAGCACAGAACAAGTAAATGCTAGGAAAATAATGCATGGCATGTGAAGAGACCAATACTTCTATGGATAGAATTGTGGAGTGAACCTTGTATTTATAATATCTAAGGCGATACAGCGCATGACGATTTTCTTGCTTATCGAGCTCCTCATCTTCCAGGCTTGCCTCAAGATCAATCCGACCATGCCCTGAAGACAGACGCTCAAGGTAATCAAGGAACTCCTCGTTGCTGATATCCTCTCCCTTGCCCAGATCGTTGAGGGTTTGTATCAAAAGCTCCAAATCTTGTGTGGTTTCATCCTTGATACGTACAATCTCGTTCGAATCAGATCCTTGTATGTCCTTGGCAGTATCGGCCTCCTCTACATGGTACTCGTGCAGCATCTCTCCACTCTAACCGGTACCACGATCCACCTCTAAACTCTGCTTCTGCATAGCCGCAGCCGCCTCCTCCTCAGGGTGCTCGTGCGGCATCCCTCCAGTCGAGCCCGCTTTCAGGGATGCGGCCCTCGAAACCCTAGCCTAGTTCTTTTTTTTTTTACTTGAACCCTAGCCTAGTTCTGAGCCCCGGGTATGTTCCTTTTTGTAAAAAAAAAACGAAAGAACTTATGGCCGACGCGGCCACGCCGATGACGGAATTCGAGTCTGTTTACGACCACTAATGCTACACCTACGGGGAGTTACGGACGAGTTACGCGCTGACAGGGATGGAATCCAACGTGGAACGGGAGAAACGGAAAAAAAAGTCCATAAAAATCAATCCCGCTAATCATGCAACTAAAAGCTGGAACTGCACGTAGGTCTTTCCCCCACGATCAGATCGACCGGGCCGAGCTGCGTCCGTCTCCGCCGCCGTGAATGGCCAGGCCGCCGCGCCGGTACGGTAGACAACAATCTTCCTCAACCTGCGGCTAGACCTCGCCGTTGTGCCGCTGCCGAGGTGCTCAACTTGGACGGACGCGCGCACACGTACCCGAACTCACGGACTGAAGAGTTGCTCGATTGCATGCAGGTTTGCCTTGTGAATCGTGATCGATATAAACCCTCTGAACTTTGGTACAGGTCTACAGCCTACAGCTAAGTACTTCGTTGATCCTTGAGTTCAGGCAGGTTTTGCGTTGGTTCAGATTGAGCGCGCCAAGCTGCTGAGAGATCCTTCTAGGGTAGAGAAGCAGGTTCACATCAATTGATCAAACACAGATTAGCTTGCCTAATCCTTGTTCATCTGCATCAGCAGGTAATCTTAGTATTCAGCTATGTTAAAAAATAATTCCTCTTTTGACAGAACAGACCACTTCAGCCAACGAATTGTCAAAAAGAACCACCTACGAGTGGAATTGTCAAAAATGCCGTGGCGGCGTCTGCGACAGCCGACACGTGGCGTAGGCCGCCACCAACGACGGCGGCTTTGGTGGCCGCCATGACCCACGGCGGCACGTTGCAGGGAACGGCAGAGCTCCGTCACGCTGGAACGGAGTGTGCAGGCCACGGGACCCAGCCGCCCTGGCCCGTGGCGGCCTGTCTAGGTGGCACGGAGGCCGCCGTCGTGGCACGGCCAGCCGCGGCATCGCCGGCTCCGGCGAGCTGGCCTCTTCTCCCTTCATTTCTCCCTGTTGATTTGTTCTTCAGAGCGCGTTGTGGTGCGTCGAGGAAAAAGAAAGACTAGAGGAAGAAGAAAGCGTGACCACACAGAGATAAGTAGTGTGGTGGAGAGATAAGACCAAGTGGTGGGCCCATATTTGACCGACTCACGCGTGGGATTCTACACCATCGTGCAAGAAGCGAGAGAAGGAAATTCAAGCCCAAGGCACGTTAGGCAGGCCTGTCGGCCACATGCCGCCACCGACGACGGCGGCCTCCGTGCCACCTAGACAGGCCGCCACGCGCCAGGGTGGCTGGGTCCCGCGGCCTGCACACTCCGTTCCAGCGTGACCGAGTTCTGCCGTTCCCTGCAACGTGCCGCCGTGGGTCACGGCGGCCACCGAAGCCGCCGTCGCCGGTGGCGGCCTACGCCACGTGTTGGCTGGCGCAGACGCCGCCACGGCATTTTTGACAATTCCACTTGCAGGTGGTCCTTTTTGACAATTCGTTGGTCGAAGTGGTCTGTTCTGTCAAAAAATCCTGTTGTCAAGATATAATTTTAATATTATCAGGAATTTACAGAAATGGGTGATGGGCTGATAGTGTTCAAAAATCAAGTGACATGTCTATATCAAGCGACGATGATGGCATCGAGCAACAGAAGAAAAGCAATGTGGAACTTGAAGAGGACCATGGTGAATCTCTACCTGCAGATGTATATGAGCCAATATTTTGTTTTGTTGAAATGCTCTACGTTTTTTAAGTTCAATAATTTAGTATTTATTTCAGGCTCGCTCCATGAATTTGAAAAAGAAAAGATCCAATGCAAAAATAAAATCATCAGAGAATGACATTCTACAGCAAGTTCGCTCCGGTGTCATAAATCCAACCATGACTGCTACAACACCATATGGAACAATCCAGGTATGCATTTATAACCTACATGTTTCTATATGAATACAACCATGACAGATGTAGTTCCATATGGAGCAACTCAGGTATCTTTATTTTCATCTCTTTATACACTACTATACTAAAGACCGTGGATTCCCTGTAACTACAGCTATTCACTCATCGTGGCCTATCCTGCTGCGCCACTTACTTCGGATGGAGTTGCTGTGGCATCCTCTCACTGGTTATGATGGTGGACCCACTGCCTAGACTTTTGTTATTTGTCTGCTTGCTCGTTGTTGTTTTTAGTGCCTTCCCCTTGGTAGCCGGTGTTCTGCCTGTTTCTCTCCTCTTCTCCTTGTCTTCCCTCTAATGGTTCTGCCGGTGATCAGCTCTTTATTTGTGTTTTGCCCATAGGTTGCTCCCGGTTTTTCGGTGTGTGTTTTTCCTCTCTAGGTTGCTCCCGGTTTCTCTCCTTTGGGCGTGTTTTTTTCCTCTCTTCATACTCTGGCTTCTGATTGATTTGCTTGGCTGTGCTTTTTTGGTCTATGTGTTCTTTTCCTTGGCCGTGTCTTCGTTTGGTATGTTACTTGGTTTTTTTGCCCTCCACGTAATACTCATTATGTTTTTTTTGTAGGCGCGCTATTTTTTCTCCAGTTCTGTCTGCAGCAGTTGCCAGCTTAGCAGGAATACAACTCAGTATATCACTTACAGTGTAAACAAATACACATGCCGAGAAGACTGCTATCTTTGTAATCATGAGGAATGAATGGTGATATCTGGCGACATGAGATTTTAAGGTCGGGATCTGGCTCACCTGCATCATAGGAAATTTCGTAATCTTCAGTTTGAAACATGTGTCTCAGCAAATCGAGAAATGTTATTATCATAGTAAACTGGGAAGTGTATTCTACAATCAACACATAAGCTGGCTTGGCAACAGTACACCTAAGTATCACATGCATTGGTAAACAAACTTCCCAGATATAATAAAATGGGAATTCTTGGTACAAATTTGTAAGACGCAAGCCCCAGACCAACACCCACACTGTGTCATACCATTGTAAATAGTCCAGGCTCTAGGGAACAATGCATGATAGGACAAATGTTGACCACTCAGATTCCTGTCCCATGATGAAATTTCAGAGTCGTAATATTTCCTGAAATCACGGAGGGGATCACACCATCAACAAAGTGTACTTTCGACTGCAGAGGCCGTGACATAGAATACACATAATCCCAGGCTATACAAAATAGCGGAGGTTTGTTTAATTCAGCGAGTTATGCTGCTCCAATATGATAGTTTTGTAAAACCAAATTGTATTACAAACTCGAACATTTTATTTACATTTCTGTGCAGTATTGTCGGTTTTCGAATAATAGATTAGACATAAATAAATTCAACCGACAGGTGCAGATCATACAAGTGTAGGGAATTGCTGAACCACAATACAGTGCGAGGTAAAAACACCAAACCAGCATGCAATTCGATTAATTTTTCTTATACTAGAAGGCGATTTCAGTTCTCTTATCTAAAATGCACACCATCGGCACTGAAGCAAGAGCCCATGTAACTAGGGATTCCGCAATCAATCATCCACAGAACAACAGATATACACACCAATAAGACCAAACCCAATGTCAGCAATCCACGGTCCAACGGGCAACAGTTCGGGTAGTCACACAGCACAAACCTCTTGACGACGAAGAGCGACCCCTCCACGCCCTTGCGGCTCTGCACAAAGGCACGCCCATACACCAAAATCAGGAATCGCAGCAAGAACGGAACAGGGCATTGGGAGTGGGAGGGGGTTGGGTGGAGGGGCAGTGGCATACCCATTGGATAGTGGCCTGGTCGAAGCTGCAGGAGGTGACGTAAGCGGCGGTGACGAGGATGTCAGCTCACGCTGGGCGTTCGGGTTACCCGAAATTTTCGGGTCGGGTTTTTCGGGTTTTTCTAAATTCGGGTTATGAAAAATTATACCCGTAGTTAGGCCAAAAATATAGAAACCCGATAATTTGGGTACCCGACAATTCGGGTTCGGGTTCGGGTTTTCCCGATTCACCCGAATAGGAATAGGATCACCACATCAAAAAAAATCTTCACAGGAGGAGGATGCTAGGGGCGGATGGATCGGCGCGGCTCCGCACCAACTTCATGTCATCGAGGCTCGAGGGAGACGGACAGCGCGACGCTGCACCACAGCAGAGAGGCGGCCAGCGCGGTGCGACGCTGCACCAGAGAACGCCGTCGAGGGAGGCGGACAGCGCGACGCTGCACCACAGCAGAGAGGCGGCCGGCGCGGTGCGACGCTGCACCAGAGAACGCCGTCGAGGGAGGCGGCCGGGTCCTTGCCGCTCTCAGGCGAGGGAGGCGGCCGGCCGTCCGAATTCAGGGGCGACGGAGCGAGGAGATTCAGGAGGATGTCGTACTTGTGCGTGGCGGCGGGTCGGTGGGAGCCTGGGAGAGGATAGCGATTGGAGTCTGGACGGGGTCGAGCAGGTACTAGGTCACGAGGGAATTGGAGGCCTTTTGTTATGTTGCGCTGGGCCTTGGCTAGATGCATCGAATTTTACTAGGCCTTCCGAACTTCGGGTTCTTCGGGTTGTTCGGGTACCGGGACTATAAACCCGTATTTCCCGAACTAAATTCGGGTTTTCACATCTGCTACCCGTTGCAGCGTTCGGGTTGGTCGGGTTCGGGTAGATCGGGTTCGGGTTCGGGTTATACGGGTTCGGGCTTCGGGTTTTATGCCCACCGTGAATGTCAGCGACGGTGGTGTCGAGGCGGCGCAGCACGGTGAGGGTGAGAACTGAGAAGCCGCGTGCCCTCCCGGTCCGCAGCCAGGTTTGGTCTCACCTTCCGCATCCCGAAGCCGCCCCACGCCATGGATGCAGGAGGATAGCCGCCCGCGCCGGAAACCCTAGCGTCCACGCTGCTCCGGTGTGGGGGTTTTGGTCGGAGCCGTATGGAGAACAGCCAGGTAATCGCTGACGAGGGAAACGGGAAGAGCGGCGCGCTCCCTTCCTCCTTGAGCTCGCAGTTGCAGGCGCAGGCTTGGCGTGTGTAGGTCGATGACGACCTTCTCCTCGAGGAGAGAAACGAGACGCGGGGGAGCAAGGCCGCGGCTACATGACGCGGGGGAAGCTTCGCGGCGGTGATTTGGGGCGGTGGGGTGAATGGACGACGACGCAGAGGGAAAATGGAGGAGTTTTTTTCTTTTTCTTAGGGAAAGAAACAGAGGAGTTTGAATGTTTTTTTTTTTTTGACATTAGGAGCTTGAATGCTTGATTTGGAACGATGACGTGACGACGTGGAGGGGAATGAACTATGGATTGAAACCCAAAAATGTTAAGGGTATCTTTACAAAAGTGTAGCCGTGACATAAAAAATAACCTGCTTATTTATAAGAAAAATGTTTCAAATTAAGAAAACAGATGTTTGAGTACTATGTTACAAATAAGCAGGTTATATTATGTTGCAAGTAGATCATGTAAAGTGTACAAGTAAATTTATGCTATTTGTATTGTACTACTTTCACGTCGCTCTATGTTTCTCAACACATTTCTCTCTTCTACTAACTTTCCCAAAAAAATTATTCATCGAGCAAATTTTGAGTACAATAAAAACAGAACAAGTAAACTACACAAACTTTTATCCTTATTTCAACTGAAAGAACGTCCTAAGGGCGCGGCGTGACGCCGCACCGAGGCCTACTAGTTTTTTTTTTGATTTTTCATACTTGTATTCATACGTAAAGGGAAGCAATACAAGGCCAGATACAAACAAAGAAAAAACAAGGAGAATACAGAGGACACCACTGCTGCGACACGCCATCTTCAACCTCGAGAACCTCCAGCACGCTCGACCTCCACCGCCGGAGATGACGAAGGTAGCAGCCGCCCGGAGCCCTCAACCATGGAGCGGAAGAGCTCCTTGCCCGAAGGCGTTGATGAGCCGCATCAACCACCAGCTCCGACGAGCTGGATCTGAAGACGGAGGTAGTCCATCGGCCGGGGACACGCCCCAAGCATCTTCCGCCCCAGATCTGGGGCCTGCGCCACACCACCTCACCGGAGGTGGCCAGATACTCCACCTGCACACCACACAGCCACACAGCAGCCGCCTCGCACCTCCTCCTCCGGCCTCCTGTACACCCGTCACCAGCCTGCCGCCGACGCCGGAAGGAGCAACGGCAGAGCGGAGACGCACCTGCAGCCAGAAAGCGCCGTCGAGGACGACGCCAAGGAGGGGAAGCCGCAGAGCACCAAAACGACGACGCCGGCCACCCCGCCACAGCCGCGCCGCCCCGAAACCCCTTATCTGCACGCCAGAGCGCAGATTTGGGGATTCCCCATCCTCCCGCCGCCGGAGCGGCCCGAGGCCTACTAGTTTCTAATAAGTACTTCAACATTCAAGTCACCTTATGAATTTTATGGTTACAGGAGTCGTTCGACTTTGGAACTGGCAACATAAATCCATCCGCTGTGTTACCATCTGGAAGTTCATCGGCACTAGTTATGCCTCCAATTCTAGGAGAATATACAAGCATGTTGCTTCAAGTTCAGCAAAGCTCTGCTGCTTTGTCGCTAATCCTGGACAATTAAACTTTGGTGGATTTGGAGGGCTGAACAATATGATGGATCAGAGTTAGACATGAGTTGTGTACCTAAAAGATTTTTTATGTAGTCCTTTTGTTTGCACGGTAGTTGATCAGAGAGCAGACCATCCATCAATTT
This sequence comes from Poa pratensis, assembly GCA_947311845.1. Taxonomy (NCBI): domain Eukaryota; kingdom Viridiplantae; phylum Streptophyta; class Magnoliopsida; order Poales; family Poaceae; genus Poa; species Poa pratensis. The sequence continues at coordinate 10,993,958 of CAMZMU010000054.1, forward strand.
GTTTTCATTTTTGTCGACATCTGGAGTTGCAACGTTTCTGTACTGCTTTATTTGTACTCTTTCTATACTGCTGGGAGTTGAACATTGTAAGACGTGTTAATGATATTTTCATCAAGCAGTGTTCCTGGAAGGTTATGTGCGTTCAACTTGCTGAAATTTTGTTCACGGAAGAGCCATTCTCTGGCCTGGGTTTGAGTTTACAATGTTGTCAGCCTAACAACTATAACCAAATAACATCTGAAAGTAAATCCCAGAACTACAAAAAAACCAAAAAAAAACCAGATAGTGGAGCAAATTGGTGGCCAAACAATGAGCTACCAGCAGTACAACAGGGCACAAGGACAAAACGCAAATTGCAGGCACAACTGAACAATCTGTATTCATGTAAATTAGAACTTGTAGCTTACACACTAGGGTGGTACAAGCATAGCACAACAGAAGTGCAAAGCCGTGCTGCACAGCTTCTACCCCCACAAGAAATCCTACAAGCCAGCCTTGTTTCTACATTCACTAACTCTACCACAGGCTGTAGTACATTACATCGTCCCCAAGACTATCCACTACCAAACTTGTATGCTCCTGCAGAAAACAATCTGGCAGCAATCCTTTAGAATTTTGGCTGCAATCCTCTCGCCTTCATCTCCCTGCAGGCCACATTAGCTCATCCGTACAGCCGTTGCATTTACACGAACTGAAATTGAAAGAGGGCTGCATTAAGAGCAGAAAACACAATTCTTTAGCAAGGTTCCTCACCAGAATTGGTATTACTGAAAATAAGAGTTTTAAGACAAGTTCTAGTCCGCCAGAAAGGCTGAAAGGGGGAGTCGCCGCGCTGCTTCCGACGAGGGCGAGCTCCGCGCGCCGCCGGCCGACGACCAAGGGCTCGCCGACCAGCTCCAGAACAGGGGGAGATCGCCGCGCTGCTTCCGACGAGGGCGAGATCCGCGCGCCACCGACGACGACCAAGGGCTCGCCGACCAGCTACAGAACAGGGGGAGATCGGCGCGCAGCTTCCGACGAGTGCTAGGTATCAGCGCCGCGGCCAACGAGGGCTAGGTCGCCGCACCGGCCGCGAAGTGGAGATCACCTTTAGAACTAATGCACTCTCCCTTCCATTCCATAAAAATACCCGCGGCAATGGCACTACGAACAGAAAATTCCAAAAAAAACACTACAATTGCGCGCAAAGTTCGCTAATCCACCGGTATTAAGTAATTTCTCAAAAATCTAACACAATTGTGCTGGTTGTGTTCAAAATAGCACTGATGCTCGATTTTGGCCGTGTTAAGCCGATTTCTCATAGACATATCTTTTTTTTTTGAAATTCTCATAGACATATCTAACTTACTGGGTTTTTCGTAACTTTCTAAGGGATCTATTTATTTCTATTTTCTATGTTTCTCTCATGTTTTCAATCTAGCACCCACCGTCATGTAGCCCACCACCGCCTCCCTACTCGGCATCCCCACCTCCATCACCAGACCAGCCTCCCATCCCTTCTGTCCCCGGCAGTCGGTGCCTACCTAGTGGCGGAGCTAGGGGGGACCAGCAGGGGCCTTGCAACCCCCCACCCACCCCTATGCCATGATACGCCAAGGTAAATTCTATGTATAATCCATGTTAAGAGGATTTTTTTGTGGAAATTAGCATGCTTGGCCCCCCCAATGGATGATTTATCATGCTTGGCCCTCCTTGATATCAGTTCCTGCCTCCGCCCCTGTGCCTACCTAAGCTCTGCTTGCGGCCCCTTCTCTCACGTTAGATCCTAGCACGGAGGTGGGTTCATCGCCTGACGCATGTCGCAGACCTTGTCGTCTAGTAGCTTCGCTTGTCCCTGTGATCCTTCACGCAAAAGAAATCGACGCGAGAGGCCCTCCTGACGTTGACCTCGTCTTCATCTTCCCCTCATTCGTCGCTCGTCGCGGCGAGCCCCATAATTCTTTGTGACAAGGCGGGGCAAGCCAGTAGGGGCGCAACCAATGGCACGGAGCGGGGCAAAGCTATTACGGGCGCGGCCAATCGCGCAAGGTCGAGGGAAGTCATGAATCGAGGGGATGCTAGTCGTACTCGAGCGTTGAAGCGCGACCGCTGCTCCTTCTGGATGAGGTGAGCGTTCTAGGATGATGTCCTCCATATCCAGGAGCACCACGACGCGCCTCAAAGGCGACAACACCACAAGGCTGGCCGGCCCTGAGGGCAGCTCCCACTCAGAGACGCATACATGATTTGGGGTAGGCGTGCGGAGGGGTTCCCGATCGTCGGTGGGGTGATGCGAGCGCCATGGCCAGCAGAGGTGAATTCAGAGATGAATATTTTCAAAAAAAAATATATTCAAGGGGAAGTTTGCAACAACAGAAAAACTAGAGTTATTAGCGTACAACTACCACTCTTCACGTCAAATTTACAGATTGGTACCAGTCCGCTCCAAAATCGCATTTTCATACCATATTTTGTCCAGATTTTTTCAGAAAACGCAAATGACTCACTGATTCAATTTAGACAGCCAATCCGACAGGTATGGCCCACCTGTAAGGTGACGTGGCAAGTAGACTCCACTGGTCAGTCTAATTAAAAATTAAAAAATAATTGTTTTGTGTAGTGTACCGTGGGCCCCACTTGTCAGCCTAATAAAACATATATCTGCAAAAAAGATAATCCAACCCGAGTGGCAGTCTCGTCGCGGCTCCTCTCGCTCGCCAGAGTCAACGCGAGAGGCGGCCGGCAGGGGGCACGGATGGCGCCCAGAGCAGCTTGCCGGCCGCGTCACGTCACGTCGCCCGCCTGCTCGCCGGCCGCGTCGCTTCGCGTCGCCGCGCGTGCTTGCAGGCCGTGGCGCGCTCGCCGTCGCCCGCCTGCTCGCCGTGCGTGCACGCCGGCCGCGTCGCGTCGCCACGCGTGCTCGCGGGCCAGGGCTCGAGCGCCGTCGCCCGCCTGCTTGCCGCGCGTGCTTGCCGGCCGTGGCGCGCTCACCGTCAGACCGCCTGCTCGCCGCGCGTGCTCGCCGGCCGGGGCACGCCCGCCTGCTCGCCATATCCGACCTTCTCCGTCCCCGAAGAGCACGTACACGCGACGAGGGTGATCTCGCGGTCCTGATGGACATCCCTATTCCCTCCCTATCCCTGTGAATCGCCGAGTGGCAGTTCGCCGTGCTCTGCAGCCGCCGTCACTAGGGTCCCCGCAATGCTCGCTGGCTCCGCCTGATGGTCGTCTGAAGTGCTGGAGCCGGCCAGGACCGCACTGAGGCGAGCGCGTCGGGCTGGGAGTCACCTTCGGGACGGTTGACTTTTTTTATAGATATTTTTATTTTCTCACATATTTTTTCAGCTTTTCATTTTCTTAGATTTTTTTATTGGACTGACCAACTTGCCACGTCATCCTACACGTGGGCCATACCTGGCAGAACTGTCTAAATTGAATCACATCGTCATTCTGAGAAAATCTTGACAAAATGTGATACCAAAATGAGATTGCGGAGCTCACTAGTACCAATCAGTAAATTTGGTGTGAAAAGTTGTAGTTTTACGCTACCAACTCGAAAAACTACAAATAATATTGTCTCCTTGCCATGCCTATCTGACAGCGGCCCTCGATGTCACAGTTTACGCGGTTAAACAAAATCATCAGTGGTATTTGAATGCAACCAACGCAATTGTGATGGATTTTTGAGAAATTACCGAATACTGGAAGATTTGCAAACTTCGCGTGCAATTGTGGTGGTTTCTTTTTTAACTTGCTCTGCCACGAATGCCTACCATGGCGGAGGGTGACCGCTGTCCCGGACGTGCCCGTCCATCCTCAGTGACAGGTGCTTAGCACAAGATCCGTGGGCGTTGCAGATACAGGGTAAGAAGGAGCAATTTAGACGGAAGGCTCGCAATGAGCCCAGTTTTGAATTAACAAAACCAACAACCGGCTAACAGTTACAACTTACAACACGCACAAACCACACACACGCACCCCTTACAAGCAACAAAGTATCACAAGAGAGAACAACCAAACAACTATCTGAGAGAGATGCTTGATCATGGAGACGCCTTGACTTCAGTTGCCCGGAGACGCCGTCGGAGGTATCAACACCAACAGACCTCCACTGCGCCATCCCCGTCACCACCATAGACACGCCGTCGAGGAGCTGAGCAGAGCATATGAATCCAAATGGAGGTGCTTACAGGAGCGCCTCCAAGAAGGAAAACGGCGTCCAAGACGTCATCGTTGCCGGCAGAGAACCTGCAGAGCTTTCGCCAAGACCCCGGTACACCAACCCTAGAAGTAGGGTGATTCACAGACCGCTATGAGAGCCTTCACCAGACACACGCACTTGGGAAACGGGGCGGAACAGAGAGACGGTTTCCGACCGTCCAGCAAAGGGAAGATCATCATGGCGATGCCTTCAACAAGGGAACGACACCCGAAGGTGTTGTCATCGCCAGCACTGGACAAACCAGTGCACGGTTTTCACCGAGACCCGTCCAGAACCAGACGTCGGCCACCCTCACGAGGACGCGGAGAAGAACACCAAAGGACGGCGTCACCGACCTCCGAACCTCGGGAAAACTCGGTACGCTAGCCAGCACACCGGAAAACACGTCAAGGACGGAGAGCAGGGGCATCACCGGAGTTCGCCACCGTGCTCCATCGAGGGGAGGAAGGAGGAACACCCCACACACACATGCATGTGAGGGAGCTCCCCGCCGCCACCATCAGCCGCCGCGTCGACGGCGACCTCAGGCGACAGCAGGGAATCGAGCCGCGGGAGGCGGGGCTCAACGCCACCCAGACCACCCACCGGCTGCCAGCAGCACAACTCCGGCCGTCGGCCCGGGCTGCCTCCGCCGGAGCGGGAAAACGGCCTCCGAAGAGCCGTGACGCGCGCGGCCCGCGCGGCCCAGATCGGGCCCGCGCAACCCAGATCGGGCCCGCGCGGCCGCCGCACCTCCGCCACCAGGCCGGCGCGCGGGAGACTCCACTGGGCGGAGCGCCGCGAGCAGAGGAGGCCGCAGCCCGTCCTCGCGCCGCCGGTCACCGCCTACACGTCGCGCATCCGTGGGAGACGACGACGGACAAGGGCGCGTCCACCGCGAGCTCCCCCCCTGCCGCCTTTGTGGAGGAAGGGGGCCGTCGCCACCGCGGCGAGATTGCGGCGCCCCGGTGCCGCATTTGGGCAGCACGGGAGCGAGAGGGGGGGGGGAGATGATTCCAGTGCTAGGGATGAAGGTCACGCTAGAAGGAGCAATTTCATCACGACAATCCGACAACCCGAAGAGCTGGAAGATTTGCCAGCTTCTTCTGCTCATCCAATGAACTGCTACTCATCCAGGGAAATCACGCGTCACATTGGCCAGCTTCTTCTGCTCGTCCAACGAGCTGCAAGCCTGCAACAAGTACAAGTAGCAGGCTAGCAACATCAGTCAGCTGCCAGTCCAGAGCATCCTGCTCTGCTTCCCGATGTCGTCCTCGCCTCCTCGTCATTCGCCGCCCGTCGTCGCTCTCATCATAATGTCTTGCTCAGCATAATGTCTTCCATGACTGAGTAAAGAAATACTCCTTATTAGCGAGTGCCTCAATTATTCATTTGTCCGCGTGGTGGCTTCGTTTGGAATAGTTACTCCATTCAACCGCGTACGTGCATCAAAAGCTTAGCTCTCTTTCTCCCCAGGGAGGCAGGGAACACAAATCATAATCATAAATCTACTAACTGAGAAGACTATAGAATACCAAGAAATTCTCTGCACATAAGAACAATATGTTCCTAGTACCGCGTAACAGTCGTCCCCGACCTTATCCTCTCCCGCCACTGTAGCAAGAGGAAGGCGATTTTTGGGCGATCTCGGCCGATCCACCCGTGCTCGCCGCTGAGCCGGGGATTCCTCCTCTCCGTCGGCCGCCTCGGCGGCGGGAGGGTGGGGGATCCCCGGCTCCGGCTTGTATATATGGTAGGGTAGGGCGGAGGCCTCGCCGGCGCTGCGTGAGAGGAGGTGGTGCTGGCAGCAGGCGTTTTGGTGTCGGGGCGTTCTTCTCCGGCGGAGGTGCTCTCTGGAGCTCGTCGTCGTCGCGCCCGACTAGGGAGGGCTCGAGGCCCGGCGTGGTGCTCGAGTCCGGCGGCCTCCCGTTGGATCCGTGCTGGCGGCGGATCTGGCGGCTGGAATCCAGGGCTGGGCTTGCCCGGCGGCTCTTCTCTGCTTCGACGCCGACGGTGGCTGCGGCAAGGTGGAAGAGATGGTGCGGGAGGGCTTTCGCCGTGCCCGTTCATCGGCAAAGGTTCCGTCGCCGCGCGGCGGACGGCTCTTGCGGCGATCTTCAACAAGGAAGGAGCTCTCGGGGCGTGGTGAGAAGGAGGACGGTGATCGTCGTCGTCGACGCCGGTGGCGCTGCTGTGGTTTGCTTAGGCTCTGACTCCCCTACGTATTTGCTGTTCTTCGTATTTGTACTGTGTACTCTGTATGTGGTATCTTGTTGAATATACGTGGGCTTTCAAAAAAAAAATATATATATATATATGTTCCTAGTACCATATTTGCTCCCAAATTGCATAAATTATCTAGAACTGCATATATTATAGATCACTAACATTTCTGGATATACAATCTCACGCCGGCAGCGCAGTAGCAAAAGGTTGAGGTATTGTCCAATTTCATACTCTGATAAACACTTGTGTGACGATCATCTCATTCTTCATTTTCTAAAATGATTTTGTAATGCAAAAGGGAAAAAAATAGATGTGGGTCGTACGGGCTGGGCTTGGGCCTACCCTTTTCACGCTTGGGCTTTGCTAAGCTTGGCCTGGCTCGAGGTTTGCCCAAGTCTACCTTGAAGACTTTAACCTGATCATTCATGGGAGAGTCTTGACTCTGCGGCTAGGCGTCGAGTTAGAATTTCACGCCCAAGTAGGCCGAGGCATGCACGCATGTATGCAACTCATCAATCGTCCATGGTGACTCACAACACACCTATTCGGCATCGCCGGCCACAAATACGGCTCACCGTCTCACCGATGCCTCATAGGTGCTAGGTTTGGTTACCCCATACGGTCCCTCGTCTTTCCTAGGCTCGCCACGGCTGGAGACCTTTGATTTGAAACGACTATGGCCATGGCCATTGTTGTGCTTCAGCTGTAGGCCTTCCATGGAGAAGGGCAGGGAAGTATAGTGTCGGAGAGGCAACAAGTTGTGGGCAGCGCGCAGGGACGATCACAACGTTGGAAGGGAGGAGCCGTGCCAGAGCGCGGGACGTTGGGGAGTAGCGCGAAGCGTCTAGGGATGAATAGTGTGCACGCGAGATGGACTAAAACTTAGGCTAGAAATTAATTAGATATATGCCACTGCAATTCATGCGAATTCGAGAAATGCCACTGTAATTTTCATCCTTTGAAAAATGCCACTGCAATTTTCAAGATTCTTCTAAAAATGCCACTTTCAGCCTTCGAAAAATGCCACCGTAGTGGCATTTTTCAAAGGATGAAAATTGCAGTGGCATTTCTCGAATTCGCATGAATTGCAGTGGCATATATCTAATTAACCCAAATAAAAATGTACAAAACCAATTTAAATTTAGCTACTATTCATATTTCCTAAGAGCGAGCAACAAATCAAGATTTGGTTTAATGTTTTGTGAGATAGCAGAAACATATTGTGTACATTGATTAAATTGGTTTAATATTTCAACTTTTAGGCATGAGGAATTATAGGGTCCACAAGGAGGGTAGCAGTTAATAAGGCGATATTTGGGTGGCTGGTGGGTGTGTGGGTGTGTGTGTGTGTGTGTGTGGGGGGGGGGATCGCATTTTTCTAACGTCGATGTGAGGCTTTGTACTCGAACCCGAGCACACACCTTCTCTTCCCATGAGCAACATGTTACAGGACTGGTTTGTACAACCGACCGACGAGAGAAATCAAACCTACTAATTAGAAGTAATTTATGTGTATCGAAATTGCTAGAATAAAAAATGCCCCTTATAGCTCCCAACACCACAAGTGATGAGCGAGAGAGGACACATAGTTTTGGTGGGTGTGTCATGATGTTTTTTTCTTTTGAGATCTTATATTCAAAGAGCAATAATGTTTACAGAAAATGCATACCGCTTATTATAACATTTGTGTTTCTCGAGCTTTGCAAGACCCGATTCCACATTGATACATATTAATTAACCGATTTTTTTCAAGTCATATATACTTCCCTAATTGCTATATCTGTGATATCTTATTTCTCATAAATGTGTTTGTAAAATCACAATGGTGTTCTAACTCTTTTTGGGTGACAACATCGCGTTTTTTTTTTAGAATCACATCGCAGTTTAATAAAAAAGAATAAGACTGACGAGACCATCATCTGCAGCATCAGCCCAAACTAATCCAATTCCTCAGTAGTGGGCCGATGTGCTCTGGGCCTCTGGCCCTGCACGAGGACTAACCGCCTGTGCTCGCGTACATCATAAGCAGTTCGGCTCCGCTTACATGCTAAGCTAATTTTTACTCGCGCATCAGCACAATATAAAGCAAATCCCCTCCCAAATCGGAGCATCATCAATCAAACCCAAAAATCTCGAACCGACAACCAGCTCAGCTCTTGTTCTACCGATTTCTTCTCGATCTGCTCCGATGGCCGACGGCACCGCCAAGCCCGAGCCGGAGAAGAAGTCCTGGGCCGACGTCGAGGAGGAGGAGGAGGCCAAGGCCAAGGCCGAGGCCGAGGCCGAGGCCGACCTCGCCTCCGCCGCCGCCGCCGCCCCCCCTCCTCCTCCTCCGCCCCCGTCACCGAGCCGGAGGTGGAAGCGCAGGCCAAGCAGATCGAGGCGCTCTCGCTCACCGTTCCGGAGGACGACGGTGCCGGCGAGGGCGCCGAGGGGCCGCCCCTGCTCGATGACTCCGACGACGCCCAAATCCAAGCCGTACGCGCTGCTCCTCCGCTGGCACTAGCCAATCTCAAGTTCTGAAGCCTCTAGGGTATCTGGTTGATTCGTTGTTTGCTCTCCAGGTGACCTCGGGCGACACGGTGTACGAGTCGGCGACGACCTTCGAGGACGTGAACCTCACGCCCGAGCTGCTCAAGGGGCTGCACGAAGAGATGGGCTTCAGCCGCCCCAGCAAGATCCAGGCCATCACGCTCCCCATGATCCTCACGCCGCCCTACAAGGACCTCGTCGCGCAGGCACACAACGGCTCCGGCAAGACCACCTGCTTCGTCCTCGGCATGCTCAGCCGCGTCGACCCCAACCGCAAGGTCCCACAGGCCATCTGCATCTGCCCCACCAGGGAGCTCGCCCAGCAGGTCTCTTACTCTATACTACACCTGATATGATATGTGCTCTCGTCTGGTTATCGGAGCTGACCCTGCTGTTACTGTGTTGCTTGTTTCTGCTGTAATGTACTGAATCTGATTGGTTGGCCTGTGCAGAATAAATCTGTGCTCATGAGGATGGGCAAGTTTACCGGCATTACCTGTGCCTGTGCGATCCCGCCGGCCCAGAAAGATTATATGCCCATCTCCAGGATGGCTGCAGTGACCGATCAGATTGTGATTGGCACTTCTGGCACGCTCATGAAGTGGATTAACAATAGGAAGCTTTCCACAAGGGGGGTCAAGATTCTTGTGTTCGATGAGGCAGACCATATGCTTGCCGAGGTACATTTTGGTTCTGTTGTCGTCTATCTATTGAGTTCTTAATATTCATAGTGATATTCAGAAGCCTTACTTCTAGTTGCCGGGTCTTGGGAGGATGGACATTTACAGATAGGTGTTAAATCTATTGTAAGCCGTATGCTAACAAGGAAGCAAGAGTGATGCAGATGGGCCATGTAAAGGGCATTGACTACGTTATTCATTTGAGTCTTGATATCCTTGTACTTAGGAGAACAAATATTTCTTAGCAGCAAATAGTCAGGGTATTTTGAGGATAAGTCCCTTAGACCTTCCCTTCCTTGTATATCCCATCAGATGTATGTCAACCTGTCTGATGACCTAGTAACTGTCCTTAGCAAGCAAAGTAGACAGCATTGGCACTTATTTGCTATGCTTACTACTAACCTGCTATGATGTTATTGTCAAGTAGAGTCGAATGGATCAGATTTGAATGAATGCGAATTGTGAAGCTTGTACTTCACAGTGGGTATTATGGGGTGCCATCATGGTGTTGTTGTTAGGTGGCTGATAGCTTATCCCTATAATGTGAACCATAATTTGGCTCGCTCAAAATTCCATACTTTATCTGCTGATGAACTTCTTTCCACGACTTAGCGGCTTTAGCTGATGTAAACTAGGTGCTTTTATGATTTAATGAGTCCAGTTTCTTATGCTGGTGATTGCTTCTTGCAGGAAGGTTTTAAGTCTGATTCTGACAAGATCATGAAGGATCTAAAAAAGAATGAGGCTGGCTGTCAGGTAACTTTTTTTGTCCGTTGACTTTTGACTTTGTGATGGTAGAATTACAGGCAACAGCTTGCACCTTGTATACAGTTCATAATCATATGTGAGTTCTTATGTCCATCATGTGTTCCAGAGAATATGTTTTGAATGAATCCTGTACTTTGTATATGCTCATGTGCTGCTTGTTGAACTTCTATCAATTGCTAATGATAGGTAGATGGTTTATTGTGGAAAGGGATCATTTGGTGATGCAGTGGTTTATTCAATGTTGCCAGTTTTTCCGATTGTCATATTCATTTTCTTTATTTTCAAAACAACGCATATCCATGGGGCATCTTCTAAGTTGCTAGTTTTAGGACTTATGTAAATCATATACTATCTATGTTTGATGTAATTGGCTAATTGTGTAATTCAAAACTCTATTATGATGATCTTATCATGGCCACCGGCGTTACTGCCTTTAGTCTGTCAAATCCATCCATTAATGGTGGGATTTGCTTCAGTCTTCAACTAGCTTTGTTATCCATGTGGTGAATAATCTTGTGTGATGCTAACTGTTGATGTAATTCCATGGATGTTCCATTACTTGCCTTGGATGTATATATAATTGCTAAATTATTGGTTAGTTGTGTTTGTTTCTCTTTCCATATGGTGCCTTTTTTTCTACTTATTTGTATTCTGTTTGTGCCAGGTGCTTCTGTTTTCTGCGACCTTCAACGAGAAAGTGAAGGATTTTGTTACAAGTGTCATTAAGGACGGAAACCAAATATTTGTGAGAAGGGAAGATCTTACTTTGGAAAAAGTAAAACAATATAAAGTCCGAGTCCCTGACGAGGCGGCCAAAATAGAGGTTATAAGGGACAAGATCTTTGAGTTCGGGCAGAAGGTTGGACAGGTTATCATATTTGTGAGAACAAGAGCAAGTACTAAGAATGTACATAATGCTTTGACAAAAGAGGACTATGTGTGCTCCTCAATTCAAGGATCCCTTGATCAATCAGAAAGGGAAAAAATAATCCAAGAATTCAAAGATGGGTACACCAAGGTTCTTATATCAACTGATGTTCTTGCTCGAGGTTTTGACCAAGCGCAGGTACTATTTGTGCCACACTAATTTTACATACGTGCAATGAAGTTTCTCCTTCTAACATTCTTCCTCTCAAAGGTTAACCTTGTCATCAACTATGACATGCCGATCAAGTTTAACACGAGAGATGAACCTGATTATGAGGTGTACCTGCACAGAATTGGAAGAGCTGGACGCTTTGGCCGAAAAGGTAAATTTATGTCAACCAGTCTATTGTTTGTTCTTTACAAAAGAAATATAGGGATAGATGAATATATTCTTGTTCTGGCATTGCATCAAATTTACAATAGAGGGTATCACGTGCAGCCACTGTAAGCATATTGCTCAACATCGTGACAGGTGTTTATAGGAATCAAATGGCTTGGGGATAATATCAGACTGAACCTGTTATCAGTGATAAGCAAACATGCTACCTTTAGTTAATCCTAATGCTTCATTGTTCTAGCTTGACATTGAACTTCTCAACTGAATAAGTTTGCTAGGACTACGAGGATAAAATGAACTGATGTGACCAGTGTTTGTCAATTATGGATGTCATGTTTGTTTATTTGTTTGTTCATTTTCATTGTTTCTGGGTATTGTAAACTGATTTTCTTGGATTGTGTTCATGATTTATCAGCTCGATACATGTAGGGTTTGTAGACTAGAAACTGTAGATCATGGCTAATCATTGTGAACTTTTATGCCAAATTATCAGCGAATCAGATTAATAGAACCCTACTATCCCAGTGCTTATTTTGAGGCCTATATTTCTGACTGAATCGTTGGTGGTGACAGGAGCTGTGTTCAACCTGCTATGTGGTGGAACTGATGACGTTGTGATGACAAAGATTGAGAACTACTTCCAGCACAAAGTACCTGAGGTGCCCAACTGGAAGAGCGAGGATAATTTTGAGACTGCACTTAGGACGCCGGTTTACTTGAGTAAACATCCTCAAGAAATATTTGGCAGCAGATGCGCGATTGGCTTCAGAGCAATTTGGCTTATGTGATTACGTTGTCACCAGCACTTGGTTCTTTTGTACCAGATTCTTGTGTCAGTAGTTCTGTGAATTATGTTGAGGTTTTCTCCAACAGTTCTGAGGCAATGAATCCTATCCTTGTGTGCATGTAATCAATTTGTATGCTTGTTATTTTCCAAAGCATATATACTCCCTTCCACAATTTCATCTTGTCTCAACACGCGAACACGTACTTTTGTTTGCAATTCATTTGTATGTTACTTAACTTATGGCAACGAAATGAGGCAGTAATCTACTGTGTGTATAAATTGGTCGCCGCATTTGGCAATTACAAGAGAACATAAATCACATGTGTGAGAATGTACACGATTTCCTATTACTCTGTTTGCACGAGAAGGATGTTACAAGTTGTCGTGCTCGATGACCTGTGCCCCCTTCCACTCCTCGCCGGGGCCGACGACGACGGGCACCAGCATGGACGCCGGCCCGGTACAGAGGAAGTAGTCGTTGCCGAACTTGTCGTACATTCCTCCCGGGCTGCTCAGGTACATGTCCTCGAACCCCATCTTCACAAGCCTGAACCCGAGACCGCTATACTGCAAAACCAATCACAAATCATCAGTGGGCAAGCAGCAGTTGATTCACGATGCATCGCACGGACTTAGAATGGTGGTTACCTGATCGATGGTGGTGAACTTGGATGGCGCGGTGCTGTAGATGCGCTTCTTCCTCTCCTCCGGCGGCGCCGCGTACACCCTGCTCACCTTCTTCTTCAGTATCGTGTACAGGTTCTCCTCCACGGTCCATTCGCCCTGCCGGGGCTCCTCGCCGCCGCCGCCGAACCATCCGGACTCCTCCCGCTTCATGGCATCGGCAGGGGTGAGCAGCGCGAACCCGGACGCCGGCGGCGGGTGGGAGCAGTAGGGGCACCCGCGGAGCCCCTCCACGGCCGTGCCCCGCCTCTTGTCGAACTTGATGTGGCTCAGCACCGCGCTCGTCAGCTCCACCGGCTTGCTCCCGTTGTTGTTCACGATCACCGCAGTCGCCATGCTATGAGCATACAGCGTCACCACGTACGACACCTCCAGCGTCCCCGCGACGCGACGCAGCCCAGCTCCACCTGCACCGCGTCGTACGAGTCGGAGTCCGCGTCCGTCACCGACCACTCGGACCCGGCGAGGAGCGACGTCGAGCTCGACGACGACGACGAGCCGTTGAGCACGAGGCCGACGCCGCCCTTCACGGCGTCGGCGCCGGCGACGGTGTGGAGCACCTCCCTGTAGGAGAACTCGTCCTTCCAGTACACCTTGGGCCGGTACGAGGTGACCAGCCCGTCGTTGAGCCGCAGCTGCAGCGAGCTGCCGTTGCGCACGCTCAGCTCCGCCGTGGGCGCGCCCGTGGAGTCAGTGCCGAACTTGAGGCCCTTCCGCCCGAACGCCTCCTCCAGCTGGGACGTCTGCGCGGTCGTCGACGCGACGCCGGAGACTGCTCGCGTGGCCACGGTGGCCGGCCTGGGGGAGGCCGGGAGGTGGAGCGGGAGGAAGGAGGCGGCGGCCATTGGAGCTGGAGTGGAGTGACCGAGTGAGTGGCAGAGAAGGGGAAGGCTGGATTCCACCTTCCCCTGGAAGAGGCCGGGCTCTCACTGCAGCCTCATATCCGCCGGCTTCAGGATAGGTGGTTTCCCCTTGTCGTCTCGTCTCCTTGCTCAGTTGCTCGCTCCCGCTCCTTTTTGTGTTGGATACTACAGTGCTGGCAAGTGGCAACTACAGAGTACTTGTCCATTATGAACGATCGGAACAGCGCCAATGCTGAATGGGCAAAGTAGAACACATTCACGGCATCTCGTTTTGCAGCAGTTCAGAAGCATGTTGTACGCTTCACTTGTACTGTTTTTATTTACAGCGGGCAGAAGCTCAAGTTAAGGGTTCAGATTCAGAAATGTTACCATTGGGGAAAACAAGATTCAGAGGCATTCGCGTGGAATTTACCTATCGGAAGTCTGGAACGGGTAGAGGTACTGAAAGAATAGGAGACTGGGGAACTGGTGTAGGCGTACTAAAACGCAAATAATTGTATCTAAAGAATACATAACTTTTGAGATATGCAAAATCAACATTAAGTCAGGATGGCCGAGTGGTCTAAGGCGCCAGACTCAAGTTCTGGTCCTCTTACGAGGGCGTGGGTTCAAACCCCACTTCTGACAAATGTTTTTCTTTTATTTCATACCCCCTTTTCAGAATTCCTTTTACAGAACTGAATATGGATATTCATGCCTTTGTTATTACTACGTGATATTTTTTCTCAGTACTTTTGTCAACGATTCTGATTCACAATTGGGCCGTTGGGCATAAAAAAGAGAGGCAGCAATGCCGAGTTGTTGGCAAAAAACCGCGACTTTGAAGCAAGAATTTCGAAAAACCGCGACTTTGACGTGGGATCACGTAAAACCGCGAGTTTGATGTATAGTGTTTGCAATTTCCAAACATTCGACTCTAAACGTGAATTGACACTCGAACTGACTAGCGGGACCCACCCGCCAGGGCTGACGTGGCAAGAATTTAGTCAATTTGCTGACATGGACATGGTCCCACATGTAAGGCCAATTAAAAGAAATCAAAATATCTAAAAGAAAGATAAAAATAAAAGGAGGAACGGAGTCGAGCACGGGCGACGACCGCCGCCTCTCCCGACCTCGGGCCGCGGCGAGGCATGGGCGGGCGAGCTCGAGGAGGGAGGCCGCGTCGCGCCCGGACCGTCGCCAAGCCCGGCCGCGCGGCGCGCGCCGCACCGCCGCCAAGCCCGGCAGCGCCGCCGAATCCTCCGGCCGCATGCCGCGCCGCCGAATCCCCAGCCTCGCGCCGCACGGCACTTCCCCCGGCCTCGCGCCCTACGGCGGCCTCGACTGGGCGCCACCATACGGCCGCCTCGCGTGAGATGGGCGGGGGAGCTCGCGCCGGACCGCCGCCTCTCCTCGAGCTCGCCCCGGCATCCTCCGTTCTGGGAGTAGCAGAGCAGCGGGCGCGGCCATGGGCACAGGCCGTGGCAGCACCCCGATGGCTGGGCGGCAGCAGCGCCCGATGGCTGGACGACGGCGGCCATGGGCACGGGGCGGAGGAGCGGCAGGGGAGCAGTAGAGCAGCCGGCGGCGACCATGGGCACCGGCTGCGACGACGCCCCGATGGCTGGGCGACGGCGGCCATGGGCACGGGGCGTAGGAGCGGTAGGGGAGCAGCAGAGCAGCCGGCGGAAGCCATGGGCACCGGCCACGGCGGCGCCCGATGGCTGGGCGGAACCGGCGGCAGCCTTTTCCTTTAGGATTTTCTTTTCTTTTTTTTAGCAATTTTTTCTTTAGAAAAATAATTGCACTGTGCCACATCGGCCCGACAAGTGGGACACACACGTCAGCCGTCCAGTCAGCGTGCCACGTCAGCCTGACAGGTGGGTCCCACACGTCAGTTCGAGTGTCAATTCGCGCTTAGAGCAAAATCTTTGGACATTGCAAATTCAGAACACCAGACCTGCGGTTTTACGTGATCCCACGTCAAAGTCGCGGTTTTTCGAAATTCTTGCTTCAAAGTCGCGGTTTTTTGCTAACATCTCCAGCAATGCCATATTGCCATCTTCGTTTTTTCAAGGAATACAATCCCCTCTTCCTGAATTCCAAGTGCTGCACTCAATTAAAAAAAAAATCCAAGTGCTGCACTGGAGCACTGCACAGGATCGACTCAGGCTAACACTGTCAAGGCTCCGAAGTTGTCCCAGTCTCCCGCATAACTAAGCGGTGAACAGCTGATTATGAAAAACTATTTGCATATCCAAAAGCCAAAATGTTGAGCGCATCTTGTAACACTAGATGTACTGAGAAACATACAGCTACAAAAGTGTATCTTTATTTTGCGGTAACTACCATGTGTTCTACTGTACTTTTTTATTTTAGTACAGAACAAATGAAAACAGACTCAGACCCTAGAAAGTAAAATAGCTTGCGATAGGGTAAAAGCAACCAAATATGGAGGTTCTCCAGCCCGTACAGATCAGTACTAACAGGCCAATCAAATGTATTGTCAAATCTCCAATTCTCCATCTATATATATGTATGCTTAGAAGTACTGACATCTTTTGCCAATCCCACTGTCAGTCTATTTCTTCCCATCAATAGTACATCCTGGCTAAGAAAGAAATGGCCACGCCTCTACTTCCTCACGATGGCAGGGGTGCCTGGCTTACGAGACATATAAAGATAACATCCTTGGCCTAGCCAGCCCGCTCCTCAGAGCTCAGGCATTCCTGGCCGTCTAATAGAGACCAGATCAGATCCTGGCCGTCCATTTGCTAGACTTCCCCCATCGGCCGGGCGATTTCTACACGCCTGGACTCGCTCCGTGTCGCTGTCGGTGGCCCCGTGTTTTCTGGGACCCGCTTGTCAGCTACTGGAGTGACACGCTACCGCGTGAGCTGTGGAAAGGGCCGTCGCGGCGCGGTGGCAGTGCCTGTAATTCGGCCGAGTAGCCGTGGGCATTTTCGTCATTTCACGTCCACATCGTCGCGACGGGACGTCGGCCGTACGCGCGTGGCAAACTCGGAGGCGACGCCGGGTACGGGAGCTACAGCCGGCGGTCGCCCCCGCCCCTGCCCTCTCTGCCCCGCCGCGACAGGCTATATTCGACGCGCCGCCTCCGTTCCAAACCCTAGAACAGATATTTCTCGATCTTGGGTTTCTGAGAAGCCAGCGCCGTCCCGATTTGCCGTCGAGTCCGCCGTCGCCGGTCCGGAGCAGCTCCGTTGCTGCGACCGCCGTGCCGTTTCCTGACCACGGTCACGATGGCGGGGCAGGGATCCGTCGCTGGTTGAGGTTAGGCTGCTTCTAGATCTCGACCTTCCTATTTAATCTTACTATTGCTTCTGGAGTTTGCTGCCTTGCTAACTAATTTGTGTTTCCTCTTCTTTGCTCTGCAGTGGACGCTGTTGCTTGCTCTCGGTTTGGATCCGGTGCTGCACTGGTTTCAGGTGCGTGCGACAAGTTGTTTGTTGTTGTTCTTTTTAATAGATACCGCCTTGCTGTTACTTGAAGATGCGGTTCTTAGATCTCTGTAGGTTTTGCTTCTTAGATGCAATGACAGATCTATGTAGGTTTTGCTTCTTAGATGCTATATGTTGTCCATAGGTTTCTGCTTCTTAGATGCAATGACAGATCTCTGTAGGTTTTGCTTCTTAGGTGCTATAGATTTCTGCTTCTTAGATGCAATGACGGATCTCTGTAGGTTTTGCTTCTTAGATGCTATATGTTGTCCATAGATTTTCCTTCTTCTTACATGCTATATAGGTTGTGGATAGATTCTTGCTTTTAGCCATAGGGGTGGTTCTTAGATTCTGTGATTACTTGTGTATTCCTTATTGGCTCTTTTCTGTGCTACAGGGACGTTGGTTCATCTGTTGCTGTTTGTCCTTCTCAGTGTGAAGATGTTCAATTTTCAGTGGGGTAGTGCACCACCTCATGATCCCTTTTTTTTGTACATGCCTTCCATGTTATATTGTTCCTGTCTGTGGGTGTACTTATTACTGATCTCTTCTTGCAGGGATAGGTTCCACAATCTTCAGGTCTTGCTTTGTTGCTGATACAAGTCTGCTGCTGCGCCGTGTGAGGTAGTAACTCTCCCTTCTTTTCTACTGCTTGGTATTTTATTTTATGCGTGGATGAATCTAAGTGCGTGTTCGTTACGTCTGCGCCTCGAGGTTCCATGCTCTTTTATGTGGATAATCTTGTCTAATGGTGTTCTTTTGTTGGGTGTTTTTGTTTTTTTTCCTTGCGTTGGGTAATCATAGTTTCTTTTTGCGGCAGGATGTTCGTTGTCTATTCGTCCTTCATTTGTTGGACGTCGTCGCGTCTCAATGTGGGATTCCATTCCATTCATGTGTGAGCGAGGTGGCTGATGATGGCGATGTCCTAGGAGGGGTTGAGCTTGAGGTCCTGTTGCTAAGCATGCCAGTGTGCTGCAGCGTCGTTTTTTCTGGGCATGTGCTTCTTCTGGTTTTGCGTGCCCTCATGATCAGGCTGCTTTTCAAGCTCTTTCTTTTCTTCAAGAATATTATGGGTTTGTAATCTGTGATTATAACTACCAGGGTATGTTAGCTTATAGGGAATTAGCGAGGTCGGCTGTTATCTTTGCTGCTTCCATTGTTCGGACAGCAGGGTTTAACCGTGTTGGATCTGCCAATTCTGTTATTGACAGAGATGCTGCTTCCCGCTGGCAGGTTATGTATTTGCAGATGGTTTCTTCAGCATGTAGGTTTTAGTGTAGGTTCATATTTCTGCTTCTGAATGTTGCGGATGTAACCGAAATAATGAAATGGCCTTGCGTGCCGCAATGTGACTGTTAATCGGCTTTACTAATATCTGATGTTCTGCTATCATTCTTTCTTCATGGATTGTTTGGAGTTCTATGACATGTTTCCTTCTGTTTTATCGACATCTGATGCATTAAGCTGTTGTTATTCGTCAATTCCAGCCTTTATATCTGTCCTCTGTATTTTTCTTGGGATGGATCTGGGTTGCTTTGTATCATGATGCTTCTTTGATCATTTCTGAAATAGTTATATTTTTATAATGGTGGTTGGAGCTTTCTTTTACTTAAAATTTATTTCGTGTTAATGATATATGTATTGTGCTCTCATATGTACTACAGAATGTTACTCATTGTCTCTTTGTTTGACTGTCCTGGCTAATCCTTGACCGTTTATAATGTTCTGTAGACTCTCCATTCTAGAATATTTGAATTTGGTGTGAATGTTACATGTCTGCATCTTCGTATGTGCTATAATATGCTCCTTACAGTCTCTTTGTTTTTGTTCTTCGCCTAATCCTTGATTGTAGGCTGTGGTGTTTGTTAGTTTCGCTAAGGATGAGTGCTTTGTCCCAAATGTGTTGTTGATGTTCTGATGCCTCGTCGGGGTCGTCGTCCTCGTGGGTCGGGTACTGGCAGTCGTGTGGTGCCATCTAGCAGACGTGTGGCGGTGCCTAGCAGCCATCTGGTGGAAACTGCAGTCTCGGTTCCACCTCCGGCTACCGCGCTGTTAGGTCGCAAGAGAAAAAGTATGGTTATTCTTACTTAGTATAGTCACGTTTATTTCTTCTTTAGTGTAGCTCATTATAAGAGCTATATCCTACTGTTTTCGTTACAAAAAATAGGGGACAAGTTCTTGCCGCTGTTGAGCTCTACCGTCACTGCCTTCAATCGAAAGAAGCGCAGATTTCTACTCGGTCTCCTTCGTTCAGGTTATGCAGGTGCACCCAGCGTTCCTCTGTGCCCGTGTGCCTTGCTTCAGAGCTTCCTATTATCTTGTGTTCTTATTTAGTGTTCGGTGGTTTTCATATAGAGCCTGTCATCCAAGCCCCTTTGCCTGATGATTGGATAGGTTTTCCGGCTGCCTTTGCCGAGAAATTAAAAGGTATCGTTAGGTCTTTCGTGCCATTTTTTGCCCTGTTCTCATGCTTGACCTTTCTATATATCAGCTTTTAAACTTTCTTCCCACCCCATGTCTGTATAGCTTCTTATCAAGGCCGTTCTTATCATGGCGCTCCTGAATATCAGTGTTGTCATTGTACATCTGTCTTCGGGTGGGAGGAAAGGGTGAAGGGTGCGTCTGCCGTCACAAAGGGGTGTGTTGTGTACAACAACTGCTGTAAAGGTGAAAAAAAATCCAAATTCCTAAATTTGTTGAGCCCCCACCTGTATTGGTTAACCTTATGCGATTCGATGGTGATCGCCGTTCAAAAAAAATTATATCAAAAATCAGACTCTACAACTGCTTGTTCGCCTTTACCTCAATGGGAGCCAACATAGATCACTCGGTGACATGGGGATAAAACCCGGGTACCCAAAGACCCACAGAAGATCCCGAGTGAAACGCAAAATACAGGTGCCCGGCCGCCACCTGCTGCCCGGCTAGGCCGAGCCCGTCTGCCCCGAGCGCAGCCGGACACCGCCTAGCCAGTCGAAGCGCAGCCGAGCGGCGCGGGCAAGAGGAACTGCAGACTCGTCATCGGCACAGTTCCCAGACAAACAGATAACGACAAACGACGCCCGCCTTATGCGACCGAGGTCAACGATAGCAGCCGGATTTGGTTGCTCGCCAGCCGGACGACCGGCTGCCACGCTCCCACAACGGGCGGAAGACAAGGGCCCGTGTTGGGCGGGTGCCGGAAACCGTGCCCGGCGCGCCCTCCACGTCGCCCAGGCGTGGGCTAAAGCGAAGCATGCCTGACGTCTCCCACAGTGCTCAGCAGCCCCGACAGGCAGGAGGCACGGAGCGCTGCCTCACGCCCGACAAGATCCCACGCGCCGCCTACCCGGTCGGAGGGGTCCGGCATCCCAGCCGGCCAGCCCTCCACGACGCCAAGTCTACCCCGACATCGCCTGCAGGCCTACGAGGTTCTACTGCTCGGCGGACATGCAGCGTCATGAAGAAACACCCCTGTAGCCGACATCGTCCGGCTGGCATGGGCCAGCCGGACCCGCCTGTAAGCCAGGCAGCCAGCCCTATATAAGGTTGCCTGGAGCCAAAGTAGAAGGGGCCGATCCTTTCATCCTCCTTCCTCCCCACACCCGAACCATGGAACCCCCGAACAGCTCAAGGAGCACCTCTGTACTGTGTCCACCATTGATAGAAAGACCGAGCAGGAGTAGGAGTGTTACCTCCTCCGGGAGGGCTCCGAACCTGGGTACTTCCCATGTCCGTGCCTCGGCGCAATCCCTGCGGGTGCCGCTGTTGCAAAACGCTGCCCCCATCCCGATCTTAGCCACCCCGTGGCATATGCGGAAGTCATGGTGTCCGACGTCGCGAGCACCCAGCAGCACGCCCCCGTCAACTCCGTCCAGGCTATGCTCCAGGGCCTGGCCACGCCCATCGCCGCCGACGCGGATCCCGCGCAGGCCGCAATCATCCTCGAGCAAGCCCGCAGTGCCTCCTCAGCAGCGCGCACGGCATCGCAGCCACGCATCGTCGCATGGAAGCACAGGTCCGCGAGTACAACTTCGCCCACGGCTTCACCCCCATCGCCGTCGAGCCCAACCGATGGGAAACGTCAGGCGCAACCTCGCCAACGAAATGGCGGGAGGACCGTCTCCCGACGCCGAGCCGGCTGGAGCAGCCAGACCACCGCCTACCCGTCGACCCGTCTATAGCTCCCCGCGAAGAACATGAAGGCAGCACGCGCCGCCGCCGCAGAACTGCCCAACCTGGAGGGGGACGAGCTATGCGCGCAGCAACAGCGCGTCCAGGACCTCCTCGACACCGCCGACCACCAGTTTCGCCAGAACCAAGCCGCGTCAGTAATGAACTCGCCGTCCCTCCCGCCGCCCCCGCCTAGAGCCCCTCCACCCGGCGAACTCGAGGTGACCGCCAGGCGTCATCGCCACAAGCACCCAACCCGGTTGGAAACCGCGCATGCAGCATCAACTCCAGACCAAGCCGCTTCAACGTGCCGGCTGCCGGTGGTGGCCAGAACTACAACAACGCGCCGGCTGCCGGCGAAGGCCAGTACAACTACCCCGACCAGCCGGCTGCCCGCAGGGGAAGCGTCCACGACCGGCTGGGAGATCTAGGCCCGACGTTCGGCCCCAACGCTCGCGACCGCCTCGACGCCCTGGAGAGATCCCGCCGGCTCGAGGAAGAGGAGGGCGAGGTCCACCGGTGCTTCGGACCTCGCATCGCAAGAGAGCCTTTCCGCGGAACTTCTCCCTCGCGCGCGACACACCCAAGTACAACGGAAGCACGAAGCCAGAGGACTAGCTATCCGACTACGTCACAGCCGTCTCCATCGCAAGCGGCAACAAGCGCGTAGCGGTGCGCTACGTGTCTCTCATGCTGAAAGATTCGGCTCGCACATGGTGTCGGGGGAATACTTTCTGGATTAACCCGCGGCCCAGTGCGACTTAACTTACTCGCACGGACGAAGGCCCACTTGGGAGCAAGCCCAATATTGAACCGCCATAAGGGAAAGATCTAGAAGACATATCCCGGAGGACGTGAAGACCAAGTAGTCTCCGAGTAGGCCTCTGTGGATGTATTCCTTATGGGGAAGTTTCCTTTTGTAACCTAGCGAGCCTCTGTGTATATAAAGAGGACTCGCAGGACTTAGAGCGGGTCAAGCTATCAAGCCCCAAACCCTAGCTCATACGGCGAGTACCAGATCGGATCGCCTCCATTGTAACACCTCGATTATCATATCAATACCAATCTAGGGTAGGCAGGAAGTAGGTCTTTTACCTCACATTGAGGGGGCCGAACCTGGGTAAATCTGTGTTGATCTTTGTTCCTGCGATCCCAAGCTCGGAGATGCTTGACTCGCATAATCCCACACCTACGAAGTCATCTATGACACCTGACGTGACAAACCCACGACAGTTGGCGCCCACCGTGGGGCCTGCGGTCAAAAGCGTCACGTTCCGCGCAGGATCGAAATCAGGCTTCAAGGACATCGCCATCGGCCAAGTTGAAGACATCAATGGGGTCCCCTTCATCGACGACTCAGAGTGGGGACCCGAGGCAGATCGCATCGAGTTCGGATACATCGTTCCCATCGGATCAGTAAAAGTTTTCGTCGGATCCGTCAGTCGCAGATCTATGGACGCGACTCAAGGAAGCGAATCGGTGAAGGAGCTGCGGCCGGTCAGGGTCCGCGTGTTGGAGGAGCTACAACAAGCTACGGCAAGATTGCCCATCCCCGTCCCGTCAAGACCTGTTTGGGGATCTCTACCAAATCAGGAAGGAGACCTCAAGATTGAAGAGATTGAAGCTATCAGGACGGAACTCTGTGAAGAGGCACAAAGACTCGCGGCTGAGCGCGAAAAACTCCAAGAAGAAGGTCGACGACTCCGTCGCTGCCAGCCGAAGCACCAGGCGGTGCGAACCAAGACGACATCTGAGCGCAAGAAACTCCAAGAAGAAGAGTGGCGACTCCGTCGTTGGCAGCAAAAACATCAGATCAAGATGGACAAGGAGAGATGAAATCACAGTTCCACGGCGACCCAGAGAGCAACGTGCACGCCGCGATAGGGATATTGTCAAAGATAGCACCGGTTGGAGACACACGAGCTGATAAGGAAGCTCGCTATGCGATCGACCTACTACAAACCGCTGCTTTACAACAAGCAAATATGTATGGAGTCACGCCCAATGAGCCGCAAAACGAGGTATCATGGGGAGGAGAAAGGTGCAGCGTCGAAGAAGTGGTCAACCAGCTAGCAGGTTTGCAGGTATCATTGGAAAAAGAAAAGAAGATAGAAGGCGAGTCACGGATCCGGAGCGACTCAGCCATCCCAGATTGAAACTGATTCAGATGAAGATTCAGCGCCAGTAAACTCCTATTCATTATTGAAAGGACCAGCATGTTTTGGAGAGGAAATACGGCTCACTCGTTTCCCCCCGAACTTCGACGAGTCGCAGCGAGTCACCACCTATCGCAGTGACCAAGACCCTGCCTTATGGATAGAAGATTACGAGGCAAGCATAACAGGGGCTGATGTGACTCAAGAAATACGTGCGAAATACTTCCACTTGGCAATACAGGGAGAAGCTAGGGATTGGCTGTTAAGGCTGCCATCAAAATCAATAAGCACATGGGAAGACTTGAAGGACAAGTTCATCGCAGATTCCAAACAGAAGATATGAAAAACCTTAGACAATGCATTCAAAAAGAGGACGAATCAAGCGGCGACTGGATCAAGAGAATCGCGGAGATCCTTGGCTCCGCCAAAAACTTAACAGTACAAGCTGCAATACAAGCTATGAGAAAGAACTGTAGATTTGAGCCGTTGGTGCACAAATTAAGTCGCGCTGAGCACAAGATTGATAGTTTCGACCAGCTTTTGGCAACGGCTGACAAGTACGCAAAGACAGATAAAGGGACAGGCGGCTTATCACAGAACCCAACGGGAAACTGCAGTCGCGAAAACTGAACGTCGCGCACACCAGATGCAGGAGCAAGGGAGTGATAAGGCCTTACCCCTAATAACTGCAAGGGGATCTTCGACGTGCCTTGCGACTTACATCGCAGGAGAGATGGCAGGCCAGCGGGTCACACAAAGGCGCAATGTCATTATTACCGGAGGTGGAAAGAAGGCGACACGCCAGATACAGCTCGCAGCAGATCGATGCAGCACAAGAATAAATCTAGCTCTCGTCAAGAGCCTGACGTTTTACCTAGAAGAAACATAGGACAGTTTCATACAGTGGAGTACAAACAACGGATGGAAGCCGGAAGAGCGGTCAGATTTCAACGCCAGAAAGGTATCGTCGCTGGACAGAGCAATCGGTTATTTGGAGTCGCGGCGATCACCCCCCAGAAGTAAGAGATCCAGGACAGCCAGCTCTGGTGGTCACGCCAGAAGTCGCGGGATACAAGTTAAGTAAGGTTAATGGACGGAGGAGGAAGAGTAAACATCCTATATCAAGACACGCTCCGAAGAATGAATATACCCGAGACAGGCTGCGACCATCCAGGAAAGAAATTCAAGGCATAATCCCAGGAGCTGTTACGCGACCAATCGGAAAGATAACACTTGAAGTTAGCTTTGGAACAGAGCGGAACTTCCGCACAGAGCTCCTAGACTTTGAGGTTGTAGCAGTCAAAAGCTCATATCATGCGATCTTTGGAAGAGAAGCCTATGTCAAATTTACCGCTCGCCCCTGCTACGTCTACCTACAGTTAAAGATACCAGGACCAAACGGTGTTATTACAATATATGGAGACAGGCAGAGAGCGTTAGAATGCGAGAACGCAGGCTCAGTACTCGCAGAAGAAGCTTGCATCGCCAACTCTTACATGGATATCAGTCGCAGATCGGTAATCGCAGCTCAAAACGAGTCGCGTTGGAGGTACCGCGGAAGCGGCCAACAGGATGCAGCCACCGGATGGTAAATACCCACCGAGAAGTCGCGCATCAGCAAGATAATGCCCCAGAGGTCGCCTTGATACAAAAAGAAGACAAGAAATGGCGCATGTGCATAATCCAGCCTCGATCAACAACCCCAGCCAAAGGGGTCAGTTATCGTGAGTCCTTACAAAGCAAACTCAACTCAACATAAGTCGCAGCTCAGTGCGGCTGATCGCCCAACACAGTTGCTCTCTGCTTCAACATGAGACATACATCGGAGCTATCATGCTCGACCCGAGTCGCTTTTAGCGACTCAAAATTGAACCAATCAGGTGTTCAACCCACTCCGTTAGGAGTATTAATTCGCAACTAAGTGCGATGAGTATCAAGTATGCATGGCCTGCGGGGAATAGAAAACCCGCATTAAAGGGCCTGCATCATCCTGTAACACCCTGTAAAACATCGAGTGATTATGAAATAAAGCCGGCACCCTTGACATTCAAGGGTTTGTCGTTTCGCCTCAACTATCATTGAGTCGCTGAGTCTTTTGAATTTCATATATCACTGACCCTTGAGGGCTCCTTACGAGCATCGCGAGTACCAATCGCACCTCAAATTTTGCCAAACTAGTGGCAATCCTTAAGCTAGAAGCGTCTTGCATTATGCGACCAAAGTACTGGGGTGTGGCGTCAATCGAGCTTGATTGCCTATCATGGCCGCTCTCGACCCTGAACACACATGTTCCTAGGAAATACTGAGCCGCGCGAGCGTCTACTTAATGGAATTATCAAGAAAAGAACCTGCTTATAGGTCACAAAAATACTGTTTATAATACATGAATATCTTACAGACTAACGGGCATGTCCCACATTATTTATTTTTCCTCTTCCGAGCAACAGGAGTGGGAATTGGCGCGGCTTGTCTCGCAGTTGCAGTCGCAGGTGTCCTAATAATCAGGGCGCCGCCAGACGAGGCAGAAGGGCCACCAGATACTGTTGCTGGAGTGGCAGCCCGAGATGACTCAGCTCCTGAGGACTTTTCCTTTGACACCTTGCTCCCATCAAGATTGAATTTATCGAGATAAGTGCCCAAGTCTAAGTTATCAACAAATTTTGTGGCATACCCGCGCATCCCTTTCCAGATATCGAAGTACTCGCTTATTGGCAGTTCAGTATCATCTGCGCTCATCGCCAGGCCGTGGCGAGCAACCTTGCCAACATCTATCTCTGGATAATATGCTCGAAGCAATGTCAAGACATGCGCGGCTCCGGCGCGAGCAGAGGATCGTTTCCAATCAGAGACATAATGTGGAGCCTTGAGCAGTTTATTTATCCAATACTCGCAAGATGTTGGGCCATCAGTCGCAGGAGAGATTACCGTCATAACTTCCTTGGTAACCTTTAAGAAGCGCTGGCTGAGTCAGACAGATATACCAGTTGATCCTTCAAATTGGAGCGGGACACTGGGGCCTCAGGTCCTATGTCAAAGAAAGAAAAGGCAAGAAACAAGTCAGAGACTAACGTTGGTTACCCAAAATATGTATGATTAAAGGAATAAAAGACCAACCAGCAAGCTGCAGGACGGCTGATTTGACCATGGAGCCAAAACCCTCAAAGGCTTTGAGCAGCGAGTTATATTTTTCATCTCGCGCGGCGAGTTCCTTTGCGTGGTCTCCCTTCAGGCGATCAATCAATTCAGATTTAAGAGTCAGCCCTTCTCGCAAAGATCTAATGACCTCGTCTTTCTCCATGAGTCGCTGCTGCATATCAGCTTCAAGTTCTTTAAATTGCTCTTCGCAGGAGTCGAGTTGACCTTTGAGAGATTTTATTTCCTGATCTTGGTCCCTAATGACCTCATTATGCTGCTCCAGGCGAGACTGCATCATTTCAGGATGGTCTATGGAAATGCCTTTACCCTTTATTGAGCCAGAAGCATCAAGCAAGGACAGTTCACGCTGAAAACAAACAGAGCAAAACGCATAGGTAAATTATCCAGGAATTTGGGGGCTCGAGATTTGAAGCCAGGAAAAGAATCAACACCCCGTGCGATGACACAAGGTTTTGATCCTTGGGGGCTACGGTATATGTACCTGGCGACTTGAAGAAAATTGCTCAACTAAGCCGCGCAGCAGAGCAGCATGCTTGTCTCCAGCAGAAATTATGGCATCTGCGATTGACTTAGAACTATTTCCTGGAGCTGGAATTCTATTTTCAGTAGATACCCTACCAGCAGCAGGAGTTGTGGATGGAGCTGCGACTGGAGTCGCGGCAGGAGCCGCGTCTGCAATACCTTCCTCCAGGGAGGGCCTTGGTTGAGTCGCACCATTACTGTTTCCCACGTTTTCATCAGCAGCATCATCCTCGCTCATAGCTTGCTGAGAAGAAGTGGGATGGGAATTAGACTTGGTAGCCTCTTCAGACATAGCCCTGCAAAACATTGATGGGTTAATAAGCTGACCTAGCAGAGCCGCAACATTGAAAAGAAGGCGAACCATACCCAGAGGCGACACGGATACTCTTCATCAGGCAACCAGAGGAAGGAGAAGATAAACCTTGCAAATCTGAACCTACAGAGTATGAAAAGAAGTAGTGATCAGCAATTCCTTGCCAGAAATACGTAAACACAAAAAGAAAAGGAGAAGAGTCGCAAACAATTACCCGAGCTTATTGAGAAGCAATCCTTTGCAACAGCCTCGGAAGAAAAAGTAGCCTTGTTGGGATCAGCGAGTTTTAAAGATTTGGCAGCTCTTGTTTCTGCTAGTAACGCCAAGGCTTTGCGACGTTTCTCAGGCTGCGCGGGGTCTTCTGAGCTCTGGCATAAAATACGTTTCGAGGACCTGCGAGGCACCTCAGGAAGTTCCAGGAAAGGTGTATTTGGAGTCGAGGACAAAGAGCGTCGGCCATTTGTTGTTCCTCTTCAGAAGCACTACCCTCGTGCATAACTGTATCTTCGCCAAAGGCTGCGGCTTGTTTGACGACTCAGCCGCGGATCCTTGGTTCAAGTCGACGTCCTCTGAGGAAGAACCCAGAAATAGGGATCGATCTGAAAAGGAGCTCAGGTCAGAAATAATTAATTTTGGAAAGGAATTTTCGAGGAAACAGTGACAAGTAAACATTACCACAAAAGGCTTGTGCTCAGCCCAGAAGGGAGCAAGTCCGACGTTGTCATACGAGTCAATATCCTCGTCCGTCACTCGGCGAATGAAATTTATCCACTCCCCTTTGTCCCAATCTTCAGGGCAAGTATCGACGTCGTTTGCATGACAAGTGAAATCCACCATAAGCCGCGAGCGGCGACTCACAGGCTGAACTCGCCACTTAGTCCAGCAAGATATGAGATCTAATCCAGTGAGACCATGGAGTGTCAGCGCTCTCACCTTGTCTAAAGGGATTCGATAAAGGGCAACGAAGAAGGATCAGGTTTGGAAGACAGAGCATCGGTAGCCTCGAAGGGAAGAGGAGACCAAAGAGGAGAGGAATTTCACCCTCAGGAGAAGTGTTTTTACAATAGAAGAATGTCCTTTGCCACTCCTTGATTTTCTTGGCAAGAGTTAGTTTTGGGAAGATACTACCCCTACGGCGTTGGAAGGAAATGGCGCCGCATTGGAGAAAAGGACCATCTGTGGTTTCCCTTTGACTATTGCAATTGAAAAGAGCAAGCCAGAAATCTATTGAAGGCGGGATACCCAGATAATCTTCGCAGAGGACGTGGAAGTTGCTCACTTGCAACATCGAATTAGGGCCAATATCATGGAAGCGGAGACCTAACCGCTGCATCAAGGAGCGGAAGAAGAGAGAGCCCGGGGGCTTGAACCCGCGCTCAACATGCTCCGCAAAAATCACTACTTCTCCTGGTTGAGGATTGGGGATTACCTCCTCACCAGCCGCCCGCCATTCGCATTGATCTTTTGGCGGAAGAAGGCCCCGTGCAGATAGGGATTCCAGGAAATCTTCGTCGACCCACGAGCCTTCCCAGTTGCACTTGCGGCGAGACATTTTTCTCAGATCGATGGAGATATCCACCGAAGGATTGTGAGTACGAGAAGCGAGATTGGAGGCGGCGGAAAGGAGTAGCGGATGCGTAATGCAGGACTTGATGCAGAACGCTGGGGAAAACGATGAGCCAAGATAAATAACCCAGACGCGGAAGACGTTTAGATCTGAAAATCAACCGTCAAGGCAGGATAAGTCGCGTTCTTGAGCCGCCAAGAAGAGTTATAAGCCGCAGATTGGAAATAAGAAAATTGGAGTTCAGCTGGGATAATTCACGTGCGCGGCTCAGGGGTTTGTTAAGACGAAGGAGCCTTCACTCGAAATCCAAGCTAAACTTGGGGGCTAATGTCGGGGGAATACTTTCTGGATTAACCCGCGGCCCAGTGCGACTTAACTTACTCGCACGGACGAAGGCCCACTTGGGAGCAAGCCCAATATTGAACCGCCATAAGGGGAAAGATCTAGAAGACATATCCCGGAGGACGTGAAGACCAAGTAGTCTCCGAGTAGGCCTCTGTGGATGTATTCCTTATGGGGAAGTTTCCTTTTGTAACCTAGCGAGCCTCTGTGTATATAAAGAGGACTCGCAGGACTTAGAGCGGGTCAAGCTATCAAGCCCCAAACCCTAGCTCATACGGCGAGTACCAGATCGGATCGCCTCCATTGTAACACCTCGATTATCATATCAATACCAATCTAGGGTAGGCAGGAAGTAGGTCTTTTACCTCACATTGAGGGGGCCGAACCTGGGTAAATCTGTGTTGATCTTTGTTCCTGCGATCCCAAGCTCGGAGATGCTTGACTCGCATAATCCCACACCTACGAAGTCATCTATGACACCTGACGTGACAAACCCACGACACATGGCTCAACAGCCTGCCGGATGGATCGATCAACTCCTGGCTGGACTTCCAGCAGGTTTTCGTCAGGAACTTCTCCAGCACCTACAAGCGCCCAGCTCGCCCTCGCCAGCTAGCCGGCTGCACCCAGGGCAAGACCGAGTCCGACCGCGACTACCTGACGAGATGGTCAACCCTGCGCAACACCTGCGAAGGAGTCCATGACATCCAGGCAGTCGGCTTCTTCATCAATGGCTGCCGGGAGGGCACGATGCTCAAACACGCGCTGCTCCTAGACGAGCCAAAGTCCATGGCGGGGCTCATGACCATAGCAGACAAGTACGCCACGGCCGACTCCGCCATGAGAGTCCAATGCAAGTAGATGGAGCCGACAGAACACAAGAAAAGTCGGCTGCGAGAGAGCCAGGCGGCCCCAGCAACGACAACCGAGGCAACCGCGACATCCGGGACAATGGAGGCAACCGCGACCGCCGCGACGACCGAGATCGAGACAGCCGAAAGAGAAGCGGCGCGCCAGACGGGCGGTACGAGAATCGTGCCGTCAACGCAACCGAAGCCGGCCAACCGGCTGGCGATGACGGTGGCAACCGGAATCCCCGCCAGTGGAACAAGCCAGAAGGGTGATTCGAGGACCGCCAGTGGGCAAAGCCAGCATACCTGTTCGAGGACATGATGAACGGCCCATGCCGCTACCACAGCGTGACCGGGAAGCCGGCCAGCCACACGACGGCGCGCTGCAGCTGGACTCTCCGTCTGCAGCGCGGAGAGGGTCCGCCGCCTCCAGCACCCGGCCCACCCCCTCCCCAAGGCGGCGTCAACTTAGGCAACAATCAGCGCAACGAGCGCCCAAGACTGCCGGCTGCCGCAGCCTGTCGTGGGTTTGTCACGTCAGGTGTCATGGATGACTTCATAGGTGTGGGATTGCGCGAGTCAATCGTCTCCGAGCTAAAGATCGCAGGGCACGAGGAAGACAATATTTTTTACCCAGGTTCGGCCCCTCAATGTGAGGTAAAGACCTACGTCCTGCCTATCCTAGATTGGTATTGATATGAATATGGTGTTACAAGGGGTTGGCGATCGATGTGTCGAGTGGCCTATCTCTGGATGTATGAGATCTAGGGTTTCAGAGCTTGTCTGTCTAGTCCTGCGAGTCCTCTTTATATATCCAGAGGCTCGCTAGGTTACAAAGGAATTACTTGGAGACTACTTTTCTTGCCTTCCAAGTTAAGCCAACTTGGATCTTCTGGATTCTTCTTAGACCGTGCTACGACTCTTTGTGTCGACCCACCACAGTGCAAGCCCATTGATTATAAGCCGCATTACACTTGTGGGCCGCAGGTTAATCTGTTTATCATAACCCCGACATTAGCCCCCAAGCTTCCGAGTGATTCGTTGAATCAGGCGGAAGATTCTGTCTTGATGATGATCTTGCGGGCTTGCGATTGTAGAGCTTGGTGACTCGCTGATGTTGAGTCGCAAGTGTTGCGGCTTCTTGAGCCGCTGATGTAGAAGCGATGAGTCGCTAGCTTTGCGGCTTATTTAGCCGCTAATGTAGTATCACAAGCCTTTGAACACTTATGTCTTGGTCGCATTGAAGCTGCACATTTGCGGTAAGTTCTCCACTGAAATTATATAAGATGTCAGTGGAGCCTTTGGTGAAAACCACCTTGTCTGTTAGATGCAAGACTGAGCTGAAATCATAAGAATAATAACTTATGAGTATCAAGATATATCAGCCAAATGTGTATAAAGTGCTGAGTCATAGACATCGAAGCATAAAAAGAGCATAAGCATAAATAAGCTGGTCAATCGTTAGAATAATAATCTGTCATGTTATCATGATGAGCCATCTGAATGCATGTTGAAACATGGCGGCTCAAGGTCATATGGCCACTGATTGAATTAAAAAAGTTGTGAGTCGCTAATTTGACTCGCAGATGTATATATATATCCATGCACTGCAAAAAATGAGATATACATATAAACATGATATATGAATATAATAAAGACCGCCGGATACTGGTGGATGTGTAGCCCCCGAGGGCCGAGTTGTATGCACGATCATGCTGCTCGGGACTAAAAATATCGTAAGTTGGACAAAAATTTAATTGTCCTAGCCTCCAGGCGTTAAGCAGGCATGATTTCATTATCCTGCTTGATGGCATATCGTTGCAATTTGATCCTGCAACAGATTGAGCAAATATTTTGCCGCAAGAAAATAATGATACTTGGAGTAGGGCAGAGCCGCATATAAACTCTAAACTGTGAAATATTAGTTGAGATGCTAGGATAAAAGATAATCCCAGTCAATATTCTAGATATAAATTAAGGAATCATCCTTAAAAATTCCACTTGATGTGACTGAAAAATAAATAAATGATGGTGGCTTGTACAACCGATATCAGGGAATGATTATCCCAATCATTAGAAAATCTGGTCGTGCCAGTTCAAACTCATATGGCTGAGTTATAAGTTCCTGAAATTCAAAAGGCAAAGCCCCGAGGAAGCAATAACTTGATGATAATATGTTAGCCTTGACGGCTGATAATAATGATAAAATATTAGTACTCCGCATGATAGCATACGGTACCCTGCATGATAGCAAATTATAATCTGTACTTTTGCTGATAGCAAGTTGTGACCTGCATGATAGCATGTTTTAATCTGCATGATAGCAGATGGTTGCATGATAGCAACTGGTGAGATGCATGATAGCATATTATACGATGCATGATAGCATATGGTACTTGACTCAGTATTTCCCAGATCTAATGTGTGTTCAGGGTCGAGAACGGCCATGATAGGCATTCAGACTCGATTGACGCCACACACGGGTACTTTAGTCCTTCTGAATTATCTCTATTACCGTTAAGTAGGTCTTCGCGCAGCTCAGTATTTCCCGGGAATGTGTGTTCAGGGTCGAGAATGGCCATGATAGGCATCAAACTCATGAATGACGCCACACCCCAGTACTTTGGCCACATAATGCAAATATACTTCTAACTTAAGGTACCGTTAAGTAGGTCTGCGCGCGGCTCAGTATTTCCCAGGTGTAAACGCGTGTTCAGGGTCGTTGAGAACGGCCATGATAGGCATCAGTCTCATGAATGACGCCGCGCCCCAGTACTTTGGCCGCATAGTGCGAGATACTTCTGACTTAACGCGAGAATAACCAGGATTATTGCTTTTATCGGCTGCAATAGCCGTGACGAGCTCTAATTAGCTTTGATGATAACCAGCTCTGATTAGCTGTAGATGTGGTACAACGAGTCACCTGTTTTAACTCAAATGTTGATAAGATAATGATTCATTAATGACTCATAAACTGATGTAATGATGAGCTGTTTGCGACTCATAAAATGATATGGGGGTAAATCGCTATGCGACTCATAAATTGATATGACAATAAGTCGATGATGATTAATAAAATGATATGATGATAAATCATGATATTATATAACGATCAGTCATAAATTGATATAATGATAAGTCATAGAATGACAAATGAATCGTCAAATATCAATGCTTGAACATGTAGTGGTGATCTTGATATTCAATGCAAGTTGTAAATAGCTAGACTTTGCAATGCGAGTTATAAAGAACTCTAATTTGATGAATGTATTGAGAAGTAGATGTAATTAAATCTATAAAAGCTGATATGAATTTAAAGTATACGACATGATATAATATGAGTCGCAAAGACATTTAATAACAGTCATAATAACCTAGAAATGCAGCCCCCGAGATAAACTCGAAGATGAAATTTAATCTTATTGATAAAAGTAAAAGGCTGCGAAAGTTTGAGCATGGTAGCAACTTATCTGGTGTTATTTTCATGGCGTTGATGACGCAATATAAGTTGCGAACGACGGCAAATGACCATCGACAAGGTCGCACAGGTGAGGTCGAGGCTGAAGTTCCCAACAATTTGTTGTATCGAAGTCACGGGTGCCTTCCATTGCGCGCATATATGCACACTTCTCTTATTGTATTATACTTTGTGTGGAAGCCTGATGGTTCTTGTGGGAATACGCCTGACGCGTTTTTTAGGAAACCTGATTTCCTTTTGTACTGTAGCCGGACGTGACTTGTTTGGCTGGTTCGTTGTGGCCGGCCGATGCTTGGTCAGTCGGAGGGTCGCGCGACTTTATTTAGGTCGCTTGCTTGATCATATGCGCCTCCACGCTTTGTATTGCGTGATATCGCCAGTCCATCTGGGCTTACTTAGTTGTCACGTGCGACAAGGATGACCTGTTATGTCGACGACTTGGCGTTGCTCATGTCGCGAGTCTGAAGTATGCACGTCGTCCTGCCGGCCTTGCTCCCTCCTGCAAACCTCACTAGGCAACTATTTGACACCTCGTTACTTATGCCATCTAGTAGTGATCGATATGGTGAGCCATGGTGGAGCAGAAGTCGCCTGCGGCAGGTCGACGCTGGTCGCGGTGATTTTTTTGGGATCATCTGCTGATAACCTAGTTGTCCGCGCCTTCCATCCTCCTCCTTTTTTCTTTTTCACGTGAGCTAGTTCTCCAATGCAGCCAGTACCAACTACGAATCACTTTTTTCCTTTACTGGTTTTCCTTGATCCGTGTGCGAGTCAAACTAACAATGCTAGCTGCTCATGATTTTTGGCTTTCATGTAAGGTTATACTATGCAACGTAGTAGCAGGCTGACATCTTTGAATTGCTCTTCTCTTTGGCAGCTCACGTACGCCATCCGTAGATTGAAATAGTACTTCTTTTTCTAAGTCGCACGCGACTCAATTCTTGATGGTAACTCACCATATTTTTTTCTTGACAACTCTCTTTGATCCATGCGTGCGACTCAAATTGTCATGCAATCCCTTACCGACTTGAACTAATCCTTGCACGCATATCGGTACTGGCTTAAAGCCTTTTCTTTCCTTGTTTAACACAACCTGGGAGATTGGGTCCGATTGGAGTCCAAATTATTCAAACTTCTCCCTCTGATTCGATTCTTGTGCTGCACGTGGACGCGTCTTGCACCGTGACTTGAGGCGCTGATGCACCGACGTTCATCTGGGTCTTGGATTGTGCTACTCCTACTCCGTAGAAAACTCTGCCTTTCTTGATTTCACGGATTTGCGTAGACACAAAAACTTGCTGCAGTGTATGAGTCGCCGACGGAGATCTAACCGTTGGAATTGTCTCAAATTTCTTGGAGGGCTTCGGGATTGTGTTCCGCAGGTTTCCACCGGAGGGATCTTCGAATTGATGTTCGAGTCGATCTCGATAATTATTTTTCCGAAGTCGCGCGGAGTTCCGTCAGCTTTCGACAGGGCTTCAGTGTTTGAGTCGGCCACGGAGATCTAACCGTTGGAATCCGATGCGCTTTGGACAACTGCTAGGAAACTCGATTTCGCATCTTTCCACCGAAGGGATCGTCGAGATGAGTTTCGAGCTGCCGCCGGTGATGTCCGTCATACTGGCATTGCTGCTGTCCTGTAACCCGCGCGTGAGGGGCGTTTGTCGAAGTTGAGCCCTGAATCGCGCGGTCGAATTTCTCCACGCTTTCTACTCGAGCTTGAGGTAGATCTTGATGTAGATATTGATACCGCCGAATCGTTTAGACCGGCGCGATGTCGAAGTCGCCGAGCTTGAATCGACGACGAGATCCTCTGTCCCTAGCACAGATCCAGCGCGGAACATGACGCTCTTGACCGCAGGCCCCACGGTGGGCGCCAACTGTCGTGGGTTTGTCACGTCAGGTGTCATGGATGACTTCATAGGTGTGGGATTGCGCGAGTCAATCGTCTCCGAGCTAAAGATCGCAGGGCACGAGGAAGACAATATTTTTTACCCAGGTTCGGCCGCTCAATGTGAGGTAAAGACCTACGTCCTGCCTATCCTAGATTGGTATTGATATGAATATGGTGTTACAAGGGGTTGGCGATCGATGTGTCGAGTGGCCTATCTCTGGATGTATGAGATCTAGGGTTTCAGAGCTTGTCTGTCTAGTCCTGCGAGTCCTCTTTATATATCCAGAGTCTCGCTAGGTTACAAAGGAATTACTTGGAGATTACTTTTCTTGCCTTCCAAGTTAAGCCAACTTGGATCTTCTAGATTCTTCTTAGACCGTGCTACGACTCTTTGTGTCGGCCCACCTCAGTGTAAGCCCTTTGATTATAAGCCGCATTACACTTGTGGGCCGCAGGTTAATCTGTTTATCATAACCCCGGCACAGCCGGCACATCTCGCGATGTGTACCCCAACAAGGACGCCGCGTACGTCATCTCCGTCATCGAGCGCAATGACAAGCGCAGCCAGTGGCTACGCGTCGCAGAGGTGAACGCAGTCGTCCCCGCCGTCCAGCAGCTGATGAACTGGGCGAACCAACCCATTTCCTTCGGACCCGGCGACCAACCGGACATCATGCCAAATCCCGGGGGCTACAGCATGCTCCTAGACCCCACCTTCGTCACCGAGCAAGAGTTCGCTGTCACCTTCTCCCGAGTGCTCATCGACGGAGGAAGCAGCATCAACATCCTGTACAAGGACACCGCCGACAAGCTGGGCATAACCGAGGCCCGGATGAACCGCAGCAAGACGATCTTCCACGACATCGTTCCGGGGCAGTCCTGCACACCAATCGGCTGGACGTCGTCTTCGGAGACAAGAAAAAATTTCGCCGTGAAAGCATATGTTTCGAGGTGGTGAACCACCGCAGCCCCTACCACGCCATCCAGGGCTGCCCGGCTCTCGCTCAATTCATGGCTGTACCCCACTACGGCTACCTGAAGATGAAGCTGCCGGGCCCGAGCGGCATCATCACCGTAGCCGGCGACTTCAAGCGCTCCATGGCATGCGCCTCGGCCGGCTCAAAGCTCGCCGAGTCGCTGGTAGCGGCGGAAGAGTTCAAGGAGATCAGGCGCGCCGTAGCGGCAGAGCACCCGGTCGTGCCGGATGCAAAGAAGCAGTCGGGCGAGACGTAGTTTCAAGCCAAGAAAGACAGCAAGCAGGTTCCGCTTGACGCAAACAAGCCGGACGGGAAGTTCCTCACCATCGGCAACACCCTCAGCGACAAATAGGAAGGCGAGCTCATCGAATTCCTCCGTGAGAATCGGGACATCTTCGCATGGTCTCCAAAAGACATGCCGGGTGTACCGACGGAGTTCGCTGAGCACTCTTTACACGTCAAGCCGGATGCTAGACCGGTGAAGCAACCTCTCCGCCGCTGCGGAGTGGAGAAGAGAAGAGCAATAGGAGAAGAAATCGCCCGGCTACTCAACGCCGGCTTCATCATGGAAGTGTACCACCCGGACTGGCTCGCCAACCCAGTCCTGGTGATGAAGAAAAACAACACCTGGCGCATGTGCATCGACTACACCAGCCTCAACAAAGTGTGCCCCAAGGATCCCTTTGCCTTGCCACGCATCGACCAAGTCATAGACTCCACCACCGGCTGCGACTACCTGTCCTTCCTGGACGCGTATTCCGGCTACAACCAGATCAAGCTCCACCCGGATGACCACTTGAAGACCGCATTCATCACGCCCTTCGGAGCATTCTGCTACACGGTCATGTCGTTTGGCCTGAAGAACGCCGGCGCCACTTACTAGAGGTACATGCATAAGTGTCTGGGCGACCAGATCGAACGCAATGCCCACGCCTACGTCGACGACATCGTCATCAAGACCAAAGAGCGCCGCACCCTCATCGATGACCTGAGAGAGACCTTCGCCAACCTGCGCCTTTTCCAGATGAAGCTGAACCCAACCAAGTGCGTATTCGGAGTGCCGGCTGGCCAGCTAGGTTTCCTCGTCTCCGCGCGAGGGATCGAGGCCAACCCAGACAAGATCGCCGCCATCGAGGGCATGGAGCGGCCAACCGGCCTAAAAGACATCCTGAAGTTCGTCGGCTGCCTGGCCTCGCTTAGCCGGTTCGTCAGCCGGCTGGGCGAGAAGGCCCTGCCCCTGTACCACCTGTTGAAGAAAACCGGCAAGTTCGTCTGGACGGACGAAGCAGACGCAGCCTTCGCCGAGCTCAAAAGAGCACTGTCCGAGGCACCGGTCCTGGCGCTGCCTGCTCCAAAGGAGCCCATGCTCATGTACATCGCCGCCACCAACCGGTGCGTCAGCATCGTCCTAGTGGTGGAGCGCCAAGAGGAAGGCAAGGAGCACCCGGTCCAGCGGCCGGTCTACTATGTGAGCGAGGTCCTCTCGCAGTCGAAGCAGAACTACCCCCACTA
The DNA here is from genome assembly GCA_947311845.1 of Poa pratensis. NCBI lineage: Eukaryota > Viridiplantae > Streptophyta > Magnoliopsida > Poales > Poaceae > Poa > Poa pratensis. The sequence continues at coordinate 11,032,305 of CAMZMU010000054.1, forward strand.
CCAGAAGCTCGTGTGCGGCGTGCACATGGCGAAGAAGAAGCTACGCCACTACTTTCAAGAGCACGTCATCACCGTGGTGAGCACGGCTCCACTCGGAGACATCATCGGCAACAAAGACGCAACCGGTCGAGTCGCCATGTGGGCAGTCGACCTGGCCCCGCACACGGTCCTGTACCAGCCAAGAGTATCCATCAAGTCCCAGCTCCTCGCCGATTTCATCGTCGACTGGGCGGAAACACAGTACCTGCCGCCTGTGCCCGACTCCTCGCACTGGCGGATGCACTTCGACGGCTCCAAAATGTACGAAGGCCTGGGAGCCGGAATCGTCCTCACCGCGCCCAAGGCCAACCGGCTGGAGTACGCCGTGCAGCTCCACTTCAAAGCCTCCAACAACGTCGCCGAGTACGAGGCCCTCGTCCACGGCTTCAAGATCGCAAAGTCAATGAGCATCTGGCGCATCTTGTGCTTCGGCGATTTGAACCTGGTGATCCAGCAAACTTCAGGGAATTGGGATGCCAAGGACGCCAACATGGCCTCCTACCGGTTCTTCGTGCTGCAGCTCTGCGCATGTTTCGAGGGGTGCGAATTCCACCACGTGCCCAGAGCCAACAACGAGACGGTTGACATGCTAGCCAAGCTTGGCAGCACCCGGCGAGCCATTCCACCCGGCGTCTCCCTCGAGCACGTCTACAAGCCATCCATCACACCGTCACCCGACTCGGAATCCATCGTCATCCCGGGGGCTGCGAGCCCACCAGCCGGACAAGCAAACTCGGGGGCTGTCCCCCCACCACGTCGTATGGACCCACCCGGCTACGAGGCGCCAGCCGCACCCGTCCCCGAGCTCATTGACAAGACCAGCGCAAACCCGGGGGGCTGCTCCGACACACCCGGGGGCTGCGCAGCCGGATCCAGAAGCCGCCCAGCTGGCGCTAGCCGGCGTCTTCACCATCCACGAAGTTCCCTCATGGGCGAAGCCATTCCTCGACTACTTCGCACACGGCACGCTCCCAGAGGAGGAGGTGCAAGCACGACAAGTTCTGCGACTCTCTAAGGCGTACACCATCATCAACAGCGAGCTCTACAAGCGCAGCGCGACAGGCGTTTTTCAGCGGTGCGTCGAGCCGACAGAGGGGCGCCGCCTGCTGGAAGACATCCACAAGGGTGAATGCGGGCACCACGCCGCGTCCAGGTCAATCGCAGCGAAGGCTTTGCGCTACGGCTTCTACTGGCCGTCTGCTCTAGCCGACGCCGAGCAGATGGTTCACGCCTGCACCGGCTGCCAGCGCTTCAGCAAGCAGAAACACACGCCGGCTGCAGCCCTGCAAACCATCCCCATCACCTGGCCATTCGCCGTCTAGGGGCTCGACATGGTTGGTCCCTTCAAAACGGCACGAAGCGGCATGACTCACCTCCTCGTAGCGGTGGACAAGTTCACCAAGTGGATCGAGGCCAAGCCAGTCAAGAAGTGGGACGGCCAGACGGTCATCACCTTTTTCCAAGACATCATCTACCGCTACGGCTACCCACACAGCATCATCGCCGACAACGGCACAAATTTCGCCAAGGGCGTCTTCAAGCGTTTCTGCCGCGAGAAGCGAATCCGGCTGGACCTCGCCTCGGTGTCTCATCCCTAGTCCAACGGCCAAGTGGAGAAAGCAAACGGCCTAGTCCTAGCCGGAATCCGGCCCCGGCTGGTCGACCCACTCGAGCGAGCACCCGGATGCTGGATCGAAGAGCTCCCGCATGTACTCTGGAGCCTCAGGACCACCCCCAACCACTCGACGAACTACACGCCTTTCTTCCTCGTCTACGGCGCGGAAGCAGTCCTGCCGGCTGACATCGAGTTCGACTCCCCTCGAGCCATCCTCTACACCGAGAAAGAAGCCAAGCGAGCAAACGAAGACGGCGTGGACCTCCTCGACGAGGCGCGAGAACTGGCCTTGTCCAGATCGGCCATTTACCAGCAGAATCTGCGCCGGTACCACAGCCGGAAAGTGCACCCGTCATGTTCCGCGAGGGAGACCTGGTGCTCCGATGGATCCAAGACACCAAGGGACTTCACAAGCTGTCCTCCCCTTGGGAGGGACCGTTCATCATCAGCAGAGCGCTGCGCAACAACGCGTACTATCTCACAGACGTGTGTGAGGAGAAAGAAGACAAGCCGTTTACCCCTTTCGAGGAGGGGGAACGCCCGTGGAACGCCTGCCTCCTCAGGCCATTCTACTCCTAGAAGAAGTGTAACGCCCTGTTGTTTCTTTTGAGTAAAAGTTGGCACTCCCGAGCGCACACTCGGGGGCTGCCGTTGTATCAGTGTTGTTTCTTTATCCTTCGCTGCGGCTAGCCGACTATTGATCCTCGCTTACGTTGGCCTAGTACCGTGCTCGACCCCGATGCCTACTCTCGCATCCGGCTGCAGACCGCAACCCGGCTGACACGCTAGGCAGAAACCGGCTAGGGGGCACGCGAAAAACTCGTAAGAAAGAAACATCTCCGGCTCGCGACAGAAAAACTGCGGCTAGCCGGCTATTGATCCTCGCTTACGTTGGCTTAGTACCGTGCACGACCCCGACGCCTACTCTCGCATCCGGCTGCAGACCGCAACCCGGCTGACACGCTGGGCAGAAACTGGCTAGGGGGCACACGCGAAAAACTCTCAAGAAAGAAAAAGTCTCCGGCTCGCGACAGAGAAAACCGCGCTCTCGTTCGCCTGCGTCCAGCCTCTCACAGATCTCAGTACCGTGCGCCCAGCCAGCCGGCCCTCTCTTCGGATCCGGCTGCAGAGTCCAGCCGGCAAGAGCAGGGGTCGCAGCGCCGAGACACGGGAAGGGGCACAGGAGGCAAAACAAGGGCGAGCCGGCCCCTAATCGAGTAAAACCCGAAGCTAAAATTGCCAACCCTTTCGATTTTGAGGACTAACGATCTAACGAATGTGTCAATTTTTGTCGGCCTCACAAGCTCTCGAAGATTCCTAGTCCAGATTCGACTCAACTGGCTACGCCAGTCGGGCCGAATCTCGGGGGGCTAGTGCAAGAAAACCCGGCTGCAATGACCAGCCGGGCGAGCTCTCGAAGATTCCTAGTCCAGATTCGACTCAACTGGCTACGCCGGTCGGGCCGAATCTCGGGGGCTAGTGTGCGAAAACCCGGCTGCAACGACCAGCCGGGCGAGCTATCGAAGATTCCCAGTCCAGATTCGACTAAACTGGCTACGCCAATCGGGCCGAATCTCGGGGGCTAGTGAGCGAAAACTCGACTGCAACGACCAGCCGGGCGAGCTATCGAAGATTCCTAGTCCAGATTCGACTCAACTGGCTACGCCAGTCGGACCGAATCTCGGGGGCTAGTGCGCAAAAACCCGGTTTCCCCGAGGCAGCCGGGCAAACCATCGAAGACTAAGATTCAACTCGCCTCGCTGCGCCAGCCGAGCCGAATCTCGGGGGCTAGTGAGGGTAAAGAGGAAAAAAGCAATTGCCAGAAAGCTCGAGTAGAAACAAAGTAAAGGAGACAAAGCTCCGCAGAAGTCACGACACGAATACCAAAGGTTCTAAACAAGTACGCCCGGCATCCCGGGGGCAAATAAGACAAGTTCACAAAAGAGTACGAGGCTACAAGCGGCAACTCGGCATCCCGAGGTCTTCATTCGGCAGCCTTGGAGGAGCTGGCCACGTCGCCAGTTTTGGAGCAGCTGGTTTCTTCGACGGCCTTCCCTTTGGAGCCCTTCGCCGGCTCCTCGACTTCGTTGCCATTGTCTTCCTCGGCGTACTCAGCCTCCGAGTCCTTGGCCGGCTGGGCCGGCTGCCTATCGGGGATGAAATCCGAGAAGTCGACGAAGTCAGCGATGGTGCAGGCGGCATCACGAATGTCCGGGCGCTGCTTGAGCTTCGCGTATGTATCGTCATCCCGGAAGCCCACCGTGAGCAGCTCTAGGTCGGCAGCCAGGTACCAGGACTTGAGCAGTGACACGTCCCACAAGGCTCTGCCACGCGCGGCCGACTCCTGCAGCTCCTGCACCGCAGCCGGCGCAAGAGCAAGACGACGTGCCAGCTCGGCCAGGACGATGGGGATTCCCTGGCTGGGCCAGACGTACCTGCAGAGCCTCCCGGTCGCGAAGGCCAACACGCAGGCATCGACTCCAAGCCGGTCCACCCGGTCCGCCACGGAGGTCGAGCAGCCGGCAATGGCGGCGTCAGTTGGCTCCACCCCAAGGGCCTCCAGCTGGGCCCTAGCCGCCTCCAGGCCCGCAGACGGATAGTAGCCTGCAACCGGACCAAAAGCGCCAGAACAAGAAAATCTTCAGCAAGACAAGGGCATCGTCACAAAGATTACCTCGAACGGCGAAGTCGATCCGAGCCAGTTCTCTGCGCGCCGACTCCTCCTCCGCCGTCAGGCGGGTGACCTCGTCCTTCAGCTTCGTGATCTCCGCCTGGTCGTCCTTGCGCTGCTGGTTGTAGCCCTGCTCCAGCTTCTCGAACGGCTCACGCGCCTCCACCGCCGCCTTCTCCACCGCCTCCTTGGCCTTGGCCAGGCTCTCCAGCTCCGCCTGCCGCTCCTCGTCGCGCTTCTTGAGGCGCTCCACCTCCTGCGCCAGGTCGCTGAACTGGTAGCTAGCCAGTTTGGCGCGCAGCTCCTCGTCGCTCTCTGCAAGGAAAAGCATCAGACCCCGCACTCGGCTCCGTATGGAAGAATCGCAGCCGGGCAAAACACCTACTCTTGGCGGCCTCGAGGTCCTTCTCCAGCTGCAGGACCTTCTGGTTGGACTCCTCCTGAAGTTAAGAAAAGATGAGGCTCAGAACTCGAGCCGGCTGCCGCAGCCGGCCAAAGATAAAGCAAAGAAACAAAGCAAAAGAACATACCTTGAGCAGCTCCATGAAGCGATCGAAGTCCTGGAGTTGGACCACCAGCTCCTTCCGGATCTCCAAGGCGAAGTCCAGCAGGTTGGACGGCCTCCGCCTCCCCCCGGCGTTGGCGGCGATGGAGGGATCAGCCTGCACCAGCTGCCGCTGCGAAGAGGCAGCGGCGTCCTTGGCCTTTTCCACGGCAGCCGGCGCCACCTGCTTCCCCGCCTTCTTCTTCGCCACCGACTCGACCCTCTTCGTAGAATGTATCGCGCCGACCCTCGTCTTCGGAGCGCCCACCGCTCCGACCCCGGCTGCCCCCGGGGCACCACCAGCCTTCTCGACATCGCCTCCGCCGGAGGCGGAACCACCTCGACCTGGGGGGCCACCGGCTGGCCTCCCGCACCCGGCGCAAGGGGCTGCTCGCGCTGCTCCCCCGGCCAGCCCTCCTGCTCTCCGGTTGCCCGGGCGGCCGCATCCGCGTGTGCAGCCGGCGCAGCAGCTGTCTCCGCGGCCCCGCCAACAGTCAAGGGCCTCGGCGCCCTGCAAAAAGCATAATGATTCATCCGGCAAGACAACAGAAATAGCAAGCAATGAGAAACACTTACCCGCGCACGTTGACCGGAACCCTTTTCGGCCGCTTCCTCAGCAGCAACTCGCCGTTGTCGTCGTCTCCCTCCACGCCGGTTGGAGTAGCCGGCTTTGGTCTCTTCGGGCGAGGGGCCGAGGTCGACCCCGCAGTCTCTGCACTCTCAACGCTCTCAGTGTCCGAGAGATCAATGACTTCCACGGTTTCGAGACCTCGTCAACATCAGAGCTAGAGGCAGCCGGCTTACCTCGAGCGGCCGGCGGAGCGTCGCCCGCCTCGCCACCTCCAAGCGACGCCTGGTCGGCCGGCGCCTCATCCGCCTGGTCGTCTCCGGCGCGACCACCGTCTACCTGGGCGGCCTCGTCGTCGTCGCCCTCGCCATCGGCGCCACCCTCGGACGCCTCCTCGTCACCCTCCGGCTGGGCCTCCCCAGGCGCATCCATCTCCAGCCGGATGTTCGGCCGGAACTAGGGGCCGTTGGGCCCATCCTCCTCACGCTGGATCTTGAACAGCTGCGCAGCCGGCCGGATTAGCGGCCGGCCAAGACGTAAAAGAAGAAGCACGAGCAAGGAAAGCGTACCTGGGGCGCCCGCTTCCTGCGGGTGTACGGCGCGTTGCTGTACTTCCAGTTCTCCGCCACCCTCTGCTCCTTGGCGACGTGCCGGAGCCAGCCGTTCAGCGACTCCAGCTTCCACCTCTTCCAGGTCAGCCGGGTGGGGTCGAGGCGCCCGCTCAGGAAGCAGATCTTGTGCAGCCGGGCCTGCAGCGGCGCGATCCGGTTGTACAGCCAGCAAAAGGTGATGTCCCGGGTGGTCAACCCCTCCTTCGTGAAGAGCTCCTCGAGGCGCTCAAGCATCTTGTCGACGTCCGTCTGGTCGCCGGCGTACTTCTTCACGCCCCAGTTGTCCCTGACTGGGGCGACCGGCTGGAAGGCCGGCAGGCGGATGTGATCTTCACCCACCCTCAGGTTGCGGACGTAGAAGTACGTCCGCTACCAGTCCTTCACCGTATCCGGCTTCTTGTAGCCGGGCAGCTCCGTCTGCGACCGGCGGTAGACGATCGCGGCTCCGTAGTCGACGAAGCCGAGCTCCTCCTTGTCGCCGAGGTATCGGCCGCGGAGGTAGAACAACCGGCAGAAGAGAGGAAGAGAAGGCCAAACGCCGAGCCACCCTTCGTAGACGGTTGCAAAGTACGTCAGTGTCGCCACGGAGTTTGCTCCGAGGTGGTGCGGTTGCAAGCCGAAGAGTTGGAGGAAGCTTTGGAGGAACGGGCTCGCCGGCAACGCGAGCCCGCGGTTGAAGTGGTCCATGAAGACCACAGACTCGCCGGCGTGCGCGACGGGAACTACCTCATCCTCGGCGGCGAGGCGCACCCCCACGCGCTCCTCCATCGACAGAAGACCCCGCGCGCGGAGGCCCTCGATGTCCTCTGTCGTTGGTTTGTCACGTCAGGTGTCATAGATGACTTCGTAGGTGTGGGATTACGCGAGTCAAGCATCTCCGAGCTTGGGATCGCAGGAACAAAGATCAACACAGATTTACCCAGGTTCGGCCCCCTCAATGTGAGGTAAAAGACCTACTTCCTGCCTACCCTAGATTGGTATTGATATGATAATCGAGGTGTTACAATGGAGGCGATCCGATCTGGTACTCGCCGTATGAGCTAGGGTTTGGGCTTGATAGCTTGACCCGCTCTAAGTCCTGCGAGTCCTCTTTATATACACAGAGGCTCGCTAGGTTACAAAAGGAAACTTCCCCATAAGGAATACATCCACAGAGGCCTACTCGGAGACTACTTGGTCTTCACGTCCTCCGGGATATGTCTTCTAGATCTTTCCCCTTATGGCGGTTCAATATTGGGCTTGCTCCCAAGTGGGCCTTGTCCGTGCGAGTAAGTTAAGTCGCACTGGGCCGCGGGTTAATCCAGAAAGTATTCCCCCGACATTAGCCCCCAAGCGTGGCCTGAACTTCATAGTATTTCTTGATCTTGAATGCTTAGGCCGCGCTTTTCCTTGTTTCGCGACTTATAATTGTGCAGTTTGGCCTTGACTCGCACCTGGAAGATCATCTGACTTCGTGAGCTTCTTTGTTAGAGTATCCTGATAGCTTCAGAACTTGATGACGATCTATCTTCAAATTTTTGATGATAATATGATGTAGCCCCCAAGGATTGAGAGGATGTTATGTGGTAATCATCTCAATTCTTCTCAGAGAACTCTGAAGGTCATCACCTGTAACTTGATATCATGAATAAAACAATTGTTAAGTTACAAGTAATTGTAATTGGTGTTGCCGTACTATAAGCAGTACATCGACCTCTAGTTAGGCCATCTGAATCCTTAAGTGGGCACTCGCGCGACTCAGTATTTCCTAGGAATATGTGTGTTCAGGGTCGAGAGCGGCCATGATAGGCAATCAAGCTCGATTGACGCCACACCCCAGTACTTTGGCCACATAATGCGAGTAGCAATCCAACTTAAGGTAAATTTGATAATTGCCAATAAATCGGCTGTTTCAGGGTAACAAAGACCCCAAGAAACATAATGATATTGCCATGATAGGCTAAGCTATGATAAGCTTTGATTATGATGACACATAAGGTCGCGCCTAGGTGGCAACCGAGTGTTATACATAGGGTTGGATCGCGCGTAGGTGGCGATCCATGGTGATACATGGGGTCGGTCGCGCCTAGGTGGCGACCAGAGATGATACAAAGTTTACGGCCGCGCCTAGGTGGCAGCCGGTTTCTGATACAAGGGTCGATCGCGCCTGGGTGGCGATCAGATGTTGCATAGGTCGCGCCTAGGTGGCGACCAAAGTTGAAGTTCTAGCCCTGAGTGGCTGTGATGATACTCAGCTATAAAGCTGGAAAGGATGATGCTTGGCTCTGATTAGCCTTTTCTTATGTATAGTACGGTCGCAGGTGTGCGACGTTCCAAGGGCGAGGTGCCTCGAGACGATCCTCGAAATCATGGCGTTCGCTGCTTTCTTCCCTTACATCCAGCAGGTAGTACGACCCATTGTTTAGCTTCTTGCTGATGATGTAGGGTCCTTCCCATGGAGAGGACAGCTTATGCATTCCCTTGTGATCTTGTTTAAGTCGCAGTACTAGGTCGCCTTCTTGAAAGGTGCGGGTTTTGATGCGTCTGGCATGATAGCGTCGCAAGTCTTGTTGATATACTGCTGACCTTGATGCTGCCAAGTCTCTAACCTCTTCTAATGTGTCCACCGAGTCTTGCCGAGCTATCTCATTATCTGTCTCGATGTAAGCCGCAACTCTTGGTGAATCATGTATGATATCGCTGGGCATGACTGCTTCTGCTCCATAGACCATGAAATATGGTGTAAATCCTGTGGATCTGTTAGGGGTTGTTCTAAGCTCCACAGTACTGCTGGCAGTTCTTCCACCCAACATCCTGGAGATGCTTCGACCTTTTCAATAAGGCGCGGCTTAATTCCATGGAGAATTTCCTGGTTAGCTCGCTCAGCTTGTCCATTGCTCTGCGGGTGTGCTACTGACGTGAGGTCCAATCTTATCCCATTGTCTGCGCAAAATATCTGTGTAGCCCCTTCAGAGGTGTTGCTCCCATTGTCTGTAATGATACTATGGGGGTAACCGAAGCGGAATATGACCTTCTTCAAGAACTTGACTGCTGTTTCAGCCTCGCAATCTCCCACAGGTTCTGCTTCTATCCACTTTGTGAATTTGTCCACCATGACTAAGAGGTGAGTTTTTCCGTTTGAAGACCGTCTGAAAGGCCCTACCATGTCAAAACCCCATACGGCAAAAGGCCATGTGATGGGTATTGTGCGAAGTGCTTGGGCTGGCATATGATCTTGCCTAGCGTATCTTTGACATCCATCGCACACTCTGACAATTTGCTCTGCGTCTGCTAATGCTGTTAACCAGAAGAATCCATGTCGGAACGCCTTTGCCACCAAAGATCTTGACGAAGCATGATGGCCACAATCGCCTGAATGAATTTCGTGCAAGATTTTTCGTCCCTCTTCTGGTGAGACACATCTTTGGAATGCTCCTGATACGCTGCGCTTGTATAATTCGTTGTTGATGATTGTATAGGCCTTTGATCGTCGTATGATTTTGCGCGCCTCAATTTCATCGTCCGGCAGCACTCCGCGACTTAAATATGCCATGTATGGCTCTGTCCATCCTGGCTGTTCATGCAGGGCTGCGACTAAAGTTGAATCATCCTCTGGCTCTGCAATGTCAATCTCTGCTGGAGGTTTGACTGATGGATTGTGCAGTTCATCCAGGAAAACATTGGGTGGGACTGACTGTCTGTTGGATCCAAGCCGAGACAGGGCATGCAGCTTCATTTTGTCTCCGATCAATATGTTCAACTTGGTATCCAGTGAAATGTCCAGCAATTCTGTCCACCTCTCTCTATATGCAGCCATGTTCGCATCCTTGCTGTCCCACGTTCCGGAGACCTGCTGTGCCACCAAGTCTGAATCGCCAAAACAGCGTATGCGACTGATGTTCATCTCCTTTGCTATACGTAGACCATGAAGCAGTGCCTCGTACTCCGCCACGTTATTTGTGCAGTTGAAGTGTATCTGTAACACATACCGCAGCTTGTCTCCCTTGGGAGATGTAGAACAACTCCAGCCCCCGAGCCTTGCAACTGTCTTGACCCATCAAAATGCATGGTCCAGTATTTGGTTTCTGCCATGCTAGGAGCAACTTGGATTTCTGTCCAATCGTTAATAAAATCTGCAAGGGCTTGCGACTTAATTGATGTGCGCGGCTCGTAGCTGATGTGATGTGGTCCCAACTCGATCGCCCACTTAGCGACTCTTCCAGTAGCTTCTCGATTACGAATGATATCTGCCAATGGTGCTGAACTAACCACAGTTATTGGATGCTCTTGGAAGTAGTGCTTCAGCTTGCGACTCGCCATGAACACTCCAAACACCAACTTCTGCCACTGTGGGTAACGCTGTTTGGAAGCTGTGAGGACTTCGCTCACGTAGTATACTGGTCTCTGGACAGGGTATTCCTTTCCTGTTTCTTGTCTCTCCACAACCATGACAGCACTCACAGCGCGGGAATTTGCCGCTATGTATAGTAGCATTGGCTCTTTATCTTTGGAGCCGCCAGAACTGGAGCATTTGTCAATTGATGTTTCAAGGCTGTCAGAGCTTCGTCGGCCTCTGCGTCCCAAACGAAGGTGTCTGATTTTTTCAACAGTCTGTACAAAGGTAGTGCTTTCTCTCCCAATCTTGATATAAAGCGACTCAAAGCTGCTACGCAACCAGTAAGTCGCTGCACATCTTTTATCTTTTCTGGCTTTTGGAGATCCATCACGGCCTTTATCTTGTCAGGATTGGCCTCAATGCCTCTTTCTGATACTATGAATCCCAATAGCTTTCCTGCTGGTACTCCGAAGACGCACTTTGTGGGGTTGAGCTTCATGTTGTATTTTCTGAGATTTGTGAATGTCTCTGCCAGATCACCAATAAGATCCTGGCTAACTTGCGACTTAATCACAATATCATCCACGTAGGCGTGAACGTTGCGACCTATTTGCTCATGTAGCAATTCTGAATGCATCTTTGGTAAGTCGCACCTGCGTTCTTCAACCCAAAGGGCATGCTGACATAACAAAAAGCTCCGAAGGGTGTGATGAAGGACGTCTTTTCTTGGTCCTCCCTCTTCATCTTGATTTGATGGTAGCCTGAATAGGCGTCCAAAAAGCATAACAGCTCGCACCCAGCAGTTGAATCAATTACTTGGTCGATTCTTGGCAAAGCAAATGGATCCTTTGGACAAGCTTTGTTAAGACTGGTGTAATCAACGCACATTCGCCACGTACCGTTCTTTTTCATAACCAATACTGGTTTGCCACCCATTCCGGATGGTATACCTCTGTGATGAATCCTGCAGCCAGCAAGCGAGCTATTTCCTCTCCTATTGCCTTTCTCCTGTCATCATGAAAACGCCGTAGTGGCTGCTTCACTGGTTTAGCCGCAGGGTTCACTTTGAGGCTATGTTCTGCTAATTCTCTTGGTACCCCTGGCATATCTGACGGCTTCCATGCGAAGATGTCTTTATTTTCCTGGAGAAAAGCGACGAGGGCCTTCTCCTGCTCTTCTTCCATGTGTGCTCCAATGCTAGTTTGCTTGGATGAGTCGCCAGGAACAAGATTTATCTGCTTAGTGTCCTGGGCCGCTTTGAATTTCATTGGTGGCTCGGCAGATGGCGTGGTAACCACACTCATCGTTTGGGTCCACCTGCGACTTATAACCTTTTAGTTCTTCCGCGGCACAGGCGGATTCTGCGAAGCCGCATCTCCTTTCTCACATTCTATTGCTTTTTCTCTATCTCCGTACACTGTGATGACCCCTTTTGGTCCTGGTATCTTCAACTGTAGGTACACGTAGCATGGCCTGGCCATAAACTTAGCAAAGGCCGTTCTTCCAAACAAGGCGTGATATGGGCTTTGGAATTTTACCACTTCGAAGCTTAGGAATTCACTTCTAAAGTTCTCTTCTGTTCCAAAAGTTACCCCTAGGGTTATTTTCCCCACTGGCCGTGCGGACCTTCCTGGGACAATGCCGTGAAATACTGTTGACGTGGGCTGCAGGCTGGAATCCTTGAGTCCTAGACGCTGGAAAGTATCGTAGTACAAGATATTAATGCTGCTTCCTCCATCCATAAGCACTTTGGTCAGCTTGTATCCTGCAACGTATGGTGCCACAACCAGTGCCAACTTGCCAGGTTCCCGTACCTGTGGCGGGTGTCGTCGCGACTCCAGGTTACGCGTATTCTGACCACCTTAACCAAGGGTGTTGCTGGTATCACGGCGTTCACCTGCTGACTTCTGCTCAATTTCTCTTCCTTTTGGAGGTATCGATAACTATTGTGTGATACTGCCCCGTCTGCCTGGGGTTACTCGCCGTGCTGCCCAATTTTGTGTTATGAGCCGCACTAGGGTTTCCTTCATGGGAATTCCCCCCGTTGTGTTGGCTCTCTTCTTCCACTTTTGTAATAATGGCATTGCGCCTTGGTATGGTCCGCTGGCCGTCCATCACCTGTCGCATGAAGGTCGCATGGCCGGTTGAAAACTTCTTGCATATTGATTGGACGGGAGCCGTATCCTCGACCCCTTCCACGCTGGCCTCTGAATCCTCCACGCGCATTGGCGACGAGCCCTGAGTGACCATCTTCGCTTTTGCGTTTGTTTTGACTCGCGTTGTTGTGGCTCGTTTGCTGCTGCTGGGGCTTGTTGGAGTTTTTCTTTCCTTTTGCAGCAACCTCCTCTTCTTCTCCGTCTGACGCGTCTCTGGTTTTATCTGAGCTGGCATATTTGTTAGCCGCAGCCATCACCTCGCTGAGGCTCTTGACTTTATCCTTCATGCGACCCAGCTTATGAATCAGCGGCTCAAACTTGCAGTTTTTCTCCATCACCAGGACGGCTGAGCTTGGTGGTATATTATCTGAGGAGTGTATTATTTCTGCCACCCTTTTCATCCAATGGCGACTTGACTCGCCTTCCTTCTGGACACAACGCTCTAAATCTTCTATATTGCAGAGTCGCTTGCAAGTTCCTTGGAAGTTCTTAACGAAGGCATCCTTCAGTTCCTCCCAAGTATTTATAGAGTTGGGAGGCAAATTTTGCAGCCATATGTGCGCTGCACCTTCTAGCATCATGTTAGGTAGCGTGCGCAGATCTCTTCAGATGCGTTTAGGATGCTCATGCCCATCTCGTAATTGTTGAGCCAAGTGGTTGGATCCATGCTGGCGTTATAGTTTGCCACCTTGCGTGGCCCTTTGAAATCTTCAGGAAAAGGTTCCGATCTGATCCTTTCAGTGAAACACGCGGTCCCTTGAGTCGCGAGGACAGGGCTGTGGGGCGCCTGCGGGGTTATCTGCGGGCCGCTTTTGCATCAATGGGCATTCGCCTGCGCTTCTGCGACTTGCTCCTGCTGCCTCTGTGCGACTCCTGACACGTCTCTGGTGGCCTGCTTGGACGCTTCTTTCTGCTGCAATCCTGTGATTGGCTGGTACGAGGGGCAGCTGTGCTTCGGCTTCCGCCCTATTGGCTTGTTGCAGGACTGCCGTACTTAGCATCTGAATCGCGCGCCGCGCCTCAGCATTGACCGGGTCATCGCCTGTTGGTACCATCTGAGTCAAGATATTAGCCGCAGCATACATATTATCGACAGGGTTCTGGTAATGGCCCTGGGGGTGTGAAACCTCCTTGGTTGTTGCTGGGTCTCTTGATTTGTTGGTACCCTTCCTTCCGCAGTCGTCTGGATTCCCGTCCCGCGGCTGGAGTGAGCGGGATTTCCACTGTTGGTTGAGTCGCGCGCAGCTGTGTTTGCGGGTCAACCTGTTGTTGAGTCGCAGCCAGCGCGGCTACTCTCTGCCGCTCCTGTTGGATTCCTTGGTTTATCTGATCGAGCCTGCGGCGCTCTTCTTCCATCCTTCGAACCTCATACAGGAGCTCGGCCCTGGCGGCCTCAATTTCTGTTGCACGGAGGGCGGCGTTCGTGGCTGACACGGGACAAGAAGTGGGTTGCTTGGGGGTGCCGATGCCTCGGTTTCTCCAGCAGTTCCTGATGCGCCTGCTCCTCCGGCCATGTAAACCGCGACTTGTGCCATCTCTTGATCTGGTGATGATGTGATTTCTGGTGGGTAACCCCAGCAACTTTCTTCAAAGGCAGGTATGATGGACCCAAACTCTTGCGAGTCCATGCTTTCCACGGATTCTTCCCCGTCATCGGCGACTTCTTCTACTGAATCGCCTTCTGGACCGATCTAACGGACCTGCCACCGATGAAGCCGACGAAGACGTTGATGGATCCGAACGGGATGACGTGGCCGGTCTCCAAATAATCTGCTTCCGGCCCCCAGCTTGAATCGTCGATGAGGGGTGTGCCATTGACCGTGATGATACGGCCAACAACAAGATCTTCAGCTCCCTTCATGGATCCTGCGCGGAACGTGACGCTCTTGACCGCAGGCCCCACGGTGGGCGCCAACTGTCGTGGGTTTGTCACGTCAGGTGTCATAGATGACTTCGTAGGTGTGGGATTACGCGAGTCAAGCATCTCCGAGCTTGGGATCGCAGGAACAAAGATCAACACAGATTTACCCAGGTTCGGCCCCCTCAATGTGAGGTAAAAGACCTACTTCCTGCCTACCCTAGATTGGTATTGATATGATAATCGAGGTGTTACAATGGAGGCGATCCGATCTGGTACTCGCCGTATGAGCTAGGGTTTAGGGCTTGATAGCTTGACCCGCTCTAAGTCCTGCGAGTCCTCTTTATATACACAGAGGCTCGCTAGGTTACAAAAGGAAACTTCCCCATAAGGAATACATCCACAGAGGCCTACTCGGAGACTACTTGGTCTTCACGTCCTCCGGGATATGTCTTCTAGATCTTTCCCTTATGGCGGTTCAATATTGGGCTTGCTCCCAAGTGGGCCTTGTCCGTGCGAGTAAGTTAAGTCGCACTGGGCCGCGGGTTAATCCAGAAAGTATTCCCCCGACATCCTCCGCGGTGATGTGCGAGCCGCGCCAGTCGCCGCCGCCGTCATTCCCCTCCGCCATTTCGGGCTCCAGCGTGCTCGGAGGAGCAGGAGTCGTCGCCGGTGTCGAGTGGTGGTGGCCCGTGGTCGCCGCGTGGCCGCTGCTGCCGCACGCTGGAGGAAGAGGCGCCGCGCCGGTGGAGAGCTTCTTCGCCGGAGAAGGAAAAGGAGAGGAGAAGCACGGGAGTCGCGGCGGAGGCCTCGGGCGCGTGGAGAAGATGGAGCGAAGTGGGCGAACTTCCTCCACCGCGCCCGTCGCCCCCCTTTTATAACCCGGCCGCATCCGGTAACCGCCTCCGGAGATCGCGCCGCGTGGCGCGCAACCGCGCAATCAACGGCGAGATCGTGGGCGGCGGTTTCGCCACAGAAGATCCCACTACGGCGGTTTCGCCACAGAAGATCCTGCAACAGGAACCGAGGCGTCGTCTCGACTGCCGGGCAACCGCCTGGCAGGCGGATGGGACGTGCCAGCGTCATCCGTGACATCATCATCAGCACCCGGCCGGCGGAGCGCTCGACGTTTCGCCTCCTCGACCGGATGAACTCCTTCGGTTTGTTGAACACGCAGAAGCCCTCCTCGCCGTAACCGGCTGCATCGCCCCAACGTGTTCGGGGGCTAGTGACATGGGGATAAAACCCGGGTACCCAAAGACCCACAGAAGATCCCGAGTGAAACGCAAAATACAGGTGCCCGGCCGCCACCTGCTGCCCGGCTAGGCTGAGCCCGTCTGCCCCGAGCACAGCCGGACACCGCCTAGCCAGTCGAAGCGCAGCCGAGCGGCGCGGGCAAGAGGAACTGCAGACTCGTCATCGGCACAGTTCCCAGACAAACAGATAACAACAAACGACGCCCGCCTTATGCGACCGAGGTCAACGATAGCAGCCGGATTCGGTTGCTCGCCAGCCGGACGACCGGCTGCCGCGCTCCCACAACGGGCGGAAGACAAGGGCCCGTGTTGGGCGGGTGCCGGAACCGTGCCCGGCGCGCCCTCCACGTCGCCCAGGCGTGGGCTAAAGCGAAGCATGGCCTGACGTCTCCCACAGTGCTCAGCAGCTCCGACAGGCAGGAGGCACGGAGCGCTGCCTCACGCCCGACAAGATCCCAGGCGCCGCCTACCCGGTCGGAGGGGTCCGGCATCGCAGCCGGCCAGCCCTCCACGACGCCAAGTCTAGCCCGACATCGCCTGCAGGCCTACGAGGTTCTACTGCTCGGCGGACACATGCAGCGTCATGAAGAAACACCCCTGTAGTCGACATCGTCCGGCTGGCATGGGCCAGCCGGACCCGCCTGTAAGCCAGGCAGCCAGCCCTATAAAAGCTGCCTGGAGCCCAAGTAGAAGGGGCCGATCCTTTCATCCTCCTTCCTCCCCACACCCGAACCATGGAACCCCCGAACAGCTCAAGGAGCACCTCTGTACTGTGTCCACCATTGATAGAGAGACCGAGCAGGAGTAGGAGTGTTACCTCCTCCGGGAGGGCTCCGAACCTGGGTACTTCCCGTGTCCGCGCCTCGGCGCAATCCCTGCGGGTGCCGCTGTTGCAGAACGCTGCCCATCTCGATCTTAGCCACCCGTGGCATATGCCGTGTTCCACGCCACGTCACTCGGTCACTAATTCGCGCGGACCTCCGATTTTTAAAATATTTGGGGCTGTCCACCACCGCTTGGGTTCTCTAGCACGAATGGAGGGTAGTCCAAAATTTTGCGAACTTTACATTTATGACACCACTAATGAAGTCATGAATAGAATAAATGCTCTGACTAAGGATGATAAGCATGGGAGTGATGTAGATCCTGAAATTGTAGCCGCCTTGATAGAAATGCTTAACATTCATAATCCTCTGGTCAAGACATACAGGATGGCAAAAGAACACATAGAGGGTAATGAAGATGAGCATGTAGCTATTCGTATCATTGGCCCCTCTCCTGGTGATGGTCCTCAGTTTAGTCTGCCCACAACGTCAGAGTTGGCTGCTTTAGTTGTCGGTGAATTCACTGCTGATACTCCGTCTCGTGATATACTTGTCGATAATAAAACCGATGGCTTGCAGCATGTATCTTTTCTGCACCCTGCTTTTATGGCACTCCAGTACCCTTTGTTATTCCCGTATGCCGAGAGGGGGTTCCAGCTCAATGTTCCACATGTTGGTTCTTCGTCTGTGTCCCGTAAACAAATGACCATGCAAGAGTACTACTATTATGTTTGTCATTATCGGCCTGATCAGCCAAATCCATACCTTTGTTATGGATTACTTTCTTCACAGGCTGTTGTTGACTCAAGGGCGTGCATTGATGAAAATCGATTATGGTACATTCTTAAGAATCAAAAAGATCTTAGATCCGAACACCTTCAGGGTATAACTGATGCTATAGGACAAGGTTGTGTAGATGGTAGTGATGTTGGAAAAAGAACCATCTTGCCTTCAAGCCATACTGGTGGTCGTCGTTATTTTGTTGAGAACTTTCAGGACGGGCTTGCCATTTGTCGTGTCCATGGTGCTCCTGATTTGTTCTCAACTTTACATGTAATCCAAAGTGCGATGAGATTACCGAGGCGCTATTGTAACATCCAGGCCAACAACCATGTGATAGGGCAGATATTGTTGTTAGGGTGTATGGGCTCAAACTTGCTGAGTATGTAGATGATATTAGAGCTGGTCGTATATTTGGCCCCGTAAAGGCTGGTACTATTTCTTTCCTCTAGGTTGCATTTCACCATAAACCAGTGTTCCTTATGCTCGCTTATGATTGTTAACATGATCTTTATTGTTTGCTGCAGTTCTGTATACCGTCGAGTTTCAGAAGCGAGGTCTGCCGCACGCTCATATCCTTATTTGGCAGGACGTAGACAAGGATTGTCAGGTTAGTGCAGCCTTGATTGATTCTTATATTTCTGCCGAAATTCCAGATCCTATAGAGGATCCTTTATGCTATGTTTTGGTTACTGAATTTATGATGCATGGACCCTGTGGTGAGTTGAATGACAAGTGTGTTTGCATGAAAGAAGGTGAATGTTCAAAACATTTTCCAAAATTGTTCCAGCCTGAAACAATCACTGATGAAAATGGATTCGCCCTCTATAGACGTCGTAACAATGGTCTCTTCATTTACAAAAATGGTAAAAAACTTGATAATAGGTGGGTTGTTCCATATAATATGACCTTGCTTAAGAAATATCAGGCTCGCCTTAATGTAGAATGGTGTAATAAAACAGGTCATGAAATATCTTTTCAAATATGTGACTAAAGGCCCAGATTATTCCAAGATTCTGCTTCAGAGAATCAAGGGTAAAGGGTTTGTTGGGGAAGGTTCTAAACATGTCGCGGTAGATGAAATTGAGGAGTACATACAGTGCAGATACATATGTGAGCATGATGCACTTTGGCGTGTCTTTGGTTACAGTATTCACACAAAGTACCCTGTTGTTGACAGATTGCCAGTTCATTTACCTGATAAGAATACTATAAGGTTTCGTGCCGGTGCCATACTCACGAAAATTATTGACACTGATTTTCTGAACAAAACTATGCTGGCTGAATGGTTTGTGGCAAATCAGACTTTTCCAGAAGCACGAACCCTAACCTATTGTGACTTTCCCACTGAATGGACATGGAATGGCCAGAACAGATCTTGGCATAAGAGAGGGGGCGGTGAAAAGATAGGACGTGTCTATTATGTCCAGCCTAATAGCGGTGAGCTGTACTACCTACGTTCGCTCCTTATGATTGTTAAGGGTGCGACGTGCTATGCCGATCTAAGGTCATTTGAAGGCCGCACCTACCTTACCTTCAAAGAGGCGTGTGCTGCTCGGGGTTTGTTGGGTGACGATTCCGAGTGGTACCGAGCTTTTGATGAAGCCTTGGTTTGGGGTTTTGCCCCACGTTTACGTCAGCTGTTTGTCATTATGCTTATAAACTGTGGGGTTCAGAGTGAGAGAGATTTCTTTGATCGTTATTGGCTGGAGCTTGCTGATGACATCCGGTACGGAATTAGGAAGGGTCGTCATGACAGAAACTATATTGTCCTTGTAGACCGGCTAAAAATATTCTTTTAGACGAACTTGCTGAAACTTTCCTTCGGAATGGTTCCAAGATTTGTAACTTTGACCTGCCTCCTAAATCAACGTACGAAAGTTCGTCTTATGACAATAGACTCCTTCAGGAAGAGACATCATATGACTCTGCACAACTTGCGGAGCAAGCTGTCCTCTTATTCGCCAAACTTAATGATGGACAAATCTTGGCCTACAAACAAATTATTGCTGCTGTTGTAGACAAAAAACCTAGTTTTTTCTTTGTTTCTGGATCTGGTGGGACTGGCAAAACCTTTTTATGGAACGCAATAGTTTCTTTCCTTCGAGGTGAACGGAAAATTGTTTTAATTGTTGCTTCTTCTGGTGTTGCGTCTCTCCTGCTTCCTGGTGGAAGAACCGCTCATTCACGTTTCAAAATACCTATTCCGATCGATGAGTCATCATTCTGTGACATCAAGAGAGGTACCAATTTGAGTAGTCTTATCCAGAAAACTTCTCTTATAATCTGGGATGAAGCACTCATGGCAGACAGAAAGTGTCTTGAGTCTGTCGATAGAACTTTGCGTGATATTATGTCTGTTGATGATTATTTACTTGCTGATGTCCCGTTTGGTGGCATACCTGTGGTTCTGGGTGGGGACCTTAGACAAATTCTACCTGTCATTGAAGGTGGTACCCGTCAACAAATTGTAGACGCGACTATCACCAACACGCCGCTGTGGCGACAAGTTACATTTCTGGAATTGAAAGAAAACATGAGATTATCCATGCCAGGTGCAAGTGCTATGGTACAACAGGAAGTAGCATTGTTTAGCAGTTGGGTACTAGCACTTGGTGAGGGGAAAACTTCCGATGACTGTGAGAGAGGGCGAGGTTACCCCGACTTGGGTTCAGATACCACAAGACTTGCTGATACAGGCTGAGGGCAATAAGATTGAAGCGATCGTTTTGTCAACATATGTTAATTTTGTCAAATAACTACCAAGACAGCACATACTTACAAGAGCGAGCCATTTTAGCCCCGACAAACGAGATAGTTGACCTTATTAATGACTTTGTGCTTTCCATGGTACCTACTAGGGCTAGGGAGTATTTCAGTTCGGATTCAATAGCTGGTTCACCTGATGATGTTCAGGAGGCAGATACTTTCTATCCTCCTGAATTTCTCAATGTGCAGTCTGTTGTTAATTTTCCTGAGCATAAGTTGGTTTTAAAGAAAGGTGCCCCGATCATGCTTTTGAGGAATCTCAGCCAGTCCACTGGCATGTGTAATGGCACACGGTTGATTATCACAGAACTTGCGGACTGTGTAATCCAAGCTGTTATTCTCACTGGTTCTCATGTGGAACATACTGTCTACATACCTAGAATCGAATTAACAGCCAAGAAAACCAAATGGCCATTTGTTCTTCAGCGACGCCAGTTTCCTATTAGGCTTTGCTATGCTATGACTATAAATAAAAGCCAAGGGCAAACTTTGGCCTATGTTGGCTTATATTTAAAGCAGCCTGTATTCTCGCATGGACACTTATATGTTGTCGTGTCCCGTGTAAAGTCTAGGAAATCTCTGAAAATACTGATTGAAAACGCTGATGGCACGTGTGGTTCGGAGACCCAGAATATTGTTTATCCTGAGGTCTTTCGATCTTTGGAGTCCCTTTGATGCTCTGTTCGTATCACATTTTGGTGAATGTTTGTTGTCTTTTGTATGGACCTAAGATATATATAGAGTTGGTTTGAATGATGCTTTTGTTCTTTTGGAGTCAACTTTACTTTCTATATCTGGACTATTGTTCATATGCCTATGTTTTTTTTTTTTTTTTTTGATAGGAAGCTCGTGTACAGGATCACAACAACACAGCACACACACACGCACGAACACAGGCGATGCTATCTCTGCTGGTTTATATTTTGTTGTTCATCAGTTGTTTGTGCAAGGCTGTTTCTTTACTGGTACTTTCCTTGCTACTGTGTAATACTTTATATGATGTGATCCTTATTGTTCTACTTACCCAGTCATGTCGTTTTATATTGTGTACCCAGATGCCGATCAATTCGCTTGCCGAGGTCAAGCGGGGCAGCAAGTATTGGACGGTGTGTGTATGTGTCGCGCCTGTGGCACCACCGTGGAGGCACGGACAATGGTCCTATTCAGCATACTGATATGGTGCTGATTGATGCACAGGTATAATTAATCTTCTAACATGGTTCTTCTTGCTATTCTGTGCTCACGTATTGTGCCGCCATTTTCCTTGTGTAGGGAAATCACATGTATGGAGAGATTCCGATTGAGTGCGTTGACAGGTTTATGGGCATGATTGAAGAAGGAAAGGTCTATGACCTTGGTAGGTTCATGGTTTATGCAAACAAGACTCAGTACAGGTCAGTAGAAGGGACTTGGATGATCAAGTTTGGTCGGTACACAAGTATCCAGGAAAACTTGATGTTCAGGAGGAGTTCCCATACTGCACCTACTCTTTGACTTCCATCACTGGTCTCACAGCTCCTACTGATCGTCCTCCTCGGCTCACGGGTAATTTCTCATCTTTTATTCCATTCCCATTTGTGGAGTGCCTGTAGGTTTTCTGTAGTTTGGAGTCGTGTCCATGTGATGTGTTTTTATTTTCTCTTTGGTTCCAGCATTTGTTGCTTGCTCTTTGTTGCAATGCTAATTGGAGGCACCGTAGGAGCTTCCACGTTAATCCTAGACAGTAACAATTTTTGTCCGTACGATCCAAAGGTAACCTGTCTATAAACCGTCGGATTAAATATGTTGCCCAACAAATCGCGCGTGACCCTTAGCACGATCTGGTGGTGATGAGTTCGAAACCCATATCCGCCGTATTATTAATTAGGTATTTTTTTGATAAGTATTATTAATTAGGTATTGATTACCAACCGAATCATCGTCTCGCCCAATTTCATATGCAGCCCGTCGCGTGCGGATTATGTGCGGATCATGCGCGATGCGCCGTCGCGTGCGGCGGCAGCAGCTAATTTAATCGGTGGCCTGCTCTGCATAGTACGCACTCGATCGGATCCAAGTGTCACCCAGTTGCCTCTCTCCACCGAATAAATCTCAGGTAATTAAACTGCATGCATGCTAGCTTGATCATCCGATTATTTCTTTTGCGTACCATTGCATGCATGCATAAATCATCCGATTATTTATTTTGCATACCGTTGCAAGCATGCACGCTTGCATGCATGCAGACATCTTGGTGACTAATTTGTTACACTGATTAATTGATTCTTTGCATAATACTATGGTGTGATTTCAGCGATTTAGTGCAACTGCAAAAGCACGTACAGCTTTACATTATAAACTAATTAAGCAATAAGTTCTGATGCTCCTAATATGAACAAATAGTTATCCGGTAGATTTTCGTATCTCTCTTAATTTATTTTTGCAGCACTCTTGAAAATATAATTGTAACAATAATACCGCCACTATGTAGTATCAACTTATTCGAGCTAATAGCATTTGTACAAGTGTAGGTACGCAGCATGTATGCGGGGAGAGGAGAGAAGTAACTCACAATTGACAATTCGCCTGCATATCTGATTTGAGAAGGTTGCCTTTTCTATAGCTTTCTCTTCAACTTTAGGCCTACGAATAACTTTTTTTCACAATGCATAGACCAACCTTATGACAATTCACGTTTTCACAGTTTAAAATTCTCATGATGATTTACTCTTCAGCTTTCTAAATCTTGGAAACTAATACCCCGGTCTTTCTTAATCTGAGCAATTTCTTTTTGGGGGTCTCCTGAGACCAAGACGACCGACAATGGTCATGTGTATGCGTGTGCAAATAAGCAGTTGGTGCACATTGTGCTTTCTTAACACATGAAGGAGAACATATTGATGCTTTTAAGCGCAATGGCGTTGAAGTCGAGGAGATGCAAACCGGTAATCGCCGGTGATTGATTAAGTATGATGAAGAAAGTTAGTATCCAAAAGAACTTCGGTCACTTCATTGATTAAGTAGGTATCTCACACACGCACATTAATGCTTGGGAAAAAATAAAAATTGTAGTACGCCATGTCAAATCCATCTATCTTATCTAATATGATCGGATCATAAGTACCATATTTGGCACACAAATCGGTATATAGATGGAAAAAGTAGTTTGCATTTGTATTTTTGTTTTTCTCCAAAAAAACTCCCATGTTATTTCTTCCGTTAGAGTTTTCTAATGTGATAAGACAAACTAAGATATATGTGAGCATATTGTAAAAATATGGTTAGTTGCTAAATAGGCATTATCATGTGACAAACTCACTACGGGTTGATACGCAATATGCAATCAAATATCCAAGTTTATATATGCATTAAGATATTTCGTGGATATGTCAATGATGCTCATTTGTTCTTACAGATTTTTAGTAATGTTTTGTGTTGGGAGCTTTGTACTGTTGTATCCTAACTTTGCATTGACTAAACACTCCAATAAGTGCATTCATCACCAACTATTTTTCCATGCGTTGAATAGGGTCGCATCACGTCTACAAGCATACGACTGATTTTTTCTTAACAAATAGATTATAGCATAACAAACATATAGACAAAAACTATTAGTGGTCTGAGATATGGGCAGACAATTTAGGTCCATATAATTTATTCTATACTAACAAAGTCAATCACATAACGTAAGCCCGTGCGGATGCACGGGTTGCTGACTAGTATTTAAAATTTATATCAGTATCTTTGTGTAGAGATGTGTTTACGGTTTCATTGTCTACTGCTCCATGCCGCTCCTTACTTATCATATTGTTGCTCTCTGTTATTATTATGCAGATATCGATGGTGTAATCACAGGTGTATCACAGGCTACTCAATATCATTCTGCCAACCGTGCAGAACCTTCCACTAAGAGAATCATATACCTATCTGATATTTCGTAAGTATTCGCTCTTGGTTTTCTAACCAATACGGTTATCATATCTGCAAGCTACTTTTGTTAATTCCTTTTTGACTGACTATGTCTTCGTTCCTACCAGTGGACATCAGATAAGTATTGTCTTATGGGGTGAGAGAGCGATAGCTTTCGAAGGTGACTGGATTCTTGAAATTGGCAAGGAAAACCCTGTGATAGCCATCTTTGTTGGTACTCTGGTCAAAAATTATGATGGTCCGTACACTGGCTCATGCTTTTTCGACTTATTGTTTCTCGCTTTATTGCACCAAACCTGATGTTATGTACCTGTTCCTCCTTATAGGTCATAGGGGAGTGAGTGGCAGTGCTGCATGTCGTTGGTACATCAACGAAGACCTACCAGAAATAAATGTGATACATGCAAGGTTAGTTTGTGCTCCTTTGCATGCTTTTGGTATCCTTGCTAACACTTTTGTGCTATACAGATGGTGCTAATTCTCTGACTATGGTGTTTGTTTGTAGACTGAAAGACAGGGTTCCTAAGATAGAGGTTATCATGCTTCCAAACCAAACTGCCGCTGAGATAGCCGCCCCAAGTTGACCTTGAAACAAAAACTGTGGGTGAGCTCAAAGATCTTGACATCTGGCACTATGAGGTATGCTCTGTGACGTCTTTGTGTTATACCTCTACATTGCAGAATCATGCTCCTGTTCTTTCTGTGTCTTTTGAGTACTCATCCATCTGATTTATCACCCTTTTCAGCACACAAAGTTCTTCTGCACTGCGACGATTTTAAGGCTCAGTCCTCAACAACGGTGGTGGTTTTTTTTCTTGCAACACGTGCCATAAATCATCTGTTCCATATGGAAATGCATATAGGTGCTCTGATGCAGGGTGTAGTTCTGTTGATGCATCGCCAAGGTAAACTCAATGTTTATTTAAGACTCTATTCCTGTATTCCATACCTAGACCCCACCTTGTGTGGGAGCCTTATGCGCTTGGTCTGTCTTTATTTATTTTGTGTCCCAGGTTTTCATCAATGTTATTTATGCCTACTTCCGTGCTTAACAGGTATCGACTTTGCTTCATTGGTGGTGATGGTCAGGATGAGATTGAATTTGTCTTCTTTGATCGAATGGGCAAAGAGATCCTTGGCAAACCTCTCCTTTCCATTCTACGTTCTGGCCACTCGAGCAGTACCCCTCTTGAAGATATTGTGAAATCCACAAAAGGAGATGCATCGATTCCAAGGGAACTAGCTGCTATTGTCTCCACCAAGTACATATTTGTAACACCCCAAAAATCCGTACCTAATTTTAGTGGTGTTTTCCGACACCCAAAAAACTTTTCCTCTTACCCCAAATATTTCTTCAAATCTTTTGAGGATGATTTGACTTGGAAATTGCTTTCTCAAGAATTTCCCAGAAATCCATGAACCATTCCATCACCCCTGATAATTTTTGGTGCTTAGGTTTTCTCTCGGAAACCCTAGCCCTAATTATCGGACAACTTAAACAAATTTCTCCACCTACAAAAGGAAAGCCCATTTCCATAGCTCTAAAAATTCCACCAAAAATACCAGAGGACCCCATGTCCATATAAAGGCCATCCATGCAAAAATATGGCATACTCCAATGCCATATTTCCAAGTTAGGCAATATTTTCAAAACTGCCATTTCTAGTCCAGAAATGTTTTAACCAAGCTAGGCACCTCCAATAATTCTGATAAATTCAGGGGATGAATATTTTGGCATTTCCTGCATCTCATCTTTTGGAGGCAAACCCATTTGAGCAATATTTAGACCACTTCCTTTGTAAGCCCAAATAAATGCCATTTTGAGTTCTTCAAGCAAACCCACACCTAGAAAATTCCTATGGCCATGATACTTGAACATATTGACCACATGGTCCTTAGACACACAAATCCAGGAGATCACCCCAAGGTGAAGCATGGAACACCACTTTTCCTAAATCATGCCATTATGGTCATTTTTGGCCATCTTGTGGAAAACCGATTTCCCATCATCCAAATGACCTCAAACTACATGGACACTCTCCCCTGACCTCAACAACCCATGCCTAATTTTTGTGAATTTATTTGAGTGATGTAAGACCATGAACATTTCATCGAACACCTTCGGTGGTTTTGCTTTTCTGGAAATTTTATTCTGCAAAGATGCAACTCATTAATTGGTTCTTGTTTGAGGGTGTTTGTTTTGATCTTGTGAGCACCGTAGTATCTTTAGTTTTGCGTTTGGAGCTCTGTATTTGTCAGGAACGCGCCATGCCACTCGTGGCGCGCTCTGGACGCCAGAGTGCGCACCCCGGCGTTCCCCATGTCCTCTGCCCCTTGTCCTCCTACCTTGCTGTCCCGCCGAGCATCGCCGCTGCCGAGCCCCGCCTCCCCCTCGCTGCACCTGGCTCCGGCGAGAAGAGCCATGGCCAGGCCCCCCGTGCCCCTGCTCGACACCTCCCCCCCTCCCCGGAGCACCGCCAAGCGCTAAACGTCGCGCCGCTTCCACAATCCCCCTCCAAGAGCTAGAAGATGTGCCGCGCGCTCCAGGAACACCTCGTGCTCTTCTGTAGTTCCAGCACATCGCTCTTATCCCCTCCTCCCGCCTCTGTGGCCACCGGAGCTCCAACGTGCATCCATGGCGTCCACAAGCCCGTGCCCCTGCCCCCTGCGCTCCCCGGCTATAAAAGCCACCTCGAGCCCTCCTCTGAGAAGCACACCACCCTCCACACCTCCCTCCACCCCCAAAAACTCCAGAGCCCAAAGGATTGCGCGAGGATTCAAAGAAATCGCCGCCGTGGCCGAAGCTCCACAGCACGGCACCCTGCCGTGGTAGCCCCCCTCCCCCAGCCTCCCCCTGCCGCCCAACTCCTCCCCGGGCGCGGTAGGCCTCGGCGAGACCGCCGCCGCCGTCGGCGTCCACTCCGGTGCGGCTCCCGTGCGCCCCTGTGCCTGCGCGTTGGGAGGAAGAAGAGGAAAGAAGAGAAAGAAAGAAAAGAAAGAATAAGAAAAAGAAAAGGGAGAGGAGAGAGAGCCACCGACAGGTGGGACCCGGCCCCACCTGTCGGGTTAAGTGGAGACGACTTCGAGGTTTTCCGTCTTCTCCACCGAAAGGCGTATTCGAGTGGAAATGCGCGACCAGCCCAGCCCAAATCGAAAGCAGCCCGTTCTGTTTTTTTTCTCTCTGGTGAGCAGCAGATAGCTAACCATCGCACGCCAATATCTTTTGAAACGTCGCTCCGTTTGGAGTGATTCAAATTTGTAAATTCTTAGTTTTAAAAGCGCTGTCCAGTAGTATCAGTTTTACCTTTTTGTAAAATACTTGTATACTCAGCACCCTTGTCTGCATGTATAGGTGTATCCCGCGGTACCGGCAATCCGAGACCCTAACCCGTGACGTGTCCGTGACCCTCCAAGCCAAACGGTGTCGATCTTCGGAGGCAAGCTAACCCCTTGCTATGAGCCGTCCCGCAATGTTGTTTGTTATTTGCTCGTTGCCATGCCGAGTGTTTACATTTGTCTGCGTTCGGTATATATTATGTCGGTCTGCTATTGTTGTGTTCAATATGTTACTCCGAATATTGCTCCTGGCAGGTTTTATTCATCATCCATGTATGCATTAGAATGACGTGTGATTTAAATTGTGCGCCTCGCACTTGCGTGGCTTTGTCGAACCCTCTAAATAAACAACTATAAAACCTGCGCTCCTATGAGTGTTTGCTTCTTCTCCTTCGCCGAGGTGAGGAGCGGACGAATGTCGTCTTATGATCCTCGGAGTTGGGGGCATTTGCCAAAAGAGTTATTTGCTTCTTCTCCCTCCATCAAACGTGGTTGGCGTAAGCCCACCTGGACTGCGACGCTTGGGACATTTGCTTTCCATTTTGTTCTTTTTGCCAAGATTGCTGACACCACGTCGGGTTAATCCTTGAGTGGAATGGATGCTTTCTTTCTTATGAGTGCTTTTCGGTTCATTTTTCGGAGACAACATGCCCAACTAAAATTGGTAGTTGATCTGTGATGGCGCTGGTCGGTGGTATCGCCGCCGTAGTCACCCGATGGACGCCCACAACTTGTGCTACCTTTTGTACTGATCTGTGATAGCGCTGGTCGGTGGTATCGCCGCCGTAGTCACCCGGTCAATACAAACAAACGATGGCTTGAAATATCATGTTGCTAATGTCTTATTGTTTGATGATATATTATTATGATATTGTGATTGTTGTGTTGGACTAATCCTCTTTGTTTGGACTTGTGAATGATGGAACTTGATTAAATGAAACACCCCTCCAAACAACGATAGGGTCAGTCCACGGTGCCACTAATCTGAACATCGAAAGCACTGCCACTGTCGCTCATATGGGCGGGCCTTGACCTACGTAACCTATTGAGCCTCCTTTGATGCTACCATTTTGGCAAGTCTAGTCGGTACCATAGTTGGTCGGGGCTAGTCTTGCGAAGGTTCCGGAGCTAGGCGTCGCTCATGGGTTGGGGACGTGCCGGATTCACTTCTGCATAAGGCGTAGAGTTATGTCGGTGGCTATACAGGGAGTGTCTTGGTAGCGTGAACGGTCAGGTGAGTGTATCTTGCTGAGTTCGCCTTAAGGATGATATCCTAAAGTACCGGCTGGGTGTGGTGCACTTAGATGGGTGGTATCTGCAACCTCTCGAAAGTGTCACATCTGGATGTCTAGCCTCGTTCCAAGGTTATGGAACAACAGTTCAGTGTCGGTCACACTGTGTGTCCATGTCGTGTCAGGAGGTTAAACCTAAGGCTTGTTTGAAAGAAAGATGAACAACCTGATTTCACTAAATGAACAATAAGATGATGCAGGGAATGCTACTTGTGAGGTGAATGGGATGGCGGTGTGATGCGTTGGAAGCCTATAGTTAGGCCAGAGCCAACATCAACCGTGCATGCCCCGGGAGATAGCCAGAGTTGGCTGGAATGACAGCCATAGTTGGCAAGAAATTAAGCCAGAGTTGGCTAAAGGCTTGACAGCCTAGATGTTGTGGAATGAGAAATGTGATCTCATTCTAGCAACAACGAAACTCCCTGAAAGATGTGGTACCAACTGGTACAGTCGCCTACTCGTCACAGGTAACCTCTTTGTTTGATTGCCGGTATACGATCCAACCCCACCTGGCTTGGACTCTGTACTGATGATACTCTTGTTGTTTTCTTATGCCATGTTTTGCTTGTGATGCCATGCTACCTTTATGTTATCATGTTGGTCTATCTTGAGTAGACTCTTGCCATGTGGTAGATTTTATTTCCAAAGTATACCTTGATGCATGATTGTTAGACTGCTCGTGTCGAGTGGTTGTTAGTCTTGCGAGTACATCATTGTACTCACGTTGGCTATTCCAATGGCTAGTTTCAGCGAAGATCCACCTTCTTCCGTAGCAAGGATTTGAAGCAGGAGCGTGCTAGGATCAGTAGCCCAGCCAGAACCTGTGGAGTGAAGCCGCTCCAAGCCGTAGCCTCTCATATGTCTTCCGCTGCCAGTTAAACCTCTGTATCGTGCCATGCTTGGATTGATATTTTGTCATTCCTTGGTGGCCATGTAAACCCCTTTTGTAGCACTTCTTGTGTCTGATTGTGTAATGATATTCATTATGTTACACTGTGGTGACGTGCGGCCAGTTATCCTGGGCTGGCGCACGGGACGACTGCCTCTCTGGTGATATGTGTCAGGGAGGGGTGTCACAGACATGGTATCAGAGCACCAGGCTGGCTGTAGACTACCCTAGCATGGAAAGCTCAACCGTACTATATGCCAACAAGGAGCCCGATGGATTTGACCCATCTCCGCCTAACCGGCATGGCTACTATTGGTCAACAGTATGGTGCAGTAGGACTTGTCCCAATCCCCGAGTGCGGCTCGCCAGTTTCTTCCATGAGAAGAAATTGACACCAACCCTTAGAAATGAGACCCAGTCCTAGCTTCCAGACATCCCCACCTTCGCCTTCTACCCTTGGCAACCCAACTCTATTGAAGCAGGATTCCGCTAAGGTATCCCGCGTTCTTACCTCACCCATAGCCCTGAAGCTTGCACTAGTTTAGATGGCACCCACCTTCTATATGGATACCACTGCCGACCATTGCCCCGGCTTCCCCCTTCTTCTTTGGGAGGTCGTCCGTGATGCTCTTGGTGCATCGACCCGTCCTCAGTATGTGGTGTTCAGAAGCGAAGACTCACCTGCCGGGCATGAGTTTCAGGCTGTTGTGAGTATCAAGCCGCATCCCGACCGCAAGAAGAAACCCTATGAGTTTAGTGGCAGGTTAATGCCTACACTTCAGCTAGCTTTCCAGGTAACCGCCTTTGAAAGCCTTGCCCGTCTCAGATGGATGGAACCGGCATTTGTGCGGTGTAGAGCCTACTTCCTTTTCCCAGCTATGCCTCGGTCTGGTCCTCGGATACTCTGGGCCAACACCGAAAAAGAAGTCGATTCAGCTGTAGTACACTTGGTCTCCTACCTCGCTGCAATGGAAAGCCTGAACCATTCACTCATGGCCGAGCTCCGAGTCGCCAGGCAAAGTCTTGGCCCTGCACTCCTGCAGCATGCTTCCATGAGGAATCCAATCTCAGCCACACAGGACCAAGCTCAAACCCAGCAAGGAAAACCCCAGATTCCAGACCCTGGTCCATCCCACAAAGGCTCCGTGCCAGGTCGACTTCAGTGGGCACTACAGGTACCTGAACAAATGGCACCCTATGTTGGTCTTTCTGTTCTTGAGGAAGCCATGGCCCGAGCTCAGCAACGACTTCTGGTCAGTGGCCCAATCTTACCAGGAAACCCTGTGGCTCCAGCCCCTGAGGAAGACGGAGGTGTTGACACCACTCTCCAACTCAGCCTCACCCCGCCTGATGCAAGTGGCCGTCAAGCAGAGTAAATCCCCGGTTTAGCTTTAGCATGAGTGGCGCTTGTAAGCTGGTAGGTGAGAGTTTGTGATGTTGTTTGTAATCCCGGTGCTTGCTTGTGATGCATGGTTGTTCTGTCTACGGTTAAGTTGTGGTTAGGTTAGCCCTGTGTAAAACTTGATGTTCTGATTCCCTTGTTAACCACCTGGTTGACGTGTGACGGAATACCATGTCCTTTTCTTCAGTAGAAAGGTTTTGAAGAAATGACAGATCACATAAAAGCAGAAGTGGTATATGTGAACCCAGACACATATGCACGCCTGCAAAATTAATGCAAACTTTGAATGATATTATTTTCTAGTATGAAAATTATTTTGTGTGTGTTGCACAAGTTTAACTATCAAGTGGAAGTATTTAATGAGACACGGTAACCCCGGTGTCCCGCTCACTTAATGTTGGCTCGTGCATAGGTTTGAAAAACTCGTACATGTATCGCTGCAAGGTTCCTCACCCAATATGAACCTTGTGACAACCCATGTTAAAGTAAGGGCCCAAGCCCTCCACGATGACCCCCATCACAAGCTTTAGTATGCTTGTTGAGTGTCCCATCATCGCTGGAACACAGAAGGATTTTTGTAGAATGTTTTCTGTCTATGTTTGCTTGTGCTTGCCTATACGGTATGGTTGAAATGATTATGCCATACTGCTGCAGCCGTTTTGTTTTGGGCCATAAAATGCAGAAATATTTTATGAAAGGATGTTTTGCTACAAGTAGAAATTCTTCTACCCATGCTTGTATCCCTGCCCTTTAATCTTGCTGCAAGACACGAACTGTACACGGATGGACAACTCCCGAAATTGATGATGCAAGTTCTACTCCAACTGGGACACCGCGACTACTTCAACGTGAAGAGGTACCCCGAGACGTGTTATTTTCCTCATATCCCGGAGTTCTATAGGGAAAATTTCCATGCAAAAACAAACTTTGGGAATGGCTCTATCCCACAAAATTTTGGTGTTTGTGATCCCACTCTTGTGGCGCGAACATCGTTGTTTGAAAACAAACCTTGTTTGTTTTTCCAAACCTGTATATACATGAAAGGGGCACCTGCCATGTATAGCTTTGGAAAAATAAAACCTTTTGTTGTACGCACATGAAAGGGGCACCTGTCGTGTGTGTATAACTTTTCAAAAATAAAACCTTAGGAGAAGGTTATGATTAGCATATCCCTGCCTTTTGTTTATAAGGGTTTTTGAGTTCTTACTCACCCCAGTTGATCTTGTTAGATTATTTGATAATTTGGTTGTAGATCTTGTTTGATCTTGCCCTGTTTGTGCAAAACCTTAGATTTTAAATTCATAAGCATGTGAGTAGATCCTATGTTGATTGATTGAATGAACCCCTGCCATGTCATCTTTGAAATGCCTAGAGTATGGTAGAAATATCATGCTTGAAAAACAAATGCATGTTTTGTAAAAAGTCTTGTTGACCTCTTTGGTTAACCAAAATTCTAGTATTTTATAGAAAAAGTTTTAAATGGGGGTACAAATGGACCATTCAAGAATTATCTTGTTGTAACCCCGGGAATCCTATAAGTCTCCGAATCTCGGGGACGAGATTCTTTTAAGGGGGAAAGGTCTGTAACACCCCAAAAATCCGTACCTAATTTTAGTGGTGTTTTCCGACACCCGAAAAACTTTTCCTCTTACCCCAAATATTTCTTCAAATCTTTTGAGGATGATTTGACTTGGAAATTGCTTTCTCAAGAATTTCCCAGAAATCCATGAACCATTCCATCACCCCTGATAATTTTTGGTGCTTAGGTTTTCTCTCGGAAACCCTAGCCCTAATTATCGGACAACTTAAACAAATTTCTCCACCTACAAAAGGAAAGCCCATTTCCATAGCTCTAAAAATTCCACCAAAAATACCAGAGGACCCCATGTCCATATAAAGGCCATCCATGCAAAAATATGGCATACTCCAATGCCATATTTCCAAGTTAGGCAATATTTTCAAAACTGCCATTTCTAGTCCAGAAATGTTTTAACCAAGCTAGGCACCTCCAATAATTCTGATAAATTCAGGGGATGAATATTTTGGCATTTCCTGCATCTCATCTTTTGGAGGCAAACCCATTTGAGCAATATTTAGACCACTTCCTTTGTAAGCCCAAATAGATGCCATTTTGAGTTCTTCAAGCAAACCCACACCTAGAAAATTCCTATGGCCATGATACTTGAACATATTGACCACATGGTCCTTAGACACACAAATCCAGGAGATCACCCCAAGGTGAAGCATGGAACACCACTTTTCCTAAATCATGCCATTATGGTCATTTTTGGCCATCTTGTGGAAAACCAATTTCCCATCATCCAAATGACCTCAAACTACATGGACACTCTCCCCTGACCTCAACAACCCATGCCTAATTTTTGGGAATTTATTTGAGTGGTGTAAGACCATGAACATTTCATCGAACACCTTTGGTGGTTTTGCTTTTCTGGAAATTTTATTCTGCAAAGATGCAACTCATTGATTGGTTCTTGTTTGAGTGTGTTTGTTTTGATCTTGTGAGCACCGTAGTATCTTTAGTTTTGCGTTTGGAGCTCTGTGTTTGTCAGGAACGCGCCATGCCACTCGTGGCGCGCTCTGGACGCCAGAATGCGCACCCCGGCGTTCCCCATGTCCTCTGCGCCTTGTCCTCCTACCTTGCTGTCCCGCCGAGCATCGCCGCTGCCGAGCCCCGCCTCCCCCTCGCTGCACCTTGCTTCGGCGAGAAGAGCCATGGCCAGGCCCCCCGTGCCCCTGCTCGACACCTCCCCCTCCCCGGAGCACCGCCAAGCGCTAAACGCCGCGCCGCTTCCACAGTCCCCCTCCAAGAGCTAGAAGACGCGTCGCGCGCTCCAGGAACACCTCGTGCTCTTCTGTAGTTCTAGCACATCGCTCTTATCCCCTCCTCCCGCCTCTGTGACCACCGGAGCTCCAACATGCATCCATGGAGTCCACAAGCCCGTGCCCCTGCCCCCTGCGCTCCCCAGCTATAAAAGCCACCTCGAGCCCTCCTCTCAGAAGCACACCACCCTCCACACCTCCCTCCACCCCCAGAAACTCCAGAGCCCGAAGGATTGCGCGAGGATTCGAAGAAATCGCCGCCGTGGCCGAAGCTCCACAGCACGGCACCCCGCCGTGGTAGCCCCCCTTCCCCAGCCTCCCCCTACCGCCCAACTCCTCCCCGGGCGCGGTAGGCCTCGGCGAGACCGCCGCCGTCGTCGGCGTCCACTCCCGGCCAATCAGTCGCCGGCGGTGGCCACCCGGTGCGGCTCCCGTGCGCCCCTGTGCCTGCGTGTCGGGAGGAAGA
The DNA here is from genome assembly GCA_947311845.1 of Poa pratensis. Lineage (NCBI taxonomy): Eukaryota > Viridiplantae > Streptophyta > Magnoliopsida > Poales > Poaceae > Poa > Poa pratensis. Next base: position 11,066,446 of record CAMZMU010000054.1, read on the forward strand.
AGAGGAAAGAAGAGAAAGAAAGAAAAGAAAGAAAAAGAAAAAGGAAAGGGAGAGGAGAGAGAGCCACCGACAGGTGGGACCCGGCCCCACCTGTCGGGTTAAGTTGAGACGACTTCGAGGTTTTCCGTCTTCTCCACCAGAAGGCGTATTCGAGTGGAAATGCGCGACCAGCCCAGCCCAAATCGAAAGCAGCCCGTTCTGTTTTTTTTCTCTGGTGAGCAGCAGATAGCTAACCGTCGCACGCCAATATCTTTTGAACCGTAGATCCGTTTGGAGTGATTCAAATTTGTAAATTCTTAGTTTGAAAAGCTCTGTCCAGTAGTATTAGTTTTACCTTTTTGTAAAATACTTGTATACTCAGCACCCTTGTGTGCATGTATAGGTGTATCCCGCGGTACCGGCAACCCGAGACCCTAACCCGTGACGTGTCCGTGACCCTCCAAGCCAAATGGTGTCGATCTTCGGAGGCAAGCTAACCCCTTGCTATGAGCCGTCCCGCAATGTTGTTTGTTATTTGCTCGTTGCCATGCCGAGTGTTTACATTTGTCTGCGTTCGGTATACATTATGTCGGTCTGCTATTGTTGTGTTCAATATGTTACTCCGAATATTGCTCCTGCCAGGTTTTATTCATCATCCATGTATGCATTAGAATGACGTGTGATTTAAATTGTGCGCCTCGCACTTGCGCAGCTTTGTCGAACCCTCTAAATAAAGAACTATAAAACCTGCGTTCCTATGAGTGTTTGCTTCTTCTCCTTCGCCGAGGTGGGGAGCGGACGAATGTCGTCTTATGATCCTCGGAGTTGGGGGCATTTGCCAAAAGAGTTATTTGCTTCTTCTCCCTCCATCAAACGTGGTTGGCGTAAGCCCACCTGGACTGCGGCGCTTGGGACATTTGCTTTCCATTTGGTTCTTTTTGCCAAGATTGCTGACACCACGTCGGGTTAATCCTTGAGTGGAATGGATGCTTTCTTTCTTATGAGTGCTTTTCAGTTCATTTTTCGGAGACTACATGCCCAACTAAAATTGGTAGTTGATCTGTGATGGCGCTGGCCGGTGGTATCGCCGCTGTAGTCACCCGATCGACGCCCACAACTTGTGCTACCTTTTGTATTGATCTGTGATGGCGCTGGTCGGTGGTATCGCCGCCGTAGTCACCCGGTCAATACAAACAAACGATGGCTTGAAATATCATGTTGCTAATGTCTTATTGTTTGATGATATATTATTATGATATTGTGATTGTTGTGTTGGACTAATCCTCTTTGTTTGGACTTGTGAATGATGGAACTTGATTAAATGAAACACCCCTCCAAACACCGATAGGGTCAGTCCACGGTGCCACTAATCTGAACATCGAAAGCACTGCCACTGTCGCTCATATGGGCGGGCCTTGACCTACGTAACCTATTGAGCCTCCTTTGATGCTACCATTTTGGCAAGTCTAGTCGGTACCATAGTTGGTCGGGGCTAGTCTTGCGAAGGTTCCGGAGCTAGGCGTCGCTCATGGGTTGGGGACGTGCCGGATTCACTTCTGCATAAGGCATAGAGTTATGTCGGTGGCTATACAGGGAGTGTCTTGGTAGCATGAACGGTCAGGTGAGTGTATCTTGCTGAGTTCGCCTTAAGGATGATATCCTAAAGTACCGGCTGGGTGTGGTGCACTTAGATGGGTGGTATCTGCAACCTCTCGAGAGTGTCAAATCTGGATGTCTAGCCTCGTTCCAAGGTTATGGAACAACAGTTCAGTGTCGGTCACACTGTGTGTCCGTGTCGTGTCAGGAGGTTAAACCTAAGGCTTGTTTGAAAGAAAGATGAACAACCTGATTTCACTAAATGAACAATAAGATGATGCAGGGAATGCTACTTGTGAGGTGAATGGGATGGCGGTGTGATGCGTTGGAAGCCTATAGTTAGGCCAGAGCCAACATCAACTGTGCATGCCCCGGGAGATAGCCAGAGTTGGCTGGAATGACAGCCATAGTTGGCAAGAAATTAAGCCAGAGTTGGCTAGAGGCTTGACAGCCTAGATGTTGTGGAATGAGAAATGTGATCTCATTCTAGCAACAACGAAACTCCCTGAAAGATGTGGTACCAACTGGTACAGTCGCCTACTCGTCACAGGTAACCTCTTTGTTTGATTGCCGGTATACGATCCAACCCCACCTGGCTTGGACTCTGTACTGGTGATACTCTTGTTGTTTGCTTATGCCTTGTTTTGCTTGTGATGCCATGCTACCTTTATGTTATCATGTTGGTCTATCTTGAGTAGACTCTTGCCATGTGGTAGATTTTATTTCCAAAGTATACCTTGATGCATGATTGTTAGACTGCTCGTGTCGAGTGGTTGTTAGTCTTGCGAGTACATCATTGTACTCACGTTGGCTATTCCAATGGCTAGTTTCAGCGAAGATCCACCTTCTTCCTTAGCAAGGATTTGAAGCAGGAGCGTGCTAGGATCAGTAGCCCAGCCAGAACCTGTGGAGTGGAGCCACTCCAAGCCGTAGCCTCTCATATGTCTTCCGCTGCCAGTTAAACCTCTGTATCGTGCCATGCTTGGATTGATATTTTGTCATTCCTTGGTGGCCATGTAAACCCCTTTTGTAGCACTTCTTGTGTCTGATTGTGTAATGATATTCATTATGTTACACTGTGGTGACGTGCGGCCAGTTATCCTGGGCTGGCGCACGGGACGACTGCCTCTCTGGTGATATGTGTCAGGAGGGGTGTCACAATATTTGTTCTGCAAGTGACTTCTAAGAGCTTTGAATCTGAATGTACCAGGCCATCCTACCAAGTTCATAGGATTGATACAAACTTTGGAAAACAGGCGCATTCTTCCTCTCTGAGGCATAAGCTTGCCTTAGGAGTTGCGTCCTCGAGCCAATCACCTATTAAACAGTCTCTTCTAATGATTGGTTCACCGGGTGCACCACACTCTCCATCAGGCGCTTCGGCATTGGAGGATTCATACGACACAACTGTAAGTCACATATTTTCTTTCTACAACAATATGTTATGCATGAATGTGTTTCTTTGTCCGGGTTCTACATACCTTACATTTTCTTTTTATCATTGCACCAGTCTGACTATCTTCCAGCGGTTGATAAAGCTCCTCCTTCTGTCAATAAGCTTCCAAGTCTTAGGTACTTATATCATCTTCTAAAGTTCATCTCTATTATTTGTTGCACATTCTCCTAATGACATGTGCTGACTTTTGCACAGAAAGAAGACTGATTCACCCGTTTCAGCTGCATGCAAAGCTTTATTTACCGGGGATGGCAATGAGCTTCATACTGAACAGGTGCTTTAACTAAAACAATGGCTTATTAAACATGACCAAACTAACCATATACATCCGAATTTTCGACACTCTGTAAATGGATAGTCAGTTATCAAGTTGGGCCACTAAGACAGAGCCAGATCCCAATCAGTTTATGCTATGTCTCACATTGGTCTTTTCTATTGTTTGTCGAGGAATTACAGCTTGGCAAGGATGAGGTTGCAACACTGCCATCTGATGGAACAGTTGTGAAGGAGCAGTCACCGGCCATAAATCCAGGTGTTGTTCAGTTCATGTGTTTGTCTTTCTGTTTCTTTGGCCTCTTCTAATTTTGTGATACTGTAATACTGAATTGCACATATAGTTCTATGGGTTGTATCTACCATGCTTTTTAGTTTGTAAAGTGGATGAATATTCTTGACTCATATAGTACAATGTTATTCTTAACTCATTTAGGAGACTAATTTAGGTTATCTCCTGTCTACAATGTTGTCATCCTTCTTTTTGAGAAATCTGTGTTTCATTTCTCTATCTGTAAAGACGATTATAACTTCCAAGTGATCTCGATGCAGCTTCCGAGAGTACCAAAAAGTCTGAGGTAGCTGAAGGGAAGTTGAAACTTATAGTTGCTCATGACGCAACGACTGAAGCGCTTGAAGAGACCTCATCCCAAGAAACCGTGCCTGTGCCTACAGAGACAACTCCAGCAATTGATAACAAGTACCTACAAGATATCTGTTGGATAATCTTATTAATAGTATGGTTACCATTGTCGTCTTCATTCACATATAGTTCTGACCTCTTTCTATCTTTGCACTATAGGCGCAAGCCGAGGAGTGGAGCTGGTTCTCACCCTAAGAAAAACAAACCCTGAGAAACCCTGCAGAGATGCTGCTCTGTAAGCTCCAACCAAGCCATATCTACTGTTAGCTAGTTTAGTCCATATAAGAAACCCTATATTAATTATGAACTTTGTAATTCCAGGTGAGACTTATTTTGCCTGTACAAAGTTCAAGTCCGTGACTGCCTGAACAAGCCGTGCTTGGGGATATTTTGGTTTCACCACCTAGGTCTTTGGTTGCTGAGTGTCTCATTGTTAATCATGTTGAGGCCAACTACCTTTGCCTTTTCGAGTTGTTATTTGGTTACATGAATCTTATTAAGTGTTTGAGATCAAGTTTCCCTATCCGCTTTAGCCAGCGATATGATCGAGACTTATGTATTTCGTACCAATTCCATATGTCTATGTATTAAGTGCACCTAGATGGGACTTAAATAGAGCCATCGCATGTTAAGTTAGTGTGTATGAATCTCTATATATTGTCCTTGTGTGCTTCGGTACTACTCTGATTAGTAAGTTCATGTGTATGCTTGGCCTATCAGTCTCATAGGTTATGGTTGTATGTTATGATGGTTATTGTCTGTTCTGTGATAGTGAATTCTGCGTTTGAACATTTACTGAATGTTCCAATGTTGTACCGGGGAACATTAGATGGATGCCACTGCCTGTTATGTTTTAAGTTTGAGCGATTTAATCATTCATTATGTAACATATTTAGGAGGCGAATTTTATTTAGAAATTGTGAGCTAAATGGATATCTGCGATGTTTATGATTTTCATTACGCGAGAATTCCTAAAACATGACTCCGCGTGCTTCACCGTTGCTTCAATCTAAGTTCATATACATGTGGATATAAAAGTCCTCTAAATGGTCTGTATAAATGGTGATTACCACGGGCAAGAAATTCAAAGAAACTAAAAACGCCGCGCGGCGAGCCGCGCCATTCGAATCTAGTTAGAAACAAGCAGGCACGAAAGAGCTGTGATGCACCAGGAGAATAGCGAAGATGGTGTAGCTAGAAAGAGATGCACAAAAGTGTCATGAGTCGGGGAATTCATGTTGTAATTCCGGATATCCATCGATAATTCCCGAGCCTACTATTCTCATCTATCAAATTCATATCTTTATTATGCTGAGACATAACAAATAAAGCACGAAACAAGACTAGCATTCCAGGATAGAGGAAAAATTAGAAGTTATTCACATCGTTTCTTACGGAGACAATGCTCCTTATAACAAAACATGGGTGGTAGGCACAAATATGAAGTCAATGGTACCTCGGTAGGTCAATAAGTTATAAGGATCCTTTGGTTATGATCTTTGTCCTCAGTTGGTCAGTGGCTATGAAAGATTTACCACTTTGTCAAACAAACCATGAGTTTTCTTTGTTTTAAGAAAATCAAAAGGAATAATTGTATTGCTCTTCTAAAATATGTACCTATACTAGTTGAATGCTTGTGCATTGATAAGTCCCTTCAATTTTCTTTCACATGTAAATATAATGCATGTACACATTCATGTGTGTAGAAAGCATAATCACATAATATTTAAAATCACACTTCGTAAATAATAATAATCAAAAAATATTGTGTATACATATATATATATCTTATTTGGAAACCCTCGATCTTCCTATTGCTTATCCCTACCTCTCGTATTTCTCTCTACCCCTGTTATCTCTCTCGTTTCCTCCACCAAGGCACCTGTCCGCAGACTACAAACGTATCCTCTCGTTACCTTCCTTGCTACCTTTTAAGCTCTAAGCGGCCACCTCTCTCACAAGAAAACATAGGGTGCTTGATTGGCTCATAAGAAACTTCATTAAAAAGCACCCGGTAGAAATAGGTCGATAGGAGAACCCGCACCAAATCACAAGATCTTGTAGGAAAACCATTATGTCTTTACACATCTATAAGGTAGTCCCATCGAACGGAATCAAACACCATCTTGATAACATGTTGGAACAACATAGCATGGCTTGTTGGACCGGTACTTTTTTACAAGGTTCTGGATATACAAGCAATTATCATGGATGCAACTTTTTTAATTAAAGCAGTTTAAGTGTTGCAGACAAGGGACTTCATGAAAGGTTCGAGGCGAGAAGCCATCATCTTCAGAAATGATCTTGGCAATGGCATGAATAAAACTTACATGCTGAAAGTCCTGTTGTGTGTGTGTCCAATATTATGTACGAGTTGGGTTACGTTTGGATTTGGAGTTGTATTAGGTGTGGATAGGTATGAGTAGTGTTCGAGTCAAACTCTTGTAGCTTGGGCCTCCCATATAATGAGGGGTGCACCACACGTGTAACCTATGACGACTTGATAGCAACAGGCACGCAGAGGGAGCCGGCGGCTTGTGCCGGCGCCTAGGGCCGCCAGGGTTGCTGAAAGTGCATGTGTTGCCCCATGTGTGGTTTTGGTAATTAATGACAATCCTTATGGACTAATGTTTGCTTTGAGATATACCTGTAGATCTTGTCCATAGGAAAAGATTGGAGTTCATGTGTTGGACTCTAGAAGATTACATGATGACCAAGGTTCCATCCAAGGGTTTATATGAAGAATGGTCACGAGAAGAGTTGAGCTTATTGCAAGCATGGCTTGGAAAAGAAGACTGAGTGAACTTCATGTTTATCTCCAAGCCATCACCTATATCAAGAGAAGTATATGAAGCGCAAGTGGATACATGAAGACGGAGCATTTGGAGATGTCTTCATCAAGCATGAGCTAGCAAGCGCAAATCAAGAAAAGTGGTCCACTTGAAGAGATCAAGATCGTCATCATCTAGCTCAAGTGGAATGCGCAAGGCAAAGGTATGATCTTGATAGGGTTTCTATTTTACCGGTCTCATGGTGTTAGTGGGAGACCGGGTTATAGGATAGATGCCGTACTATCAAGAGGGGCTCTCAAGTGAGTAACTTGATCGCATCTGTGTGGAGAGCTCAAACCTTTGCATACTTGGCATCATCATCTTTCTTGGTTCTTATTTGGCCTTTATCCATGTGAGAATTTAGAGCTTGTGTTCATCTCCATACCAAGCTCTAGTTCATCAAGAACGGATTTCATTTGAATATCTTCTGATGTTTTTGATATTGGAGGTTTTACCGGTTCGTCTTTTGTAGAGAGGTCAAACTCTCCTCTTGTGTTATCCTCCTCACATGATGGACTATGATGTGTATATGCATGATCTTGTAGTGCTTGTGATTATCTTCGGAGCAAGCCCAAGATCATCGAAAACGGAGTCCGGATGAAAACTTGTTTGCATTCTCGGCTTTGGAAATATTATCGGTGCACCTCGAGATAGGATCCACACCTCCCATGTGTGATATCTCCTCCATATTTGTAGCAAAGCATTTGTCATTACCTTTCCAACGCAATTGGATTCATCTCATTTGGAGTTCATATGAGAAAGTTATCGCAGTTCAGGTTTCAGGATGAAATCCTGTAAGCGGTAGTACCGCCGTTTCGGGCGGTAGTACCGCTGGCCCTGGGCTGGGAAGCCTCAGCGGCAGTACCGCTCCCAGTACCGCCGAGATTCATCTTCGGACGCAATGTGCGGTACTGGCAGCGGCACTGCCAGCGGTAGTACCGCCCGGGGTTTCTTGCGCAGCCCGAAGCGGCGGTAGTGCCGCCCGCACTACCGCCAAAAGTGGCCTCTGGGGCCCATGTGCGGCAGTACCGCCCGGCGCTGCGGCACTACCGCTGGATCGGGCTGAAGGGCGCGGTCTGCGCCTGTTTTGACCGCAGCGCAGGAGGCGCCAGCGGTAGTACCGCCCGGCGCAGCGGTACTACCGCTGGCTCGGGCTGGAGCAGCCAACGGCTCCTTTTTGGGGGAACCTATTTAAGGGGCTTTCTTCCCCAACGGTTCCCCAATCTTCTTGAGCTCGTTTTTCTCTCTCCTCCATTGTTGTAAAGCTCGAAACTACAAGATCTCCCAATCCCTCCACCCAAACTCGTTGATCTTTGGAGGATTGGAGGAGAAGACCTAGATCTACATTTCCACCGAGACGTTTCTCCTCTAAGTGAGTGGAACCCTTTCGATCTAGTTCTTGAAGTTCCATTTGTTGTGTTCTTCTTTGTTCTTCCTCTCTTCTCCCCCCACAAGCATTTGTTGCTTTTTGTGGGATTTGGGAGTGAAGGACTTGAGCACTTCTTGTGTTCTTGCCTTTGCTTTTGTGCATAGGTTTGCCTTTGCTTTTGTGCATAGGTTTGCTCTCTCCACGAGGATTCGTGGAAGTGAAGATTGTGAGCTTGTTACTCTTGGGTCGTTGGACCCTAGACGGTGTTCTTGTGACCTTTTGTGGTCAACGCCTTTTGTGGCGAGTGGCGCCTTTTGTGGCGTTGCAAGGCCTTTTGTGGCCGCTTGGGAGCTCCCAATCCTTTTGTGGGTTGTGCCTCAAGTTTGTTGTAAGGGACTCGATTTCCGCCCAAAAGGAAATCAATAGTGGAAGGTGAACCGAGCTTTTGTGCGAGGTTCATCGGAGTATAGGGTGAGGCCTTTTGTGGCATCTTGAGTTTTGATACTCACACCCCTCCAACGAGACGTACTCCCCTAAAAAGGAGGAACTCGGGAATACATCGTCGTCTCCACGTGCCTCGGTTATTTCTATACCCGAGCTCTTTACTTATGCACTTTACATTGTGATAGCCTTCGAGGTTGAAGTATCATATCTTGCTATCACCTTGTTAGTTGTCTTGCTTAGCATAAGTTGTTGGTGCACATAGGTGAGCCTAATTTATTTAGGTTGTTGGCTTGTTAATTTAAACACCTAGTTTTATTCCGCAATTAGCAAGCCTAAACCGGAAAAGTTTTAAACGCCTATTCACCCCCCCCCCCCCCTCTAGGCGACATCATTGTCCTTTCAGTTGCGGTATCAATGGGGAGGAGCGCCCGTAGTCATGCCCCGCAGATGTAGGCGAGTTCGCTGAACTGCGTTAACAAATCTCGGTGTCGTCATCTTGCTGCGGATTGCTTGGTTCTCGGTAGATCAATTTTGCGCCTATGACGGTAACGATTGGTATCAGAGCGAGGTTGAAGGGCGCGGGGTGGATTGATCATCTACCAAGGAGTCATGTTGAAGGTGGAGCTGGAGTCTCTGGCGGAGATTTCACTCGGCTGATGGAGGGGCTACGGTGTAAGGTACCGGAGAATCGAAGCCTAATCAGCGGGAAGGCGAGAGGCACGTGGTCTGGACTGGAGCTAAAGGTCTGGAGAGATGCGTGGAACTCGCATCGGTCGGGTATGACAGATGGTTGTCTGCAGTGGGGCCCGAGGTGGTGTGGGTTAGCGACCCGGTAGACCTTGGCCAGGATTGCAGATGCTCGACGCGGTATTAGCGGCGAGGCGTGCGGTAAGCACGGGACACGGCGACAGACCAGGGCACAGACGGTCAGACATGTGGTCAGATAGGTGTGCAGGGGTGCTGGAGCAGTGTTGGCGAGTATCGGATTCAAGTTGGTGACTGGGTCTATGGAGATTGATGCGTCAGGTGATAGACATGAGTCAACCATGGGGAGTCTGAGAAAGTGTTGGAGAGTCTGAAATGTCGGAAGCGTGGAGAGTACATGGTCGTATATTCTGAGATGTTCAGTGCACATGGCAAAGTGCGGATGACTAGATACAGAAGGAGGCGGAGTGGGAGTGTTATAGCTGTGGGACATGTAAAAGACTATCCAGGATGAGACGACTGTGAATTTAACTCACGGTGACTAAAAGGCGACGGTGAAGTTTCTTCAAGTGAAAGCACTTTCACGCATATCACTGGTCGGTGTGTGATGGTGTTGAACGAGAAGAAGAGACTACAGTTGCAGGTGGAGTCACGTGAAGTCTGGTAGTAGCAGTGGAGCTCATGGAGACAACCAAGTCCGGAGTACATGGAGGTTTGACGCATTGACGAATTCAAGTGGTGGAAAATATTCGTCAAGGTGGAGTTTGTTGTGTGTGTGTCGAATATTATGTACGAGTTGGGTTACGTTTGGACTTGGAGTTGTATTAGGTGTGGATAGGTATGAGTAGTGTTCGAGTCGAACTCTTGTAGCCTGGGCCTCCCATATAATGAGGGGTGCACCACCCGTGTAACCTATGACGACTTGATAGCAACAGGCACGCAGAGGGAGCCGGCTTGTGCCGGCGCCTAGGGCGGCCAGGGTTGCGGTATCATTGGAGAGGAGCGCCCGTAGTCATGCCCCGCAGATGTAGGCGAGTTCGCCGAACTGCGTTAACAAATCTCGGCGTCGTCATCTTGCTGCGGATTGCTTGGTTCTCGGTAGATCAATTTTGCGCCTACGACGGTAACAAGTCCATTATATCATCGGCTCACTCCTTCTTCGGAATCAAGGAAATATTGACGTAAATTCGTCAGAGGGCGGGGAGCTCCCGCATTGCATTATAGAAGCAGATATTTATTCCAGTTAATAAGGGAAACCTGATCCAAACACCATACAGCGCACGGTTAATTTACGGGAACCGGCAAGAATTGCACAATACAACTCATGGAACATTGTCTGTGCCTGAAACAAGGCACCAAGATCCAAACTCACAAGACACACCTCATATCCCACAAGGACAACCTCTCCAAATACACTCGAATTCTCGCCACTGGAGATGCACTGTCAGGCACCCTCCCAACATAAGAGATCAAGCATTGATATCTATTAAGGCGTGAACAGCCTCCATTACCTGTGGCGTGTGTTGCTTCTTGCACATCTGCAGATACTCCCTCCGTCCCAGTATTCAGGCACAATCCCAAAATCAGTTGGTCCCAAAACTCCCCCCCCCCCCCCCCCCCCCCCTTCTAGGCATAATTTCCTTAATTGCATCTCAATTAGTGGCTAGTTGCCTCCCCCACCAATGCATGCAAGACTTTAACTCCAACTAGATAGCACCTTGGGCCAAGAGATTTGCAAATTGAGTCCGAAAAATCGGGACGGAGGGAGTAGTGTTACATCTGCTCATTCAGAATCTCCTCCATGGGTTTCCCTTTGCTCTTGTGTTGTGCAAACCCCCCAAAAGGCTCCACCTGCCTAACCTCGCGCGCTTGGCTGTTGGAATATCACAACCTTTGTTCTTCTTGTCCAAACAGATGTTGCGACGCTCAAAGAAATATGAACCAGCCTCCCCAATCTGCATTCCCTTAGACGAGTCTGGCGCCATGCCACCAAACCCATTGAAGAGCTCCTCACCGAGAAAGGTGAGGCCTTCTCCCGTGGCTCTTTAGCAGCAAACTGCGCTAACTCCTTCGAAGTCTTCTCATCAGCTCTAGAGGCACCAAAAACCCATAAGCTCTTCCAATGCCAAAGGCCCAGCAAGATCCTGCATCCGTTCTCATTCAGACAATATTGGTGGAGTTGATCCAATAAAAAGATTATGCGCGTCATTCAACAATTCCATAGCTCCTCAGCATTCTAGTTGCACTTGCCAAAGTTTGACCCATATATGTTGACAAAATGAAGGATGTGAGGCATCGATAGCTCATTGTTCATGTTGATCTTTCCAAACCACGCATTCTGAATTTGTGATGCAACGCTTTGCTTGGGCTCCATGTATGTTAAACTGGAATATTACTCGTTGTGTGGGCATCTGCTGATGCATACACAAAACATCGACGTGTCTGCGACAGATCTCAGATGATTGTTATTCTCAGACTCTCTCGGTTGATAGCGCTCCAGGAACTCGCAGATCGTCGTTTTGCTGTCGGAATCAATCACACACCGCAGCCATGACCAAGAGCTGAGACCGGAGCCAAGAGTTAGCGTGCTCTGCCGGCCGGGAACTCGCGAGGGTCGGCTCCGGTGCAACCACCGGCCCCTCTTGCCATCACCGGGAGCCGAAGTCACAGATTGCCAAATGCCAAATCTCTGCGCCGGCGTGCCCTTAGAGCCGGACGTGCCCAATGAGCGAACACAGAGAGAGTTTGATTTTTTTTTGTAGAAATCGAACAAAGAGAGAGACCCCGACGCACATACCTGGGCCGCCGGACGTCACCGCCAGGCTCCAAAATACAAACCTAATCACGGGTCGTTCGTGGGCCAGCCTGCCCGTTGTTTAGAGGATTCTAATCCGGTCCGATCGATCGAGTCCGTCTCTGAGTTCGTAGGAAGATGTGTGCCATATAAGGATGCGACGTGTATACGGAAGGGGCAGACTGAATCTCGATCATGGAACAGACATCGGCAGCGAGGCTGCTGTCGGCGGAGGATGTCGTCCTCGAGATCCTCCACCGCGTGTCCACCGACGCCGCCGCACTGTTCCGCTGCTCCGTGGCGTGCAAGCGGTGGCGCGCTCTGGTCGCCGACCGTTGCTTCCTCCGCCGCTGTTGGCCAGAGAACGCTCGTGTTCCATCCACCCTTCTCGGCTTCTTCGATCGGCAACGCGTGGACGCCGACGTGAAAACGTCGTACCGGCTTTTCTTCGTGCCGCCGCCAGCAGGATCGGTGCTCGGCGATGAGCGCCGTCTTCTCACATCTATCGTCGACGGCGTGCCGGACGACGACTCGCTATCCGCGGAGCCGCTTGCCGCGCGTCGTGGCCTCCTCCTGCTCCGTCTGGTCTCCGGAATCCGCCACTTTGAATCGGTTAACATGGCGGTGTGCGACCCTGTCGCCCGCACGTGTCATGTGCTCCCTCCGCTCGAGTGCAGGGTCACCTTTGTCAGTTGCACTATTTTGACCGGCGCAGAGTGTGGCCAACATCCACCTTTGTCCATGGACTATTTCAAGGTGCTAGCCATGGTCTTCTTCGGCAACTTCAAGAACAAGGACGATCAGGAGTGCAACCTCTACACCTTCTCGTCCACCGAGTCCCGGTGGAGTGCACCTACAAAGTGTTTTGATGAAATCGGCCGGATCGGCAAGCGTGGCTTCGAGTTTCCACGAAGCAGCAATGGAAACGTCGTGCATAGCGCGACAACACACTGGCTCGTCACGTACTGTTTCGACCACGTCGAGGAACCATCGAAATATTACACCTTGGACGTGAGCAACGACACAGGCGCCACTTCCTTGACTGAGATACCGATCCCTGCGAACCAACTCATGAGCAGTCCGAAGCTTCGCGTCGCCGCCGACGGCTCGCTCTCGCTGTTTTGCATAGACGACGAATCTCCTATCTGGCGACTGCACATGTGGAAGCGGGATAGTGAAGCCTGGCTCTACACAAAGGTGATCGAGCTAAACCTACCGAGACATCCGAATCATCTTTGGGATGTGCGCATGCTGCCGGTGGAGAAGAGCGACACTATGTTCTTCATAGACGAATACCAGTGCGTGCACAAGATCGATGTTGAAGCCGAGACGGTGGAGGAGGAGCAATTCGAGAACGCGCTAAGTAGATTGGCCATGCCTATGAACATAGAATGGCCGACCTTGTTTGCGCCACGACTTGGTTAAGTTTTGGAGTCAGAGATTTTAAAAACCATACGTGTTACTTGCATGCAGAAGACGATGGGCAAGGCAAAGCACGTGATACCTCGGAAGGAGATCGAGACATGGGCAAGGCGAAGTGGTACTACCCGTGCACGACCGAACGACGTGTTCAGCCGATGGAATCTCACGCGAAGTTGTTTTTCTGACACAATGGCAGTATTTGACGAGACGAGATCGTGCTGTACGGTCGTCTGCAACCTCGGACAAGCAGGTCCGGCAGATGGTGCTCCTCCTCTGCAGCGTGCCTCGGTACGAGCTGCGGGCGACGCCGCCGTGCTCGCCGATCGACGCCACGGCAACCGCTGCTGCGGACGTAACGAACGTGGGCGCCGCTGCTGTGTGCCCGCCGGCGCTGGCATTGTCGCCGTGCCGCGCCAGGGCCGACGTCACCGTCACGCCGGCGAAGCCGTCGCTCGGCCGGTACGACTTGGGCGAGATCGTCCGCACGCTGCTGGTTATTAGGGTAACCACTGCGCGAGTGATCCACAGGCTGCTCGGCTCCGGTTATATAGATGGTGGCATCGCACAGCTTCCGATCACGATCGCTTCAGTCGTCAGACTGTCGAGATTCAGATGTTACTGTATTTATTTCCTGTCAGTGACTGACACAGCAAGTCAAAATGTCATCGTGGCTGCGGCAAATCTCAGGATGATTGTTATTCTCAGACTCTCTCAGTTGATAGCACGGCAAGCGTAGCCGGCCGATGCAGCCATCAACTTGTTCTTCAGACTTTAGCTGTGTAGAAAACGCCCTGGACAATTTGGACAGTTCAGACGTTTCTGCATGAACCGTCCAAATTTTGGAGTAGTAAACAAACAGTTGGTGTAATCATGCGTCTAGGAGTATGTATAAACTAAAACCTCGAGTTGCAGTAGCAGTCGTTGTCCAGGATGACCTGTGACGCCGTCAGGTGGCACTCGATCGACAACATCGGTGAGTCGAGTGATCTTATTTATTTCTTTTCAGTGACACAGTAAGTCAAAACGTCATCGTGGCTGCGACAAATCCCAGGATGATTTTTATTCTCAAGCTCTCAGTTGATAGTGCTGCAGAGTCCAGTCAGAGCTATCATACACGAATTATTACGTACTCCTGCTCTCCAGTCTGTCGGGCTCCTTGCCAGCGAAACCGCTCCCCGTGTGTGGTTGTGGACCGCTCGTCGCTGCGTGTGTCGGTGCCGCCGAGATCTCCATCTGTGTGTTGCAAGGTTTCCGATGCTAGCGCTGTTTTGGGTTCTACTTTGGAGTCCCAGCTTGCCTTGTTGCGCATGAAGTTTCTTCAGAAGGTTGAGCTGCTTCACACTGAGCTTCGCGACACTCTAGCCAAGCTTCAGGCTACTTTAGTTGTGTCTTTGCCGCTTGACCTCCTGATTGGTTCAGTTGATGAGGGAGCTGGATGCTTCTTTGGGAATTTTTCTCCTCGTGCTAAGGTTGCGGCGTCAGTTATGCAGATTATGTCTGACCTACAGGAGCCTAGTGAAGATTCATCTATGGTGCTACCGATGGAGTTGAGCTCTTTGGAGTCCTTGACGGTGGACATAGCGCCATCATCACCTCCGTCTGAGCCATGCCATCCGTCCGCCTATGTGGACAGTGGAGTCTTGGTTGATTCTGTCACTTTCTCTTCTTTGAGTGACCAAATTGGTGAGACGGATGTGTTGGCGCCTAACTCCGAGGCTCTCTTTGGCAAAGAGATTTGCAACTTGCTCGTCGATTTGGAGACGGCTTGCCCTAGATATGGTAAGGATATTGCTTGCATCTTGGCAGGGAAAGCTTCGAAGGGTGTAGTCATGAAGGTGGAGAAGTCTCTCAGAAGAAAAACAAAGAAGTTTCGCACGGAAATCTTCCGCTTTGCTTGATTGTTGGCCCGTTTCAGTTGTTGTGCCGTTAGTTCGTAGTTGTTGTAGGTTGGGCAAGGTCGTCGCCGGCCGGTGGTTGTTTGGCTGAGAGTTGTTTGCCTGTGGTTGTGGGTTTGTTGTATCGATTTTCGTCCGGTTTTCCGTTAATTAACCGGACAACTCACTTCTTCTTAATTAATCGATGGGGCAAAGTTTTTGCTCCCGTTTAAAAAAAAAATCACCTTGAGATCAGGAATCAATACTGATTGAGATGCACTTCTTCCCGTGGTGACGGGAGCGATCGAGCACGCGAATTCGGTCAAGGCACGGCAAGCCAAGCCGGCAGCCATCAACTTGTTCTTCCGAAAAGAGTCCGACGGACCAGATTCCTCGTTGACCGACGGACGAAAACGAACCGGTTGACGGCAAATTTGGTCCGTCGGAAGGACAAAACGGATGACCCAAATGTATCCTTAGTGCGCTTTTTTGTTCTTCAGACTTGGGCGAGATCGTCTGGCCCGACGCCACGACGGCGTCCGCACACTGCTGGTCGTCGGGTGACCACAGTGCTATCCAGCTCCGGTTATATAGATCTTGGCATCGCACAGCTTCCGATCACGATCGCTTCAGTCGTCAGACTGTCGAGATTAAGATCTTACTTGTATTTATTTCCTGTCAGTGACTGACACAGCAAGTCAAAATGTCATCGTGGCTGCGACAAATCTCAGGATGATTGTTATTTTCAGGCTCCAGTCGATAGCGCCGCAGCCCCCAGCCAGAGCTAGTATCCATCAGATAGATACGGATCAGCATGTCATTAGTCAAAGCTGTATAGAGTACTGATTCTTTCACCTTGAGTTATGGAATTAGCACTGATTGAGATGCACTCCTCGTGGGGACGCCAGGGAGCAAGGGAATTCGGGCAAGGCACGGCAACGGGAAGCCAAGCCGGCTGAAGCAGCCATCAACTTGTTCTTCAGGCTTACCTGTGGAGAAAACGCCCTGGACAATTTGGACAGTTCAGACGTGTGTATGCTGAATCGTCCAAATTTGCAGTAGTAAACAGTTGGTGCAATCATGCATCTAGATTATACAAAAGAAAATCGCGAGTTGCAGTAGCAGTCGTTATCCAGGATGACAGGTGGCAGTCGACAACATCGGTGAGTGACTGATCACTGATCAGTGATGTGGTGTGTATGCGAATCCATCAGATCAGTCACTCGTTTTGAGGAAGAAATCCTTCGTCACTCGCCAGATATCATGCGTCACCAAAAATAAAGAAAAACAAAGGAGGATATGCCGGCGTTCATCAAATTTAGGTATTTTTGGTGACGTCTTCATCACCCAGAAACCACCGCTAGTAGCTGTGGTGTCCGTGCCTTAGAAAACAGTGAGCATTGTAGGAAAAACTTCATTTTAAACCTTAAACGCGTAGAGATATTTACACACTAAAGTTGTAAATCTCGGTCTAAATTGAACTTTGGATTGATTTTCGGAGATTTTTTTTTCTAAATTACTACTCTCGACTGACTCATCATATCCATCTTTTTCCCTAGTCTATGTGGTCCCTGATCTCGTACAGCGCCATGTCCTTCTCGACACTGAGCACGAGCACGAGCGACTCAAATGGGCCGAAATTCCTTACAACCTTCTTGTTGGAATCAAGATTGATAGGCGCGACGACGCTGGTCAGCATGGACGACGATCCCACTGCCTGGAGTTGAACAAGAAACCGAGATCCACGGGGATGGAGTCAAACAGGCAGCGGAGACGATCAACGATTGACGGTGACCTGGTGGGCTTGTCGGAGATGTCGAGACATTAGGCCCCCGTGTCCGTGCAGGAGAGCAGGACCCGGGCTCGCGCGCCCATGGTGAGGGAGGCCTGCTTGGATGCGTCTGTCATGAGGATGGGGACGTGTGTGTGTTGGGGGGGGGGGGTTACCGGCACCGCGGCCCTGTGGGGCGCTGCGGCGAGCGTGAGGGTCCGGAGCTGGAGGGAATTTGAGACCCACATGTGAGTGAGCGTAGTTTGCAATCCCGGCCGAGATGCCGCATTCCCGGTGGACTAAACATTTTTTTCTAAGGCGCTAGACTCAAGTCCTGGTCCTCTTACGAGGGCGTGGGTTCAAACCCCACTTCTAACAAATATTTTTTTTCTTCTATTTCATACTCCCTTTTCAGTTTTCCTTTTACAGAATCGATAACTCATGGCTTTGTTATTATGTGATAGTTTTTCTCAGAAACTTTGTCAACGATTCTGATTCACAATTGGGCCGTTGGGCAATAGAGGCATAAAAAAATAGAGGCAGCAATGCCATCTTCGTTTTTTCAAGGAACTAGCAAAATGCCTGTGCGCTGCAACGGGGGTATAAATATTCTAACGGTCTCACACTAATTCAGGTACGTTAGTTTTAAAATTCTTGTGCACATCCATTCAGGTACTGCAACCAAGGTAAAAGAAACCAGAAAGAAGTTAGAAGAGATAAAGAAAACCGAATCAATGCAACCAAAAAATAAGCAACTTGCTGATTCTCTCGCCACGTCAGTGAAAGTTAGACAGTAAGATAAATTCATTTTCGTCCATTGGAAAGAATTTTGAACATATTAATGGAATTGCCAACAAGATAATTGTACATAAATACAATCATTAACAAAGCTTGACCAGAAATATGCCACACCGCCAAAGAAATTTGAACAAACATCATCTCACTGATGCTACAATTCTGTCTCAACTTAACCACGCCAATTCCATTACAGTCTAGGCTCGTCGGCAACACGGACTTCTCTTAGATTTCTCCACCCAAATTGATGAATGCATGTGTGGCACTACGCGCTCACGAACTTGCAAATTAAATTTAATGTAAATGAAACACAAAGGTTCATCTGTTAACATTTGGATGCTACACACGAATGTCACATTCGATTTCAGGATCAGTAATCGAGCAGCTGGCTCAAGTTCCTTGTACATTTCAGTTTCTGCTTTGAGAATAGAAAAACAACAAGTTACCCAATATTTGACTGTAGAGAGAGAAGGGATTCAGTCGAGGAATGGCTTGGGTACAGAACTCACCCGTGTGAGGCGACGATTGGTAGGCTGCTTTCTGCAACCTGAAGATCAGGCTTTTGTTAACTCAATAACCAAATGCAGTTATACCCCTAGTATAAAAAATATTGTTGACAATAAACAGAAAACATACCAGATGAATGTTTATTTATTTAATATCACACCGGGAAGATCTGAAAGAGGTGGCTCCGCAATTGAAATCAACTCATCATGTTCAACACCTGATGTTGCAAGAACGATCCTAGGAGCAGTATAATTTCCTATATATTTTTAACATGAGTAGAGTCGTCAAAGGGAGTCATTTCTCACTAATAATGCATGGGAGATAAATAGTTGAATCTTACATGAACGAATTCCTCTAGGGTACTAATATCCAATGTGTTTATAGTGCATCCTGTAGCCATCAGAGGTTATGCTAGTACTAATATCCAGCCTGAATAAAGTGCCTCCAAAAACAGACATTGTGGATTATCAGAAATTTCAGATATATCACGCTTTATCGCCTCGAGCTGTAGAAGAAAAAAACATCTCATGATTAGTAAATGCAGGATTCACTTTGTAAGTTTTACTGAAAATAACAAAATACCTGTTGTTTCACCTCCCATTATAAAAATGATGGATTCCTCAAACTGTGAAGGAGAACTTCAACCATCTCTGGAGCATAACTCTTCAGTGAATTATATGTATAGCCCATTCGTTCACGAGAAGTGCATGCAGATACATTTCCTCCGATGACCTTGACCTCACGAACTAACTGCAGGTGAAACCAATTAGTTGGTTTCAGATAAGAGAGAATAGCCAAAATACCATTGATGAAAACCGAGAGAGCCAAAATACCATTAGTAAAAACTGAGTTGCCAAAATACCACTCCATTTCAGTTTTCGCATGCCAAAATATCACTACCGTCAAATGTCAAACAAACCCCGTTAGTCAACACAGGCAAAACTGTCAGATTTATATGACATACCAAAATTACCCTCCTTGACCTTGGCCTCATCTCAAGGAAAAAAGAGAAAAGATTATCTCCTCCCGCACCGCACCTTCACTTTCCCCCGCCATGGCGCTGCGTTGCATGTCCCGCCGCCGCTCCACCGTAGGCCGTCGCAGCCGCTCCACCGTGCCTCCCGCCGGTAGATCCTCACCGACCTCCGCCCTTTCTCGTTCCCCGCCGGTCCGCCGTTCCTCTTTCCCGGTCTGCCCCGCATCCCGCAGCTCGGCCCCAACTCCTCGGCCGCCGCTGCTCACTCCCACCGGCGGCGCCGCCTGCTGCTCGTCCCCGGCGCAGTTCTCCACCTCCATCGTCATGTCAAGCGCAGCACAACCCTCACCATGGTAATGATTTTCCCTCCCTTTTGTAGCATCTCTTTGATTATTGTTTGTGATTTATGGATGTTAGAATTTGTTCCTTTGTGTTATGTTTCAGTGTTCATCCCGACGACGCATTTCAACTAGAATTAGATGTTCAATCATATTTGACAATGGTAGATGGCAGAAAAGTGTATCGGAGAGGCAAAACATGGTCATTTGTGGTAGATCGTCGTTTGTCCGTGGAGCATATAAAGCGAGCTGTAGAGGAGAATTTCCAGTGGTCAGATGAGCAAAGAATGACTATTTGGTATGGGTCGGGTGAGGATGTCATGCCTTTGATTTCGGAATCAGAGATTGCAGAGTTGTTTGATAGATGTGCTAACTCTAGGATAATAAGGTTTGGTGTGACAATTGAGAACAAACAGCAACCAAATAATTCTACTCATGTCACCATTGATGATGAGAATGATCAGCCCGTCCATGCTCCTTTCTTTGCATGGCCGAAACAAGCCTATGAAGGGGAGTATGAGGATGATGAGCCTGTGGGATTTAATGAAGAGAAGACATACTTGCCGAAGGAGAAGAATGAGCCGGAGGTAGTTGCCCCAAGTGTTGCAAGAGTTCCATTGGGAACACTAGATGTTCCCAACTCTTATGATCCGCAACATGTGGCAGGGGATGATGAAACTTTAATTGCTAACAAGGTGGCTCCCACGTATATCCATGATAGAAACATTCCTCTAATTGAAGTAGGCGTCACATTTCCCAACTCTAAAGCATTTAAGGTTGCATTGAGACAACTTGCAATTAGAGAAGATTGGTCATTTAACACAGAGCATAGTGACCGAGAGAGATTCAGGGCTAGCTGCACTGATAAAGAATGCCCATGGAGGATAAATGCCTACAAGATAAAGAATATTAGTACTTTCATGGTATGATTATGATATTTAGTTTGTATCTTCTGTTTCTGATTATGTTTACATTGCAACCTATTTGACACCAATTTTTCCTTGTTATTGCAGGTATCAAAACTTCCTTTTCTCCATACGTGTGGGAGCGCTAATTGCAGCAAAGGAATGGCAAACCGAAATTGGTTGGCTGATAGAGGGATAGCTGCAGTTCAGGAGGATGCCACAGTGAGCGCAAAGCAGCTTAGAGAACGTTTGCAAAGAGAGTATGACATTAAGCTGCAGTACAGTGATGTTTGGAAAGGGAGAGCTCGTGCATTGGATCAATTGCAAGGTACATATAAGGAGAATTTTCAGTTGTTATGGAACTTTAAGGCTGAATTGCTTGCAGCCAATCCTGGAAGTATCTTTGAGATAGACAAAAGAACAACTACTAACAAAAAGGGTGATATTGTGCACTACTTCAACCGGTTGTTCATTGCCTTCAAACCGTGCATTGATGGTTTTCTGGCTGGGTGTAGACCATATTTGGGGATTGATGCAACATTTCTTGCTGGCAAATATACAGGACAGTTGGCTGCTGCTATTGGTGTGGATGGACATAGTTGGATGTTTCCTGTAGCATTTGGCATTTTTGAGAAGGAAAATACTGACAATTGGGTGTGGTTCATGCAACAGCTGAAAATTGCCATTGGAGATCCAGCGGGGCTTGCTATCCATACCGATGCATGTAAGGGGTTGGAGAACGCCATTTCTACAGTGTTCCCGAATTATGAACATAGAGAATGCATGATGCATCTCATGCTTAACTTCAAGAAAAAGTTCAAAGGAGACATCCTAGATAATATGTGGCCTGCATCATGGACATACGAAATAGAGAAGCATGAGGCTCTAATGGCGGAAATAGAAGCCAAAAGCCCCAAAGCAATAGCCTATTTAAGAACTTTTCATAATCGTGTGTGGATGCGAAGCATGTTTTCAGCAACAACTAAAGTTGAGTATGTAAGCAATAATTTGGCAGAGGTGTTCAATAATTGGGTTAGGGACTACAAGATGCTTGCACTTGTTGAGTTTCTGGACACACTTAGGGACATGATAATGCAAATGAGAGAAAAACGAAGAACAATTGCTGAAGGGCTGCAAGGTTGCATACTACCTAGTGTGATCAAGGAGTTGAATCAAAAAAATAAGGGGCTGCATTCTTTGGAATCAAGAGCATCACCCACTTTAGCTGAAATATCAGGAAATGGATGGAGGCACACCGTCAACCTTGAGACAAAAGAGTGCTCTTGTAGGACATGGCAGATTTGTGGTAAGCCATGCACACATGATCTTCGGTTCATATTCTCCAAAAAAGCTAGATTAGAAGAATATGTTGATGATAGCTACTCGGTGGCAAGATTCAAAGCAGCATGTGAGGGAATTCTCATGCCAATTAGAGGAAGATCGCAATGGCCCAAGGTAAACCCCAGATTTGATATGATTCCTCCAAAACTCACAAGGAGTGTGATACGTCTCAAACGTATCTATAATTTCTGATGTTCCATGTTGATATTATACCAATTGTTACATGTTTTATATACACTTCATAGCATTTTTAAGCATTTTCTGGGACTAACCTATTAACAAGATGCCACAGTGCCAGTTCCTGTTTTCTGCTGTTTTTGTATTCCAGAAAAGCTAGTCTGGAAATATTCTCGGAATTGGACGAAACTTTTGACAGAACCTCCTATTTTTCCAACACGAAGACGGAGTCCAGAGGAGACACGGAGGGGAGCCACGTGGCGCCCACACCATGGGGCCGCGCGGGCCCCCCTGCCGCGCCGTGGGGTGGTGTGGGGCCCTCGTGGCTCCGCAGCCGCCGCCATTTCGCCTATTTATTCCTCCCGGCGCAAAAACCCTAAATACCCGAGCCATTATCCACGAAAAGTTCCAGAGACGCCGCCGCCGTCAACCCTAGCTCGGGAGGGTTCAGAAGCTCTTCCCGACACCCTGCCGGAGAGGGGAATCATCACCGGAGGGCTCTACATCACCATACCTGCCTCCGGAGTGATGCGTGAGTAGTTCATCCTTGGACTACGGGTCCATGGCAGTAGCTAGATGGTTGTCTCTCCACTTTATGCTATCATGTTTAAATCTTGTGAGCTGCCTATCATGATCAAGATCATCTTATTGTAATGCTACATGTTGTGTTTGCTGGGATCCGATGAATATTGAATACTATGTCAAGTTGATTATCAATCTATCTTATATGTTATTTATGATCTTGCATGCTTTCCGTTACTAGTAGATGCTTTGGCCAAGTAGATGCTTGTAACTCTAAGAGTGAGTATTTATGCTAGATAGTGGGTTCATGCCTCCGGTAATCTGGGAGAGTGACAATAACTTCTAAGATTGTCGATGTGCTGTTGCCACTAGGGATAAAATAACCGATGCTTAGCTTAAGGGTACGCCGTTAGGTCTAATGCATTTGTTTACTTTACACACATTACTTAATGCAATTATCCGTTGCTTGCAACTTAATACCAACGGGGAACTCGGTATGACAACCTGGCGGTGGATTATTAGTCATAGACGTTGTTGGATAACGGTCTATGTATTTTGTCGTAATGCCCACATGAATATCATAGTAATCATCATGTCATATATATGCATTGTCATGCGCTCAATATTTTGTCAATTGCCCAGCTGTAATTTGTTCACCCAGCATGTTAGTTATCTGTTATGGAGAGACACCACTAGTGAACTGTGGACCCCGGTCCATTCTTTTACACTGATAATACAACCAACTTCAAACACTGTTCCTTTTCATTCTCTGCAATTTACTACTGTTTTCCACACCATACGTTTAATCCTTTGTTTTCAGCAAGCCGGTGAGATTGACAACCTCACTGTTTCGTTGGGGCAAAGTAGTTTGATTGTGTTGTGTGCAGGCTCCACGTCAGCGCGCCACTGACAACCTTCCGAAGTGATTTCTTGCTCCTACTGGTTCGATTAAACCTTGGTTTCATACTGAGGGAAAACTGCTGCTACTCTGCATCATACTTTCCTCTTGGGGTCTCCCAGCGAACGTGTGATCCACGCAATCAAGCATATTTTCTGGCGCCGTTGCCGGGGAGCAGAAGCACTTCGGTTCAGCAATCTCCTTGCTTCCTTCCACACGCCATATTTTCTGACGCCATATTGGGAAGCAAGAGGATTTCTGCAAGGGGAGTTTCACGCTTCCAATCTCTTTACTTTGTTATTGTCTTGCTTAGTTTTTTTTATTTAGTCTTGTTTGCTTTGTTTATCAAAAACACAAAAAAATAGTTACCTTTATTTTCAAGTTGTTATCTTTCTGTTTTGTTTTAATTTTGCTAAAATGAGTACCCCTGAGAACACTAAGTTGTGTGCTTTCACTAGCACGAACAACAATGATTTCATTAGTACACTATTGCTCCACCTGCTTCTAACGCAGAATTCTATGAAATTAAACCTGTACTTTTAAATCTTGTTATGAAAGAGCAATTCTCTGGTGTTAGTACTGATGATGCTGCTGCTCACCTTAATAATTTTGTTGAACTTTGTGAGATGCAAAAGTATAAGGATGTAGATGGTGATATTATTAAACTGAAACTTTTTCCTTTCTCTTTGAGAGGACGTGCTAAAGAATGGTTGCTATCTTTGACTAGAAATAGTATTGATTCATGGACTAAATGCAAAAATGCTTTCATAGGAAAATTCTATCCTCCTGCTAAGATTATATCTTTGAGAAGTAGCATTATGAATTTCAAACAATTTGATAATGAGCATGTTGCTCAAGCTTGGGAGAGAATGAAATCATTGGTAAAGAATTGTCCCACCCATGGACTGACTGCTTGGATGATCATCCAAACCTTTTATGCAGGACTAAATTTTTCTTCAAGAAACCTATTGGATTCGGCCTCTAGAGGTACCTTTATGTCCATC
Source organism: Poa pratensis (assembly GCA_947311845.1). Taxonomy (NCBI): domain Eukaryota; kingdom Viridiplantae; phylum Streptophyta; class Magnoliopsida; order Poales; family Poaceae; genus Poa; species Poa pratensis. The sequence goes on from CAMZMU010000054.1 coordinate 11,091,066, forward strand.
ACTTTGGGTGCTGCAACAAAGCTTCTTGATGATATGATGATAAATTATTCCGAATGGCACACCGAAAGAGCTCCACAAGGTAAGAAGGTAAATTCTGTTGAAGAAACCCCTTCGTTGAGTGATAAGATTGATACTATTATGTCTATGCTTACAAATGGAAGGATGCATGTTGATCCAAATAATGTTCATTTTGCTTCTTTGGTTGCTCAAGAAGAGCATGTTGATGTGAACTTCATTAAAAATAATAATTTCAACAACAATGGTTATAGGAATAATTTTGGTAATAACAATTATAAGCCCTATCCTTTTAATAGTGGCAATGGTTATGTTAATTCTTATGGTAATTCCTACAACAATAATAAGAGTGTACCCTCTGATCTTGAAGTCGTGCTTAAGGATTTTATTAGTACACAAACTGCTTTCAATAAATCTGTTGAGGAAAAGTTTGGGAAAATCGATGTTCTTGCCTCTAAAGTTGATAGTCTTGCTCTTGATGTTGATTTGTTAAAAATTAAAACTATGCCTCATGATGTTAAAGAGAGCAAAACTCTAATGCTATACAAGTTAAAATTGATAATAATGTGAGGATGTTAGCTGATTTACATGCTAGGTGGGCAAGAGAGGATGAAATTGCTAAAAAGAATAGTATTGCTAGAGTTTATACTATTACTACTACTGAAAATGCTATAAACTCAAGTGTTAACAAACCTCCTACTATCAATGGTAAAGTAATTGGTGTTGGCAATGTCTCTACTTCTATTGCAAAACGTTTAAAATTGCCTGAAAACACTGAAACTGTTCCTGATAAAAGTGCTGAAATTTTTCGAGATGTGGGAGACAATGGTCCTATTACTTTTGATAATAATGATTTTGATTTTGATGGTTGCAATATTTCTGAAGTAATTAAGTTCTTGCAAAAGCTAGCTAGAAGTTCTAATGCTAGTGCTATAAACATGGCTTTTACTAAACATATTACTAATGCTCTCATGCAAGTTAGGGAAGAGAAATTAAAACATGAATCTTCTATCCCTAGGAAGTTAGAAGATGGTTGGGAGCCCATCATTAAAATGAAGTTGAATGATTTTGATTGCAATGCTTTATGTGATCTTGGTGCTAGTATTTCTGTTATGCCTAAGAAACTCTATGATATGCTTGATTTAGCACCTTTGGAACACTGTTATTTGGATGTTCACCTTGCTGATAATACTATAAAGAAACCTTTGGGGAGAGTTGATGATGTTTTTATAATGGTTAACAATAACCTTGTCCCCGTTGATTTTGTTGTTTTGGATATTGAATGCAATGCTTCTTGTCCTATTGTTTTGGGAAGACCTTTTCTTAGAACTGTTGGTGCTATTATTGATATGAGAGAGGGGAATATTAAATATCAATTCCCACTCAAGAAAGGTATGGAACACTTCCCTAGAAAGAAGATGAAGTTACCTTTTGATTCTATTGTTAGAGCAAATTATTCTGTTGATGCTTCATCACTTGGAAACACTTGATTCTTACTTTCTGCGTCTAGCTGAAAGGCGTTAAAGAAAAGCGATTATGGGAGACAACCCATTATTTTATTTCTGCATTTTTTCTTTTTTTTTGAGTCGAGGAGTTGCTTACTTCTGTAACAATTTCTTTGTATCTTTATTTTACCCCCAAAATGGGATAGTCCATTAATCTCTCAAAAAGAGCCAATTAAGATACAAGCAAGTTGATACAAAAGGCTCAACACAAACTCACACATACATGGTGTGCAAACCAACATACACATACTTGATTGCTCAAGATAAGTAAGTAGAGAGCACAACATATACAAACACTAGCAAGGTACAAAACCAAACACATGCAAGGATGCAAGCAACTTTCAATGTATATATGATTTAAATATAAGTTACCGCAAGGAGAAACATTGGATATGTTATAGAACAATATAATCCAAATGACTTGGCTTGAGAGAATATATTGATGAAGATCCCTTAATTCTTCATGATGTAGCCAAGTCTCCAATGCCCTCCACACACCTATTGATCAAGTTTTAGCTTGTTGGTCCCCAACCAAGTTGGGTCCTAAGAGGTTAGTCACAATAGGCTTGGCAACCCAAATGGTTCTTTTCTTGACACCACTTTGAGTACCAACATATTTGGCAAACACATTGCCAACCTTATCCTTCATAAGAGAGTAAGCATTATCAATTATGATAGGGTTGGATAAGTACCACTAGTGCATGAAGAAGCAAAGTGACCCTTCTCACGGCATAAGTAGCAACATTTGCTTCCTCCTTTCTTCTTTGTTGAAATCTCAACTTGAGAAGGAATAGCTTGATTCTTCTTGGGAAGTGGTCGTTCTTCAACTTGGGGAACTTTAGTTTGAACTTGAGGCAACTTCCCTTGTTGCTTCTCACTAAGAGACTTCTTCTTCAAAGGGCAAGATCTAACATGGTGCCCTTCAACTTTGCACTTGAAGCAAACAATCTTGGCCAAATTCTTGACTTGTTCATGGCCCTTCTTTTTCTTGTTATACTTGGACTTGTTCTTGTTATTGGAGTTGAATCCAAGTCCACTCTTGTCATTGGGGCGTCTTTGCACACTCAACATGTTGTCAAGTGTGGGCTTCCCACATGACGCTTTTCCAAGTCTTTCTTCAAAGAAGTGACTTGGGCCTTGAGCTCTTTTAATTCCTCTACATGGTTAGTATCAACAAACACTAGAGGAAGTCGAAGCTTCATTGTTAGAGCAACAAGGCATGGAAAGTAATTCATCACAAGATGTAGCAATATTATGAGTGGATGAATTACTAGGACTAGCACATGGCAATAAAGCATTTTGAGTAGAGGTTGTGCCATTGTCCACATGAGCTCACAAGATGTTACCTTTGTAATAATACCCTCATGAGCTAACTTTAGCTTATCATAGGAGACTAGAAGGTCCTCATGAGAGCTCGAGAGCTTTCATGGCTTTCTTCCAATTTCCATATTTGCTAGATAGCAATGCAAGTTGAGCCCTTAGCTCAACATTCTCCGTTAATATGGATGCTTCACAAGAGATAGAGTTAGTAGCACAAGCATCATTATTTATGACAATAGGAGAAGTAACTTGGTAAGCTCTTTAGAGTGAGAAGCTTTAAGTTGCGCATGAGACTCGGTGAGTTTGATGAGCTCACCCTTAACGACCCTAGAGCCATTTTCTAGGTGCTCAAAATTCTCAAGGAGTTTGGCATGTGCATCTATAAGCTTACCATTTGTTACTTTGAAGTCATTAGCCACTTTAAGAGAACTATCATAGGATCCCTTTACTCTAGAAAGTTCGAGAGCATAAGTTTCCTCAAGAGACTCCTTGGTGGTTTGTTCTTCTTCAAGAGCTTCCTTGAGATCGGCGATCTCTTCCGCGTATTTATATTCGCGGCTTTGCATTTTCTCAATTGTGTCTTCATGCTCATCAATAAGTTTATTACTCTCAATAGCAATAGTCAAGATTTCTATGAATTTAGCATGAGCATCTTTATTCTTAGCAATAGCATGAAGAACCATTTTACCCTTCTCAATAAGGGAAGCATCATTATCATCTTCTTCATTATCAACATCATTATTAACATCATTCTCATTTTGAGATATATTGGGAGTCAAGGTAGAAATTACCGTTGATCCCCTTGCCATAAGGCAAAAGTGTGAAGTGGTTGATGATGATGAAGCAAAACTTGAAGCACCATTCAAGTCCATGTCTTGTTCCATGGAGTGTTCGGTTTCCTCTACATTGTTAGCCAAACAAATACTAGAGGAAATAGAAGTATTTTTATCAAGGGAACAAGACATAGAGAGCATATCATCACGAGGATTAGTCAAGCAATTTGTACATGATATGCAAGGACTATCAACACAAGCATGTAGATCATTTTTGGTTCTAGATGCGTTTAAGTCCAAAGATAAATCATTGCAATAAGATAGAGGTGAAGTATCATCAACAATAAGCTTACTATCATTATTGCAATATCTATCACTACTCACCATCGCATTACTTTGTGGCTTGCCACATGTAGGTGAAGTAGAAAAGTTGAGAACTCATCACGGCCGGAAGTGGAGGGACAACAATCATCTCCACAATTCTTGGACACATCATATTTATCTTGAAGCTTGGTCCAAAGCTCATGAGCATTCCGAAAAGGAGAGACCGACATAATAACTACATCGCTCAAAGCATTGAAAATCACATTAGAAGCTTGAGCATCTAGATAGGAATTATTCTCATCCATTAAAGATAATCTTTTGGGATTCCTTGGAGGAGAATAACCCCTATCTAGAATTCGCCCTATGTATGGGTCAATGACCCGAAGAATATCAAGCATGCGAATTTTCCAAACATCATAATTTGTGCCATCTAATATAAAGAAGCATTGTGCACTAGTTCACTAGACGACATCTTTACTCTCGAGGCGGTGAAGCCAAAAACGAGAGAACCCGCTCTGATACCAATTGAAAGGACACGGATGTCGCCTAGAGGGGGGGGTGAATAGGCGATTAAAATTCTTTACGGTTTAGGCTTGAATAAATGCGGAATAAAACTAGCGGTTAATTTATCAAGCACAAAACCTAAACAAGCTAGGTTTAACTATGTGCACCAACAACTTATGCTAATCAAGATAAGCAACTCAGTGATAGCAAGATATATTACTTCAAGCTCGATGGCTATCACAAAGTAAATTGCATAAGTAAGAAGCTCGGGTATAGAAATACCGAGGCACTTGGAGACGATGATTTATCCCGAAGTTCACTTCCCAATGGAAGCTACGTCTCCGTTGGAGCGGTGCGGAGTCACAAAGTGATCCCCGAATAGCCGTCAAATGGCACACCGTAATCTCCTTCGTGCCTCCACCAATGCGGAGTGCCACGAACCACTATGGGACACTTAAGGGTGGTCACCGAACCCGTACAAGGACGAGGCACACTCCACAACTTAATTGGAGGCTCTCACCGAATTCCCGCGGCTCCCAAAGCCACAAGAATCACAAGGTTGGGGCGCGTCTCCACAACTTAATTGGAGGCTCCCAACAATCCCGCGAGCCACCAAAACTCCGAGATCAACTAGGACCGTCTAGGGCACTCCAAGTACCCAAGAGGACAAGCTCTAGGGCACCCCAAGTACCCAAGAGTAACAAGCTTCTCAACTTCGATTTCCACGTATCACCGTGGAGAACTCAAACCGATGCAACCGATGCAATGGGCAAGAACACAAGAAGTGCTCAAAATCCTTCACTCTCAAATCCCACCAAAGCAACTAATGCTATTGGGGGGAGAAGAGAGAAAGAACAAAGAGGAACACCAAATCCCTCAAAGATCTAGAACCAAAAGCTTCCCCTCACTTAGAGGAGAGATTGATTGGTGGAATGGTGGATCTAGATCTCCTCTCTCCTTTCCCTCTAATTGGAGGCAAGAATCATGGAGGAATAGAGAGATAGCAAGCTCAAAGAAGGTCAACAATGGGGGGAAAAACGAGCTCCAAGAGTTGTGACCTTTGGGGAAGAAGGGGGGGCCTTTTATAGGTCCCCACGAAAAAGAGTCGTTGCAGTCCAGAAAACATAGGATTATCCGATTCAACTTTTACAGGATAATCCGATTGACAGGATTATCCGATTCAACTTTTACAGGATAATCCGATTGACAGGATTATCCGATTCAACTTTTACAGGATAATCCGATTGACCGGATTATCCGATTCAACTTTTACAGGATAATCCGATTGATTCCAGTGCGCAACCAAACAAGTCCTTAGCCGTTTTCGCGTCCAGCAAATATCCGGGTCGGATATTCCGATCCAAATTTGGGTCGGAATATCCGATTGTCTGAAAACTGACAGAAACAGCAAAACGAAAACCGCAATAACTTTTTCATCCGGACTCCGATTTCGATGATCTTGGGCTCGTTGGAATCGCAACGAAGAGCCCTTCAAGATTATGCAGAGAAACATCATAGTCCAATATGGGAGAATAAACCAAATGTAGAAAGGTGAAACCTCTCTATAAAAATGAACCGGCAGAATCTCCAAATCCGAAAACGCAACAAGTTTTTCATGCGAAATCCGTTTTCGGTGAACTTAAGCTTGTCATGAAGATCAAGACAAGCTCTAACACCCCACACAGAGAAAAGCCAAATAAGAACCAAGAAAGATGATGAGGGCAAGTATGCAAAGATTTGAGCTCTCTCCAACTGATACGCTAAAGCTCAATCGAGAGCCCCTCTTGATAGTACGGTATCTATCCTATAACCCGGTCTCCCAACTAGTACCACGAGACCGGTAAAATAGAAACCCTATCATACCTTTGCCTTGCGCATTCCACTTGAGCTAGATGACGTCGATCTTGATCTCTTCAAGTGGACCACCTTTCTTGATTGCGCTTCGCTTGGTGAAGACTCAAACATTGCTCCCCCATACTCCACTATGGGAGAGCCTCTCTTAGGCACATCTTCACATGAACATTATCTCTAAATGGGTGCAAGCTTCAAGCCTAGGATTTCTTCGAGATGCTCCTCTTGAACTTGCGCTTCTCAACATTGATGACGATCACCACTTGACGTCATCGATCATGGGCCATATGAAATCTTCATTTGATGCAAGCCCATAGAAAGATACCTAACCACACATAGAAATGCTACACACATATCATGGGTTAGTTCACAAAGCTATATGGACAATTGCTTACCATACCAAGAGATACATGATCCCACTTGGTACATCTTGTAGCTTTGTGTGTTGATCAATACTTGATCAACCTTGTATCTTTTCTTCTCTTTTCAATAGATGATGTCTTGAAGATAACCATGAATGATCACATAATTCTTTTCTTCAAGACATACTTGCAATATGCTCAACTCGATGATCTTGATGCCAAATACTTCATTATATCAATATATTCATGGCATCAACCTTGAATCCAACATATGGAGTTCAAGCATGGTCTATGGACAAACCTACAAGTAAACTCAATGCAACCATTAGTCCATAGGGATTGTCATTAATTACCAAAACCACACATGGGGGCGCCATGCCCTTTCAATCTCCCCCATTTTGGTAATTGATGACAATCTCTTTTACAAGGGTTTATATAATGAATTAAGCAACTATGCAAATCAACAGCATAGATGCATGAGCATGAAAGGTAAATGCTTATGACCAAAACAAAAGCATAACACCAAATTCCCTTAAACCCTATAAAACTTCTCCCCCATTGGCATCCATTTCCAAAATGGGCGAAAAATCTTAGAAGGTCAATATAGTATGAGCTCCCCCATAAACGTGTGCATTTCTCAAAATATGAGTGAAATCAAATACACATATCCAATGACGAATAGTTGGGAGAGCACAAACTATATTGAGGATCCAAAGATTGCAAAAGAATGATATGGAACTTTTTACAATTCTCCAAATAAAAGTAAGCAATCAAAAAGATCCAACTAACCAAATAAACACAAGATATTATGATTTGAGCAAAAGAGTGTTTTTAAAGAAATAGAGGAGCTCCCCAATATTTGTACACAATTTAGAATTATTGTATTTGAATACAAGGTGTACAAACATGGAATCCTCACTCCTTCGGTATCCTCTAAAACACAAAATCAAATGGATTCACAAGCTCAATAAGATGCAAAAGAAAAACAAAGCTTGTGTCATATCCCAAGGTGAAGATTATTGACTTGTAAAGACAAGCATGAGGTTAAGGATATTCACCAAGATGAGTGCACCAAGATGTGATAAAATAGGATATGCACTCATAAACCAAATTCTTTTCGGAGTCACACCAAAGAAAGAAAGGGAATAAAAGAGGTGACACCGAAGAATTAGGATCTCTAGTAAAGATGTAATTTCTCTCATGTATATAAGTTTCTAAGTGTACAACAATCATGAGATATATATCCACAAAGAAACATGTACACATAAAATTAGTTACTAAAGGAAAGAACAAGATATCCAAAATAAAGTCATATATTATACACATATGATAGTTGTGTAGGATCATAGCCCATAGCTCAATGATTTCATATTGTGTAATAATGAACTTCAAATTCAACCTCAACACAAGCATCACAAATATCACTAAGGGAAAAAGGAGATAGTTGGGATGCATTGAGGAAATCAACAAGTATCATAAGAGCCGAATAGAATTTGCAATAGCTACAACAAAGGCAAATAAATACTTTTCATGCCATGATGCAACCTACACAAGGTTGGATGCTAGAAAAGTATGCATGAGGGTGAATACTTGTTACCGAGATGACATTGGGTTGATGTAGTAGATAAAATTTCATCAACCATCCTCGCTTGGCTCCAATAAGCATGTGGTGAAGATACTTTCATTGTAAATGAGACAAGCATCCAATGCATCTCCATTTACCTAAAACACATTCAAGTAAAATTGTTCCCAAACTAATTGGGTCCAAGTAGTTAGTCAAACTACAATACATAGAAGGAACTCCACATAAATATGTGCATATAGATATGAAATTGAATTTCATGCACATCTTAGCCGATTTAGGATTCCGTGGAGTTTCCCTATATATTGGCACAAAGAAGGAAAGCATGCCATAAAATAAACATGGAGATATGCATGCCTATGACCTTCAATAACCAAAGGGAGATACAATTTGGACAAATATCAAGAAATCAAAGGAGGTCCAAATTATATCAAAGATCCAAATCAAAAATTGATTTAGAGAAGCCAATTGAAAGTAAAACAAACCAACATATGATTGATGACATACCAATTGGACAAAGATATCAAAATGAAAATAGGATACCAATTAATCAATAAATAAAGGGACTAGATATCAAATTCCCAAAGATAGATACCAATTGAGATTAACTCTCAAAAAGAGCGAGGTTCTAACAAATAAACCATCCCTCTACACTTTTCATGATGGCACAAAGTACCAAGCCGAAAAGGTTTGTCTACCATGAGACATGTCATCGGGATCAAGGACCAATGGAAAGGATCAAATACCAATAAATATAAATAGTGTTTAAAAGGATACTTGATAGCTCTCCCAACAAAAGTGCATTATTTATGATCTTGTATTTGAATACACATTGCACACATGGAATCATCGCTCTCAAATATCTATTCAAACACTAGTCATATATCAAGAAAAAGCAATAAGATCCAATATTAATGAAAATATAAGTTGTACTCAATATAGGATAGCTCACCCAAGAATAGTGCATTATCTATAAGTACCTTTGAATGCAAGGTGCACAATGATGGGATCAATGCCTCTCCTACATCAAATAAAACACTAGGAAAGTTTGAGTAAAACTAAATGATCCACAAGAGGTAAGAAGACAATGGGAGTTAAAACAAATTAATTTTTGGCAAGAAATAAGGCAATAAAATCAAGAGCCAATATGAAGATGATCTACACATTTCACCACAATTATGACTATCAATTGTCATGGAGTATATGTAGAAATTTCTTAGTGGTGTATTGGATTGATATTCAAGATCATCTTCACAACCAATAAGCACATGGTGAAGGATAAGATTTAAGCGCGATGCTTATGTAGATAAATGTTCTTGATAGCTTCAAATATTCACGCGATAATGCAAAGCAACTACAAAGAGTGCTTTGAAGCAATCGGTTTTCCAAAGAGATATATGAGAACATATTAGAGGAAAACCTTACCAAGAACATTCATCACAAACAAGATCCAAAGTGTGAGTAAGTAAAAACATTTAAGCAAATGGGAACTTGTTTGAGAAACATGCCACAAAGGAATAAGATAATTAACAATATCAATTCTAGGTGGCAATACCTCACATGTTCACATTGTCTAGGTTTGTAATATGCACATAGCTTATTACTCCCCCATAATGTGATAATCCATTCATTCTCCACAAGAGGCAAGTAAAACCCAACTAGAGATGATTAATGAACATTATAGAATTTGAATTTCTCATGAGAAGGACATACCATATAGAGACTAGATAAAATTGATATATCAACACTAAGTGGTAGTACTCATGTATATACATTTTTAGGATTGTGAAGTGCGCAAGCATATCACTCCCCCAAAATGGGATAGTCCATTAATCTCTCAAAAGAGCCAATTAAGATATAAGCAAGTTGATACAAAAGGCTCAACACAAACTCACACATACATGGTGTGCAAACCAACATACACATACTTGATTGCTCAAGATAAGTAAGTAGAGAGCACAACATATACAAACACTAGCAAGGTACAAAACCAAACACATGCAAGGGTGCAAGCAACTTTCAATGTATATATGATTTAAATACAAGTTACCGCAAGGAGAAACATTGGATATGTTATAGAACAATATAATCCAAATGACTTGGCTTGAGAGAATATAATTGATGAAGATCCCTTAATTCTTCATGATGTAGCCAAGTCTCCAATGCCCTCCACACACCTATTGATCAAGTTTTAGCTTGTTGGTCCCCAACCAAGTTGGGTCCTAAGAGGTTAGTCACAATAGGCTTGGCAACCCAAATGGTTCTTTTCTTGACACCACTTTGAGTACCAACATATTTGGCAAACACATTGCCAACCTTATCCTTCTAAGAGATAACATTATCAATTATGATAGGGTTGGATAAGGTACCACTAGTGCATGAAGAAGCAAAGTGACCCTTCTCACGGCATAAGTAGCAACATTTGCTTCCTCCTTTCTTCTTTGTTGAAATCTCAACTTGAGAAGGAATAGCTTGATTCTTCTTGGGAAGTGGCCGTTCTTCAACTTGGGGAACTTTAGTTTGAACTTGAGGCAACTTCCCTTGTTGCTTCTCACTAAGAGACTTCTTCTTCAAAGGGCAAGATCTAACATGGTGCCCTTCAACTTTGCACTTGAAGCAAACAATCTTGGCCAAATTCTTGACTTGTTCATGGCCCTTCTTTTTCTTGTTATACTTGGACTTGTTCTTGTTATTGGAGTTGAATCCAAGTCCACTCTTGTCATTGGGGCGTCTTTGCACACTCAACATGTTGTCAAGTGTGGGCTTCCCACATGACGCTTTTCCAAGTCTTTCTTCAAAGAAGTGACTTGGGCCTTGAGCTCTTTTAATTCCTCTACATGGTTAGTATCAACAAAACACTAGAGGAAGTTGAAGCTTCATTGTTAGAGCAACAAGGCATGGAAAGTAATTCATCACAAGATGTAGCAATATTATGAGTGGATGAATTACTAGGACTAGCACATGGCAATAAAGCATTTTGAGTAGAGGTTGTGCCATTGTCCACATGAGGCTCACAAGATGTTACCTTTGTAATAATACCCTCATGAGCTAACTTTAGCTTATCATAGGAGACTAGAAGGTCCTCATGAGAGCTCGAGAGCTTTCATGGCTTTCTTCCAATTTCCCATATTTGCTAGATAGCAATGCAAGTTGAGCCCTTAGCTCAACATTCTCCGTTAATATGGATGCTTCACAAGAGATAGAGTTAGTAGCACAAGCATCATTATTTATGACAATAGGAGAAAGTAACTTGGCAAGCTCTTTAGAGTGAGAAGCTTTAAGTTGCGCATGAGACTCGGTGAGTTTGATGAGCTCACCCTTAACGACCCTAGAGCCATTTTCTAGGTGCTCAAAATTCTCAAGGAGTTTGGCATGTGCATCTATAAGCTTACCATTTGTTACTTTGAAGTCATTAGCCACTTTAAGAGAACTATCATAGGATCCCTTTACTCTAGAAAGTTCGAGAGCATAAGTTTCCTCAAGAGACTCCTTGGTGGTTTGTTCTTCTTCAAGAGCTTCCTTGAGATCGGCGATCTCTTCCGCGTATTTATATTCGCGGCTTTGCATTTTCTCAATTGTGTCTTCATGCTCATCAATAAGTTTATTGCTCTCAATAGCAATAGTCAAGATTTCTATGAATTTAGCATGAGCATCTTTATTCTTAGCAATAGCATGAAGAACCATTTTACCCTTCTCAATAAGGGAAGCATCATTATCATCTTCTTCATTATCAACATCATTATAACATCATTCTCATTTTGAGATATATTGGGAGTCAAGGTAGAAATTACCGTTGATCCCCTTGCCATAAGGCAAAAGTGTGAAGTGGTTGATGATGATGAAGCAAAACTTGAAGCACCATTCAAGTCCATGTCTTGTTCCATGGAGTGTTCGGTTTCCTCTACATTGTTAGCCAAACAAATACTAGAGGAAATAGAAGTATTTTTATCAAGGGAACAAGACATAGAGAGCATATCATCACGAGGATTAGTCAAGCAATTTGTACATGATATGCAAGGACTATCAACACAAGCATGTAGATCATTTTTGGTTCTAGATGCGTTTAAGTCCAAAGATAAATCATTGCAATAAGATAGAGGTGAAGTATCATCAACAATAAGCTTACTATCATTATTGCAATATCTATCACTACTCACCATTGCATTACTTTGTGGCTTGCCACATGTAGGTGAAGTAGAAAAGTTGAGAACTCATCACGGCCGGAAGTGGAGGGACAACAATCATCTCCACAATTCTTGGACACATCATATTTATCTTGAAGCTTGGTCCAAAGCTCATGAGCATTCCGAAAAGGAGAGACCGACATAATAACTACATCGCTCAAAGCATTGAAAATCACATTAGAAGCTTGAGCATCTAGATAGGAATTATTCTCATCCATTAAAGATAATCTTTTGGGATTCCTTGGAGGAGAATAACCCCTATCTAGAATTCGCCTATGTATGGGTCAATGACCCGAAGAATATCAAGCATGCGAATTTTCCAAACATCATAATTTGTGCCATCTAATATAAAAGAAGCATTGTGCACTAGTTCACTAGACGACATCTTTACTCTCGAGGCGGTGAAGCCAAAAACGAGAGAACCCGCTCTGATACCAATTGAAAGGACACGGATGTCGCCTAGAGGGGGGGTGAATAGGCGATTAAAATTCTTTACGGTTTAGGCTTGAATAAATGCGGAATAAAACTAGCGTTTAATTTATCAAGCACAAAACCTAAACAAGCTAGGTTTACCTATGTGCACCAACAACTTATGCTAAACAAGATAAGCAACTATGTGATAGCAAGATATATTACTTCAAGCTCGATGGCTATCACAAAGTAAATTGCATAAGTAAGAAGCTCGGGTATAGAAATACCGAGGCACTTGGAGACGATGATTTATCCCGAAGTTCACTTCCCAATGGAAGCTACGTCTCCGTTGGAGCGGTGCGGAGTCACAAAGTGATCCCCGAATAGCCGTCAAATGGCACACCGTAATCTCCTTCGTGCCTCCACCAATGCGGAGTGCCACGAACCACTATGGGACACTTAAGGGTGGTCACCGAACCCGTACAAGGATGAGGCACACTCCACAACTTAATTGGAGGCTCTCACCGAATTCCCGCGGCTCCCAAAGCCACAAGAATCACAAGGTTGGGGCGCGTCTCCACAACTTAATTGGAGGCTCCCAACAATCCCGCGAGCCACCAAAACTCCGAGATCAACAAGGACCGTCTAGGGCACTCCAAGTACCCAAGAGGACAAGCTCTAGGGCACCCCAAGTACCCAAGAGTAACAAGCTTCTCAACTTCGATTTCCACGTATCACCGTGGAGAACTCAAACCGATGCAACCGATGCAATGGGCAAGAACACAAGAAGTGCTCAAAATCCTTCACTCTCAAATCCCACCAAAGCAACTAATGCTATTGGGGGGAGAAGAGAGAAGAACAAAGAGGAACACCAAATCCCTCAAGATCTAGAACCAAAAGCTTCCCCTCACTTAGAGGAGAGATTGATTGGTGGAATGGTGGATCTAGATCTCCTCTCTCCTTTCCCTCTAATTGGAGGCAAGAATCATGGAGGAATAGAGAGATAGCAAGCTCAAAGAAGGTCAACAATGGGGGGAAAAACGAGCTCCAAGAGTTGTGACCTTTGGGGAAGAAGGGGGGGCCTTTTATAGGTCCCCACGAAAAAGAGTCGTTGCAGTCCAGAAAACATAGGATTATCCGATTCAACTTTTACAGGATAATCCGATTGACAGGATTATCCGATTCAACTTTTACAGGATAATCCGATTGACAGGATTATCCGATTCAACTTTTACAGGATAATCCGATTGACCGGATTATCCGATTCAACTTTTACAGGATAATCCGATTGATTCCAGTGCGCAACCAAACAAGTCCTTAGCCGTTTTCGCGTCCAGCAAATATCCGGGTCGGATATTCCGATCCAAATTTGGGTCGGAATATCCGATTGTCTGAAAACTGACAGAAACAGCAAAACGAAAACCGCAATAACTTTTTCATCCGGACTCCGATTTCGATGATCTTGGGCTCGTTGGAATCGCAACGAAGAGCCCTTCAAGATTATGCAGAGAAACATCATAGTCCAATATGGGAGAATAAACCAAATGTAGAAAGGTGAAACCTCTCTATAAAAATGAACCGGCAGAATCTCCAAATCCGAAAACGCAACAAGTTTTTCATGCGAAATCCGTTTTCGGTGAACTTAAGCTTGTCATGAAGATCAAGACAAGCTCTAACACCCCACACAGAGAAAAGCCAAATAAGAACCAAGAAAGATGATGAGGGCAAGTATGCAAAGATTTGAGCTCTCTCCAACTGATACGCTAAAGCTCAATCGAGAGCCCCTCTTGATAGTACGGTATCTATCCTATAACCCGGTCTCCCAACTAGTACCACGAGACCGGTAAAATAGAAACCCTATCATACCTTTGCCTTGCGCATTCCACTTGAGCTAGATGACGTCGATCTTGATCTCTTCAAGTGGACCACCTTTCTTGATTGCGCTTCGCTTGGTGAAGACTCAAACATTGCTCCCCCATACTCCACTATGGGAGAGCCTCTCTTAGGCACATCTTCACATGAACATTATCTCTAAATGGGTGACAAGCTTCAAGCCTAGGATTTCTTCAAGATGCTCCTCTTGAACTTGCGCTTCTCAACATTGATGACGATCACCACTTGACGTCATCGATCATGGGCCATATGAAATCTTCATTTGATGCAAGCCCATAGAAAGATACCTAACCACACATAGAAATGCTACACACATATCATGGGTTAGTTCACAAAGCTATATGGACAATTGCTTACCATACCAAGAGATACATGATCCCACTTGGTACATCTTGTAGCTTTGTGTGTTGATCAATACTTGATCAACCTTGTATCTTTTCTTCTCTTTTCAATAGATGATGTCTTGAAGATAACCATGAATGATCACATAATTCTTTTATTCAAGACATACTTGCAATATGCTCAACTCGATGATCTTGATGCCAAATACTTCATTATATCAATATATTCATAGCATCAACCTTGAATCCAACATATGGAGTTCAAGCATGGTCTATGGACAAACCTACAAGTAAACTCAATGCAACCATTAGTCCATAGGGATTGTCATTAATTACCAAAACCACACATGGGGGCGCCATGCCCTTTCAATCTCCCCCATTTTGGTAATTGATGACAATCTCTTTTACAAGGGTTTATATAATGAATTAAGCAACTATGCAAATCAACGAGCATAGATGCATGAGCATGAAAGGTAAATGCTTATGACCAAAACAAAAGCATAACACCAAATTCCCTTAAACCCTATAAAACTTCTCCCCCATTGGCATCCATTTCCAAAATGGGCGAAAAATCTTAGAAGGTCAATATAGTATGAGCTCCCCCATAAACGTGTGCATTTCTCAAAATATGAGTGAAATCAAATACACATATCCAATGACGAATAGTTGGGAGAGCACAAACTATATTGAGGATCCAAAGATTGCAAAAGAATGATATGGAAACTTTTTACAATTCTCCAAATAAAAAGTAAGCAATCAAAAAGATCCAACTAACCAAATAAACACAAGATATTATGATTTGAGCAAAAGAGTGTTTTAAAGAAATAGAGGAGCTCCCCAATATTTGTACACAATTTAGAATTATTGTATTTGAATACAAGGTGTACAAACATGGAATCCTCACTCCTTCGGTATCCTCTAAAACACAAAATCAAATGGATTCACAAGCTCAATAAGATGCAAAAGAAAAACAAAGCTTGTGTCATATCCCAAGGTGAAGATTATTGACTTGTAAAGACAAGCATGAGGTTAAGGATATTCACCAAGATGAGTGCACCAAGATGTGATAAAATAGGATATGCACTCATAAACCAAATTCTTTTCGGAGTCACACCAAAGAAAGAAAGGGAATAAAAGAGGTGACACCGAAGAATTAGGATCTCTAGTAAAGATGTAATTTCTCTCATGTATATAAGTTTCTAAGTGTACAACAATCATGAGATATATATCCACAAAGAAACATGTACACATAAAATTAGTTACTAAAGGAAAGAACAAGATATCCAAAATAAAGTCATATATTATACACATATGATAGTTGTGTAGGATCATAGCCCATAGCTCAATGATTTCATATTGTGTAATAATGAACTTCAAATTCAACCTCAACACAAGCATCACAAATATCACTAAGGGAAAAAGGAGATAGTTGGGATGCATTGAGGAAATCAACAAGTATCATAAGAGCCGAATAGAATTTGCAATAGCTACAACAAAGGCAAATAAATACTTTTCATGCCATGATGCAACCTACACAAGGTTGGATGCTAGAAAAGTATGCATGAGGGTGAATACTTGTTACCGAGATGACATTGGGTTGATGTAGTAGATAAAATTTCATCAACCATCCTCGCTTGGCTCCAATAAGCATGTGGTGAAGATACTTTCATTGTAAATGAGACAAGCATCCAATGCATCTCCATTTACCTAAAACACATTCAAGTAAAATTGTTCCCAAACTAATTGGGTCCAAGTAGTTAGTCAAACTACAATACATAGAAGGAACTCCACATAAATATGTGCATATAGATATGAAATTGAATTTCATGCACATCTTAGCCGATTTAGGATTCCGTGGAGTTTCCCCTATATATTGGCACAAAGAAGGAAAGCATGCCATAAAATAAACATGGAGTATATGCATGCCTATGACCTTCAATAACCAAAGGGAGATACAATTTGGACAAAATATCAAGAAATCAAAGGAGGTCCAAATTATATCAAAGATCCAAATCAAAAATTGATTTAGAGAAGCCAATTGAAAGTAAAACAAACCAACATATGATTGATGACATACCAATTGGACAAAGATATCAAAATGAAAATAGGATACCAATTAATCAATAAATAAAGGGACTAGATATCAAATTCCCAAAGATAGATACCAATTGAGATTAACTCTCAAAAAGAGCGAGGTTCTAACAAATAAACCATCCCTCTACACTTTTCATGATGGCACAAAGTACCAAGCCGAAAAGGTTTGTCTACCATGAGACATGTCATCGGGATCAAAGACCAATGGAAAGGATCAAATACCAATAAATATAAATAGTGTTTAAAAGGATACATGATAGCTCTCCCAACAAAAGTGCATTATTTATGATCTTGTATTTGAATACACAATGCACACACATGGAATCATCGCTCTCAAATATCTATTCAAACACTAGTCATATATCAAGAAAAAGCAATAAGATCCAATATTAATGAAAATATAAGTTGTACTCAATATAGGATAGCTCACCCAAGAATAGTGCATTATCTATAAGTACCTTTGAATGCAAGGTGCACAATGATGGGATCAATGCCTCTCCTACATCAAATAAAACACTAGGAAAGTTTGAGTAAAACTAAATGATCCACAAGAGGTAAGAAGACAATGGGAGTTAAAACAAATTAATTTTTGGCAAGAAATAAGGCAATAAAATCAAGAGCCAATATGAAGATGATCTACACATTTCACCACAATTATGACTATCAATTGTCATGGAGTATATGTAGAAATTTCTTAGTGGTGTATTGGATTGATATTCAAGATCATCTTCACAACCAATAAGCACATGGTGAAGGATAAGATTTAAGCGCGATGCTTATGTAGATAAATGTTCTTGATAGCTTCAAATATTCACGCGATAATGCAAAGCAACTACAAAGAGTGCTTTGAAGCAATCGGTTTTCCAAAGAGATATATGAGAACATATTAGAGGAAAACCTTACCAAGAACATTCATCACAAACAAGATCCAAAGTGTGAGTAAGTAAAAACATTTAAGCAAATGGGAACTTGTTTGAGAAACATGCCACAAAGGAATAAGATAATTAACAATATCAATTCTAGGTGGCAATACCTCACATGTTCACATTGTCTAGGTTTGTAATATGCACATAGCTTATTACTCCCCCATAATGTGATAATCCATTCATTCTCCACAAGAGGCAAGTAAAACCCAACTAGAGATGATTAATGAACATTATAGAATTTGAATTTCTCATGAGAAGGACATACCATATAGAGACTAGATAAAATTGATATATCAACACTAAGTGGTAGTACTCATGTATATACATTTTTAGGATTGTGAAGTGCGCAAGCATATCACTCCCCCAAAATGGGATAGTCCATTAATCTCTCAAAAAGAGCCAATTAAGATATAAGCAAGTTGATACAAAAGGCTCAACACAAACTCACACATACATGGTGTGCAAACCAACATACACATACTTGATTGCTCAAGATAAGTAAGTAGAGAGCACAACATATACAAACACTAGCAAGGTACAAAACCAAACACATGCAAGGGTGCAAGCAACTTTCAATGTATATATGATTTAAATACAAGTTACCGCAAGGAGAAACATTGGATATGTTATAGAACAATATAATCCAAATGACTTGGCTTGAGAGAATATAATTGATGAAGATCCCTTAATTCTTCATGATGTAGCCAAGTCTCCAATGCCCTCCACACACCTATTGATCAAGTTTTAGCTTGTTGGTCCCCAACCAAGTTGGGTCCTAAGAGGTTAGTCACAATAGGCTTGGCAACCCAAATGGTTCTTTTCTTGACACCACTTTGAGTACCAACATATTTGGCAAACACATTGCCAACCTTATCCTTCCTAAGAGATAACATTATCAATTATGATAGGGTTGGATAAGGTACCACTAGTGCATGAAGAAGCAAAGTGACCCTTCTCACGGCATAAGTAGCAACATTTGCTTCCTCCTTTCTTCTTTGTTGAAATCTCAACTTGAGAAGGAATAGCTTGATTCTTCTTGGGAAGTGGCCGTTCTTCAACTTGGGGAACTTTAGTTTGAACTTGAGGCATCTTCCCTTGTTGCTTCTCACTAAGAGACTTCTTCTTCAAAGGGCAAGATCTAACATGGTGCCCTTCAACTTTGCACTTGAAGCAAACAATCTTGGCCAAATTCTTGACTTGTTCATGGCCCTTCTTTTTCTTGTTATACTTGGACTTGTTCTTGTTATTGGAGTTGAATCCAAGTCCACTCTTGTCATTGGGGCGTCTTTGCACACTCAACATGTTGTCAAGTGTGGGCTTCCCACATGACGCTTTTCCAAGTCTTTCTTCAAAGAAGTGACTTGGGCCTTGAGCTCTTTTAATTCCTCTACATGGTTAGTATCAACAAAACACTAGAGGAAGTTGAAGCTTCATTGTTAGAGCAACAAGGCATGGAAAGTAATTCATCACAAGATGTAGCAATATTATGAGTGGATGAATTACTAGGACTAGCACATGGCAATAAAGCATTTTGAGTAGAGGTTGTGCCATTGTCCACATGAGGCTCACAAGATGTTACCTTTGTAATAATACCCTCATGAGCTAACTTTAGCTTATCATAGGAGACTAGAAGGTCCTCATGAGAGCTCGAGAGCTTTCATGGCTTTCTTCCAATTTCCCATATTTGCTAGATAGCAATGCAAGTTGAGCCCTTAGCTCAACATTCTCCGTTAATATGGATGCTTCACAAGAGATAGAGTTAGTAGCACAAGCATCATTATTTATGACAATAGGAGAAAGTAACTTGGCAAGCTCTTTAGAGTGAGAAGCTTTAAGTTGCGCATGAGACTCGGTGAGTTTGATGAGCTCACCCTTAACGACCCTAGAGCCATTTTCTAGGTGCTCAAAATTCTCAAGGAGTTTGGCATGTGCATCTATAAGCTTACCATTTGTTACTTTGAAGTCATTAGCCACTTTAAGAGAACTATCATAGGATCCCTTTACTCTAGAAAGTTCGAGAGCATAAGTTTCCTCAAGAGACTCCTTGGTGGTTTGTTCTTCTTCAAGAGCTTCCTTGAGATCGGCGATCTCTTCCGCGTATTTATATTCGCGGCTTTGCATTTTCTCAATTGTGTCTTCATGCTCATCAATAAGTTTATTGCTCTCAATAGCAATAGTCAAGATTTCTATGAATTTAGCATGAGCATCTTTATTCTTAGCAATAGCATGAAGAACCATTTTACCCTTCTCAATAAGGGAAGCATCATTATCATCTTCTTCATTATCAACATCATTATAACATCATTCTCATTTTGAGATATATTGGGAGTCAAGGTAGAAATTACCGTTGATCCCCTTGCCATAAGGCAAAAGTGTGAAGTGGTTGATGATGATGAAGCAAAACTTGAAGCACCATTCAAGTCCATGTCTTGTTCCATGGAGTGTTCGGTTTCCTCTACATTGTTAGCCAAACAAATACTAGAGGAAATAGAAGTATTTTTATCAAGGGAACAAGACATAGAGAGCATATCATCACGAGGATTAGTCAAGCAATTTGTACATGATATGCAAGGACTATCAACACAAGCATGTAGATCATTTTTGGTTCTAGATGCGTTTAAGTCCAAAGATAAATCATTGCAATAAGATAGAGGTGAAGTATCATCAACAATAAGCTTACTATCATTATTGCAATATCTATCACTACTCACCATTGCATTACTTTGTGGCTTGCCACATGTAGGTGAAGTAGAAAAGTTGAGAACTCATCACGGCCGGAAGTGGAGGGACAACAATCATCTCCACAATTCTTGGACACATCATATTTATCTTGAAGCTTGGTCCAAAGCTCATGAGCATTCCGAAAAGGAGAGACCGACATAATAACTACATCGCTCAAAGCATTGAAAATCACATTAGAAGCTTGAGCATCTAGATAGGAATTATTCTCATCCATTAAAGATAATCTTTTGGGATTCCTTGGAGGAGAATAACCCCTATCTAGAATTCGCCTATGTATGGGTCAATGACCCGAAGAATATCAAGCATGCGAATTTTCCAAACATCATAATTTGTGCCATCTAATATAAAAGAAGCATTGTGCACTAGTTCACTAGACGACATCTTTACTCTCGAGGCGGTGAAGCCAAAAACGAGAGAACCCGCTCTGATACCAATTGAAAGGACACGGATGTCGCCTAGAGGGGGGGGGTGAATAGGCGATTAAAATTCTTTACGGTTTAGGCTTGAATAAATGCGGAATAAAACTAGCGTTAATTTATCAAGCACAAAACCTAAACAAGCTAGGTTTAACTATGTGCACCAACAACTTATGCTAAACAAGATAAGCAACTATGTGATAGCAAGATATATTACTTCAAGCTCGATGGCTATCACAAAGTAAATTGCATAAGTAAGAAGCTCGGGTATAGAAATACCGAGGCACTTGGAGACGATGATTTATCCCGAAGTTCACTTCCCAATGGAAGCTACGTCTCCGTTGGAGCGGTGCGGAGTCACAAAGTGATCCCCGAATAGCCGTCAAATGGCACACCGTAATCTCCTTCGTGCCTCCACCAATGCGGAGTGCCACGAACCACTATGGGACACTTAAGGGTGGTCACCGAACCCGTACAAGGATGAGGCACACTCCACAACTTAATTGGAGGCTCTCACCGAATTCCCGCGGCTCCCAAAGCCACAAGAATCACAAGGTTGGGGCGCGTCTCCACAACTTAATTGGAGGCTCCCAACAATCCCGCGAGCCACCAAAACTCCGAGATCAACAAGGACCGTCTAGGGCACTCCAAGTACCCAAGAGGACAAGCTCTAGGGCACCCCAAGTACCCAAGAGTAACAAGCTTCTCAACTTCGATTTCCACGTATCACCGTGGAGAACTCAAACCGATGCAACCGATGCAATGGGCAAGAACACAAGAAGTGCTCAAAATCCTTCACTCTCAAATCCCACCAAAGCAACTAATGCTATTGGGGGGAGAAGAGAGAAAGAACAAAGAGGAACACCAAATCCCTCAAAGATCTAGAACCAAAAGCTTCCCCTCACTTAGAGGAGAGATTGATTGGTGGAATGGTGGATCTAGATCTCCTCTCTCCTTTCCCTCTAATTGGAGGCAAGAATCATGGAGGAATAGAGAGATAGCAAGCTCAAAGAAGGTCAACAATGGGGGGAAAAACGAGCTCCAAGAGTTGTGACCTTTGGGGAAGAAGGGGGGGCCTTTTATAGGTCCCCACGAAAAAGAGTCGTTGCAGTCCATAAAACATAGGATTATCCGATTCAACTTTTACAGGATAATCCGATTGACAGGATTATCCGATTCAACTTTTACAGGATAATCCGATTGACAGGATTATCCGATTCAACTTTTACAGGATAATCCGATTGACCGGATTATCCGATTCAACTTTTACAGGATAATCCGATTGATTCCAGTGCGCAACCAAACAAGTCCTTAGCCGTTTTCGCGTCCAGCAAATATCCGGGTCGGATATTCCGATCCAAATTTGGGTCGGAATATCCGATTGTCTGAAAACTGACAGAAACAGCAAAACGAAAACCGCAATAACTTTTTCATCCGGACTCCGATTTCGATGATCTTGGGCTCGTTGGAATCGCAACGAAGAGCCCTTCAAGATTATGCAGAGAAACATCATAGTCCAATATGGGAGAATAAACCAAATGTAGAAAGGTGAAACCTCTCTATAAAAATGAACCGGCAGAATCTCCAAATCCGAAAACGCAACAAGTTTTTCATGCGAAATCCGTTTTCGGTGAACTTAAGCTTGTCATGAAGATCAAGACAAGCTCTAACACCCCACACAGAGAAAAGCCAAATAAGAACCAAGAAAGATGATGAGGGCAAGTATGCAAAGATTTGAGCTCTCTCCAACTGATACGCTAAAGCTCAATCGAGAGCCCCTCTTGATAGTACGGTATCTATCCTATAACCCGGTCTCCCAACTAGTACCACGAGACCGGTAAAATAGAAACCCTATCATACCTTTGCCTTGCGCATCCCACTTGAGCTAGATGACGTCGATCTTGATCTCTTCAAGTGGACCACCTTTCTTGATTGCGCTTCGCTTGGTGAAGACTCAAACATTGCTCCCCCATACTCCACTATGGGAGAGCCTCTCTTAGGCACATCTTCACATGAACATTATCTCTAAATGGGTGACAAGCTTCAAGCCTAGGATTTCTTCAAGATGCTCCTCTTGAACTTGCGCTTCTCAACATTGATGACGATCACCACTTGACGTCATCGATCATGGGCCATATGAAATCTTCATTTGATGCAAGCCCATAGAAAGATACCTAACCACACATAGAAATGCTACACACATATCATGGGTTAGTTCACAAAGCTATATGGACAATTGCTTACCATACCAAGAGATACATGATCCCACTTGGTACATCTTGTAGCTTTGTGTGTTGATCAATACTTGATCAACCTTGTATCTTTTCTTCTCTTTTCAATAGATGATGTCTTGAAGATAACCATGAATGATCACATAATTCTTTTATTCAAGACATACTTGCAATATGCTCAACTCGATGATCTTGATGCCAAATACTTCATTATATCAATATATTCATAGCATCAACCTTGAATCCAACATATGGACTTCAAGCATGGTCTATGGACAAACCTTACAAGTACAACTCAATGCAACCATTAGTCCATAGGGATTGTCATTAATTTCCAAAACCACACATGGGGGCGCCATGCCCTTTCAAGAGGGAATGCTTCTCGTGCATCCAAAACCTTGAGCCAAAATCCATGCCATCTGTGTCCACCATAACTACCTATATGTGGTATTTTCTTGCCATTCCAAGTAAATTTTTCATGTGCTACCTTTAAACTATTCAAACTTTATTACTCCTATTTTGTGTCAATGTTTACCAAGCTCATGAGGACGGGGTGGATGTCTTTATGTCAACTGTCAAACCGACTTTACCACCGGACTAGCGGCATATACATCCGCTTATCCATTAATTTTGCAAAAAGAGCTAGCAAATGGGGTGTCCAGTCCCAATTAATTACAACTTTAACCGCTTAATTCTCTTCACATTTTTGCCCTGATTTATCAGTCAAGCAATGACAAACAGTGAAATATCTGCATGTGTAAACAAAAGAGAAAGAGGGATGATCTGCCTTGCTGGTAGAAATAACGTCCTTCATGGGAGCCGCTCTTAAAAGTCTGGTTGGCAGGGGTCATATTGTACTTTCCATTTTCTGATTCGTTGACAATTAATAAACACCTCTCAAAACTTATTTTTACTCTCTATATGATTTCAAAAACTTAAAAAGCTCTAGCACATGATTTAATCCCTGCTTCCCTCTGCGAAGGGCTTTTCTTTTACTTTTATGTTGAGTCAGTTTACCTACTTCTTTCTATCTTAGAAGCAAACACTAGTGTCAACTTTGGTGCAACAATTTTTATATGCTCGTATATTGCACTTATTATATGCTTTGTGTTGACAAATATCCATGAGATATATATGTTGAAAGTTGAAAGCAATTGCTGAAACTTAAATCTTTCTTTGTGTTGGTTAAATACCTTTTGCTTAAAATCTATTGCTTTATGAGTTAACTCTTATGCAAAACTCCTTGATGCTTGTCTCGAAAGTACTATTCATGAAAAGTTTTTGCTTATATGATTCAGTTGTTTGCTCATTATCTACTTGCTAGCAAACTATAGACCATTGACCTGGATCACTTCATTCATAACATGTGCTTTACAGTATTATTTGATCAAGATTATGATTGTAGCATGTCACCTCAGAAATTATTTTGTTTTTATCGTTTTACCTACTCGAGGACGAGTAGAACTAAGCTTGGGGATGCTTGATACGTCTCAAACGTATCTATAATTTCTGATGTTCCACGTTGATATTATACCAATTGTTACATGTTTTATATACACTTCATAGCATTTTTATGCATTTTCTGGGACTAACCTATTAACAAGATGCCACAGTGCCAGTTCCTGTTTTCTGCTGTTTTTGTATTCCAGAAAAGCTAGTCTGGAAATATTCTCGGAATTGGACGAAACTTTTGACAGAACCTCCTATTTTTCCAACACGAAGACGGAGTCCAGAGGAGACACGGAGGGGAGCCACGTGGCGCCCACACAATGGGGCCGCGCGGCCCCCCCCTGCCGCGCCGTGGGGTGGTGTGGGGCCCTCGTGGCTCCGCAGCCGCCGCCATTTCGCCTATTTATTCCTCCCGACGCGAAAACCCTAAATACCCGAGCCATTATCCACGAAAAGTTCCAGAGACGCCGCCGCCGTCAACCCTAGCTCGGGAGGGTTCAGAAGCTCTTCCCGACACCCTGCCGGCGAGGGGAATCATCACCGGAGGGCTCTACATCACCATGCCTGCCTCCGGAGTGATGCGTGAGTAGTTCATCCTTGTGATTATCATGTTTAGATCTTGTGAGCTGCCTAGCATGATCAAGATCATCTTATTGTAATGCTACATGTTGTGTTTGCTGGGATCCGATGAATATTGAATACTATGTCAAGTTGATTATCAATCTATCTTATATGTTATTTATGATCTTGCATGCTTTCCGTTACTAGTAGATGCTTTGGCCAAGTAGATGCTTGTAACTCCAAGAGTGAGTATTTATGCTAGATAGTGGGTTCATGCCTCCGGTAATCTGGGAGAGTGACAATAACTTCTAAGATTGTCGATGTGCTGTTGCCACTAGGGATAAAATAACCGATGTTTAGCTTAAGGGTACGCCGTTAGGCCTAATGCATTTGTTTATTTTACGCACATTACTTAATGCAATTATCCGTTGCTTGCAACTTAATACCAACGGGAAACTCGGTATGACAACCTGGCGGTGGATTATTAGTCATAGACGCTGTTGGATAACGGTCTATGTATTTTGTCGTAATGCCCACATGAATATCATAGTAATCATCATGTCATATATATGCATTGTCATTCGCTCAATATTTTGTCAATTGCCTAGCTGTAATTTGTTCACCCAGCATGTTAGTTATCTGTTATGGAGAGACACCACTAGTGAACTGTGGATCCCGGTCCATTCTTTTACACTGATAATACAACCAACTTCAAACACTGTTCCTTTTCATTCTCTGCAATTTACTACTGTTTTCCACACCATACGTTTAATCCTTTGTTTTCAGCAAGCCGGTGAGATTGACAACCTCACTGTTTCGTTGGGGCAAAGTAGTTTGATTGTGTTGTGTGCAGGCTCCACGTCAGCGCGCCACTGACAACCTTCCGAAGTGATTTCTTGCTCCTACTGGTTCGATTAAACCTTGGTTTCATACTGAGGGAAAACTGCTGCTACACTGCATCATACCTTCCTCTTGGGGTCTCCCAGCGAACGTGTGATCCACGCAATCAGAGTGCTGGACGTCCAAGAACTAGGAGGGCAAAGAATTACAACGAGGGTGGAACATGTAGAAAATATAAATGCAAAAGATGTGGAAAGTTAGGCCATCTTAAGAAGACTTGCAAGGAGCCCGAGATTGAAAGTGATGCTGATCGAGATGCAACTCCTCCTCCGCGGTATTATTTTATAGATCTCAGTTTTCTTTTATTTATTATCATACCCATTGCATACTAATTAGGTGCATTGCCTTGTAGGAAAAAATCAAAGGTGGAAGCAAGCATGGCAGCCACTTCTCCAAGGACACCAACTAAGCAATGTACTCAACCTGCTACTCCTACTACAAGCCCAATGACAAGGCAAAGGGCTGCAGCTATTGCACATGCTTGTACACCTCCTAGTGCATCCACAAGGAGCAAAGTTGCTGCAGCCAGCCCTCATCAACAAATTTAGTGCATCTGGGTGTGAGAACCATGATGTTTTGTTGCCTATGTATGCAAACTGTTGTATAGTGGTCTGAACTACTATGTTGGTCCTTTTGGTGATCTAAACCACTTATGTATCGTTGCTGAACATCTATCTCTTGTATGATATTGTGCACCACTGTTGTCTCTTGTATTGTTTATGCTGTTGTGCAGAAATGTTGTCAAAATGCTGTCGAAATGCTGTCGAATTGCTGTCAAGATGCTGTTGTAATATTGTCATTTGTTGTTGACTAGGTAGTGCTGAAATGATTCTCAAATGCTGCTGAATGAAGATTATAAACATGTGAATAGGTAAGGGCTTTTGTGTTTTTTTTGAAGATGTTAGTCCCGGTTAGTCACTTGTGGCATTTTGGCATGCAAAACTGAAACGGAGTGGTATTTTGGCAACTCAGTTTTTACTAGTGGTAATTTGGCTCTTTCGGTTCTCACCAGTGGTATTTTGGCTATTCTCTCTTCAGATAACCTGAGACCTCTGATGTACAGGAACAACGATTGGACATGATGTAAATTGCCAAAAGGGAAGAAGAACCTGCTAGTGACTGCCATTGTAGCATCCAGCCTTCCTGAGATTTGTAGTTGCATCATCTTGTGTCTGCAGCCATGCCAGAGCTCCTGCATCTGTACCCTTGTTCCTCCATCGCCAAAGTTCTTGCTGCCTCGGTTCCTTGGTGGAGCGGCCAATACAGGTTATGAATTCTCCCTAGTGATAGTATGCAACACAAGGAATCGAAATAGTACAATCGAACTGAGGATTTACCATACTACAAAAGACTCCTTGCTGGCGAGGTGCACGGAACGAGGACCGCGACAGGAGGCGGGGCCGGAGACGCGAGAGGAGTACGGAGGGAGGTGAGTCCGGGCTCGCCGTCGACAGGGAAGATGGGGAGGCGGGGACAGCGGTGAAGGCCGCGCTCGTCGGCGCTGGCCGGCGGCAATCCAACGCGATCGCGGGGTGCGCAGGAGAGCAGGTTCGGCGGCGGGGGCGGCGCACATCGGATAGCACCGGAGGGGACGCTGCCGTCTTTTCCCCGTCCTCGTCCTCGTCGTTGCGCGGCGGTGACAGGGGCCAGCGGCGGGAGTCATGCTGTGGTAGGCCGCGATGAACGGCACGCGAGCTGGAGGAAAATGGCGGCGGGGATCGAGCTATGCGGGCAACGACAGAAGTGGTGCCGCGAGATCCGGGGCGACGGAACGGATCGACGCGTCAATTCGTTGGCCCACCTGTCGGCGCGGGCGAGCGGGCGAGTTGGACGAAAACGACGACGTATTTCCGAAGTGGCAAACTAAGGAACGAAAATTTTCTTTTAGATAGGAGAGATACCCTCTGATCGATTCAAGCTAACACTGTCTGTTTATTTGGATGATTGTCCAGGCTCCGAAGTTGTCCTAGTCTCCCAGATAACTAAGCAGTCAACAGCTGATTATGATAAACTGTTTTCTTATCCAAAAGCCAAAATGTTGAGCGCATCTTGCGAACACTAGGCGCACGGACAAACATACAACTACAAAAATGAATCTTTATTTTGCGATAACTACCATGTGCTCTACTTTTGAAAAATCATGAAAACAGACTCAAACACTAGAAAGTAAACAGCTTGTTCAGACGTGAGCACTAGTTATGTCTCGATTAGGGTAAATGCTAACCAAATATGGAGGTTCTCCAGCCCACACAGATCAGTACCAAATGTGTGTGTGTGTGTGTGTGTGGCTGTGTGCGTCAAAGCGCACTGACATACTTGTTTGTCAATCCCTCTGTGAGTCTATTAGAAACACGCGGGCACGAGAGAATCATGATGCAGCAGGAGAATAGTGAAGATAGTGGAGCTAGAGGAAGATGCACAAGAGTGTCATGAGTCGGGGAATTCATGTTGTAATTCCGAGGATTCGTCGATAATTCTTGAGGCCTCCTATTCTCATCTATCAAATTCATATCAACGAAATAAAGCAGGAAACAAGACTAAAGAATTCCAAGATAGAGGAAGAAATAAAATGAGAAATAGATATTCATGGTTTGCTTAGGGAGACAATGCTCCTTATAAGAATACTTGGGTGGTAGGCACAAATATGAAGTCAATGGTCCTTCGGTAGGTCAATAAGTTATAAGGATCCTTTGGTTATGCTTTTTGTCCTCAGTTGGTATGTGGCCATGAAAGATTTACCAACCACTTTGTCCAAACAAATGATGAGTTTTCTTAGTTTAAAAAATCAAATGGAAGAATTGTATTGCTCTTCTAAACTATGCACCAATACTAGTGCATTGACACGTCCCCTTCAATTTATTCTCTAGTGGTACATATTAATATAATGCACGTACACATTTATTTGTGTAGAAAACATAACCACATAATATTCAAAGCACACTTCGTAAATAATATTAATTCAAAAAAACATTTTCATATATATATCTTATTTGGGAAGCCCTTTGTTTTCAATAATTGTTTGCATAGAGACTGAGGCATAGCCCAGTGGTGGGGAGGGGCTGATGCCTCCCCACCCACCCGAGTTCGAGCGCTTCAATTTTGGTGTTGTTCTACCTCTCTTCTTAATGAAATGCCTCAGGTTCCTCCCTGACGGTCTTGTTTTTATAATTGTTTTGCATGATTGTTTGAATATTGGAGCTATCAAGAATCTCAATCCTTGCATGGTGCTTAAATCTTTTTTCATGCCTTTTATTGTGAAGTTTATTTTGGATATCCTTACAATCTACCACTGGGAAATAATTCCAAAATGCCTTTTGTTTTTGACAGTTGGTATTCTTTTATGTGGTAAAATTTGTAGATCATCTCCACCTTGTTTTTTTTCTTTTCTAATCGCCCCTATTTCTTGCCAAGAAATTGCCTTTGACTCTCATTGTCTTCCTTCCTTCATGAGGATCCTTTTTATTAACTTCGTCTCATGTATGTTGAACTGCAATATTAATTACTCGTTTTCTTTGAACAAGCTGTAATATTACTCGTTGTGTGGGCATTCGCCGATGCGTACACAGATACACTGACGATCGATTCCCGTCTTCACGAGACGCTGCGACGTGATCCCTCGGTAGGAGGACGAGACGTGCGCAAGGCGAAGCGGTGGCATCCGCGCACGACTGAACGACGTGTCCAGGCGATGGAATCTCACGCACTCTCGTAAGATTTGTCCATGGCGGCATTTGATGGGATCATGGGAGCAGCACGTGCTGTACGTTCCTCTGCAACCTCGGACAAGCAGGTGCGTGCGGCAGATGGTGCTCCTCCTCTGCAGCGCTGCTCGACACGAGCTGCGGCGGCCCCGGCGATGCCGCAGTGAACGTGGCTCGCGCGGAGGGACGCCATGTACCTCGCCACCGTCGTCAGCTCCCAGGGCGCCCGAGCTGTTGTGTGGCCGCCGGAGATGGCATTCTCCCCGCGCCGCGCCAGGGCCGAGTCACACTGCGTCACCGTGTCACGCCGGCGAAGCCGTCGCTCGGCCGGTGCGACTTGGGCGAGATCGTCTAGCCCGACGGACACCGCCGCGTCCGCACGGTGCTGGTCGTCAGGGTAACCACAGCCAGCGCTACTGATCCACAGGCTGCCTAGCTCCAGTTATATAGATCTTGGCAGCTTCGGATCACGATCGCTTCGGTCGTCAGACTGTCGAGATTCAGATCTTATTTATTTCCTGTCAGTGAAGCAAGTCAAAACGTCATCGTGGCTGCGACACATCAAAGGATGATCGTTATTCTCAGGCTCCCGGACTCCCGGTCGATAGCGCTCCAGGGCCCAGCCACAAGTATCTATCAGACACGAATTAGTGTATGCCATTAGTCAAAGCTTTATGGAGTAGAGTACTGATTCTTTCACCTTGAGCTCTGGAACTAGCACTGATTGGGATGCACTCCTTCTCGTGGGGACGCGAGCGAGCGAGCAAGGGAATTCGGGCAAGGCACGGCACGGCAAGCCGGCTGAAGCAGCCATCAACTTGTTCTTCAGATTCACCCGTGGAAAAAGCCCTGTACAATTTGGACAGTTTAAATTCGGAGGAGCACTAAACAGTTGGTGCAATCATGCATCTAGAAATATATAAATTCCCTACGTATCAAAATATAAAATTCTCTACCATGTGACCTCTATCTGAAGTAGCTGTTGTTATCCAGGGTGACCTGTGAGCTGTGACGCCGTGAGGTGGCAGTCGATCGACAAACATCGGTGAGTGAGTGATGATGTGCTGTGTATGCGAATCCATCAGATCAGTCACTCGTTTTGAGGAAAACTCCTTGGTCATCCGCCAGATATCTTGCGTCACCAAAATGAAGAAAAACAGAGGATAAGCTAGGCGTTCATCAAAGTTAGGAAACAGTGAGCATAGGATAGCCCGTCCAAAGTCCAAACTCGCCGGGAAATTTCGGAGCACAAAACTGAGTAAACTCAATGCACGGCCGGAGAGAATTCCGATGACGAGTGTTTGCATCCTAGGCTTGGGCGTCCGAATAAATTGTACTATACGACTAGTTATAGCAAGTCGCTGGTAACCTGCGATTCCCGACGGCGACGTCGCCGTCGAGACGAAGAGATCCCCACCGGGAACGGGAAAGACGCGAGGCCCCGGCGAAGGACGTCTCGGCACCTGCTACGGAATCTCTCTCAAATGAAAGATCACGGCAGGCAACGATGGGTAGCAGATCGAACAACAGCAGCAGGCGAGAGGGTACGCAGAATCTCGCGGCGCAGATCCATTCCGGGAACCGGAACACAATTCTTTTCCTTTCATCTACGCCCATCGTGGGGGCCTCCTCGTGAGATCTCGCCCTCTCGCAAGTTGCGACGGAGGTAGCGGCCACGGCACGTGCCTTCCGCACCTTATCTTCGCCTCCCCTTTGTTTTACTTATTTATTATTTATGCCCGGAAATTCCAAGGGCCGACGAGAGAAAAGAAAAGCATTCTCCCCTGGCTGGATGCCGCTGTGGCCTGTGGTGGCGTGACTCGTGCGTGGCCGCGTGCGGTGCGCGTCCACTGCTTCTGGAACCCTCTTTCTCTCGAGTGTGATCTCGCCCCTTCTTTTTCTTTCCTTTTTCCCACCTCCACTTGCGTGCATTTCACGGTTTTTCCTTTTTACTCCCTCCGTTTTTTAATATAAGATGTTTTAGGTGTTGTACATGTTGTCTAGATACATATTAAAGTGAGTGAACATACACACTTAAACATGTCTACATACATTTGTGTACACATGTATGTGGACAAATGTTAAAACATCTTATATTAAAAAACGGAGGGAGTAGGTGGCTTGCAATTGCAAACGGAGAGAGGAGAAACATCGTTGGGTCTCGGACACACGCGCCGGATGTGCGGGGTCATGTATTTTTGCTACAAAGGCACCACAAGTACATGCCACTCAACGAATATGAAAAAAAAAATCCGACAAAAAATGAATATAGCCTAAAATATGCAGTCTGAACAATATTTGTTTCCTAAACAGCAACATGAACAACATTTGTATCGTGTCGTGTATGCGGGTAGTGTCGGCACTCGTTATTCGTTGACATTCTGTGCGATATACTATGTGTTTTCGATTCAAGAAATGGAGTGATGTCGCCGGTTGTTAAAAGTTGTTCCATGAGATGGATTCATGAAAAAACATGCTTGTTGAACAATGTATTGTGCATTTATGCGAGTGAATGGCCAAGGATCCCGTTTCTCGCTAGAAGTTTTGGTTTTTTGGGGGTCGGGAGAAATCCCTGTCGTTTTGGCACCGACGCGGTGACGCTTGAGAGTGTGGCCCTTCCTTCTTGAAGGGCGTCGGGTGTACCTCTTCCCCACTCCTCGGAGCGTATCAGGGGAAACCCTTGGACCATTCCGGGCAGCAGCGTCGTTGTCATCGCTTTCCTTCTTGGAGGTGTTGTTTGGTACGCGGCGATTCAGAGCGCTACGATCGTGGTGGGACTACGCTGGAGAGGACGCAACTGTTGCGATTCACTTTCGTTTTTCGTTGATCCGCCGATGTTGACGTTGTTTTCTCTTCTTTTTTCTCTTTCTTTCCTCTTGGGCTTGATTGTGTTGTTTGCCCCAGCAGTGGACTCTTTGTTGTTTCAGGTGGTTGCTATATTAATATAGCGGGGCGAAAGCCTATTTCTTCAGTTAGTATTGCCAACTGTCACCGCTCCTATAGCACTCAAGTTAACTCGCATTGCACATTGCTATGAGCCGTCGAGCGACGTTGTTGCTCATTAACCGGTTTACCATGAGCTGGCAACACCAGCACCGGTAGTACTCATTTAGCTTACATATTGCTTTATTAGCACCACAAGAGAACACTCATTTACCCTGTATTATGAGTGTTCTTGTCACATTGAGTAGTCGAGCAGTGTCGCTACTCATAAATAGTTGTATAACATGAGCTGGATCCACAGAGAGAACACCTATTTACATCGTATTCTCGTTGAGTGGACGACGGATATTGTTACTCGTTAGCGGCCGCGACATCGCTCATAACACACACATTGACTATGCACTACTCCGTATTGATTCGAGTAACATATTTTGCTCATTGACAGTTGTTCCGTGAGCTGTTAACACCTGCAAACAAAAAACTCGTTGATATGGTTTTTGCCTACTATCTTATTAGCGTATCATACCGTGAGCCGGCAGCGCTCATGGTATGTCGTTCCTCGTGCTTGTTGACAATTGACCGTCAGGTGGCAAGGTCGATATAATATTTCGTAAGCTTGCATAAAAGTCGCTCCTATTATCTCTAAATTACCTATGTCTCTCACATGAACTAAGAATACAAAGACAATGATTAAAACCTACTTTTTTTTAGAGGGCACGCTTAGGCGTACCATAAATTTATAGAAGACGAAACAATTTACAAGATCCTATAAGACGCTGCGAACAGCGTCCACAGGTTACACCGGCAAGGAAACGAAAGCCTACTCTCCTAATCTAGTTGTACACCCACCCACACCAGCGGCTCTCCATTGTCGACCTTCTTCCTTGATCCTCTCCGCTAACACCGCTGCCGAGCACACCTTGTCGATGTTATTGAAGGCTCTCGCGTTCCGCTGCTTCCACAACAGCCAACATGTGAGGATGACACCAGAGTCAAAACTTCGCTTATCCTGACCCTTATATTTCTTCCTGGATCTCAGCCACCACTCCTCCAATGTATCGGTGTTCCGAGGTGTATCATCTGCTAGCCTCGCTTCCTGAAACACCCGATACCACGTCTCCCTGGCGTAAGGGCACTGCACAAGGATATGCTCCACTGTGTCAATATCCTGGGCACAAACGAAACAATCATCAGGTGCCGCTTGCAGCCCGTGCCTCGCTCGCCTCTCCGTTGTCCACAACCTGTGCTTGATTGCTAGCCACTGAAATATCTTGCACTTCAACGGTGCCCATGCCCTCCATATGCCTTTTGCCATAGGGAATCTGATTCCACCCTGACACAGCCTCTTGTAGGTTGCCCGAGCAGAGTACTTGCCTGCCTCTCCACAAGGCCAAGAGAACCTATCAGGGGCCTCTGGATCCCGATCGATCTGTAGGATCGCCTCACACAGCTCCACACACTACACATATCCTTCCAAAGGCAGCTCGAGCTCCATGTCCAAGGTCCAGTTGTTATTCAACAGCGCCTCTTGCACTGTCCTCTTGTTCTGTCGCCTCACCGGCACCGTCAGGTAAACTGCCGGCGCAATGTCCCGGACAGAGAGCCCTCTGATCCATCTATCCTTCCAGAAGAGCACCTGATCTCCTTTCCCCACCAAAATCTCTACCAAGCTATCGAACACAGCCGAAAGCCATCCGGTCCTTGAGCATCGGCAGTCCCTGCCACGGTTTGTTGTGATCCGTTCTGCGCAACCACTCCCAGCGCACTCGCAACGCAATTCCCTGTAGCCGGAGATCCTTAACACCTAGGCCTCCAAATTCATACGGCTTGCAGATCGTGGGCCAGGACACCAAGCACTGACCACCATGCACTTTCGATTTCCCTGCCCAGAAGAACGCCCTTGCCCACCCATCAATTGCTTCCAAGAACCACCGGGGAGGATCAGCAACCAGCAGGTGATGAAGTGGCCTTGCCGATATCACATTCTTGATTATGATCAGCCGCCCTTGTCTCGCAATCAAACCCCTCTGCCAAGCCGGGATGGAGTCCAACACCCTGTCCAACAAAGGCTGCCATTGTGCCTTGGTGAGCGACCATATGCTAAGCTGCAGACCCAAGTACTTAATCGGAAAGTGCGCGATGTCGCATCTCAGGATATCCTGCACCCTTGCTTGGTCTCCATCATCGCCTCGAATCCGATCGCAAGGCAACGCTCTAGGGTGCGGTGGTTGAAAGAGGGCGATGCGAATACTCGCCTCTTTCACGCGGTGGCTAACGGCAGAAGGAAGAAAATTTTCATCCCAGCGCTGAGTGTGGGTAACGAGATAGTCACGGATCAGGGGCGAAAAGAGATGGCCTTCTTCGAGGCCTACAAGGACCTGTTGGGCACGGTGCAAAACCGAGAGCATTCGCTGAATCTGGAGTATCTGGGACTGCCGCACCACGATCTGGGCGAGTTGGAAGCGATCTTCACGGAAGAGGAAGTCTGGCAAGTGATTAAGGATTTGCCACCAGATCGTGCGCCGGGTCCTGACGGTTTTATCGGCATCTTCTATCAGAAGGCATGGCATATTATTAAAAAGGATATCATGGCCGCGATCCTCAAGCTGTTTGTGGGGGATGGACGGGGTTTTCATCGCCTGAATCAGGCGTTGATTACGATCATTCCAAAGAAGCCGGATGCAATTGGAGTTGGTGATTAAAACCTACTAAACCCACCAAGCCAAGAAAAGGATCAGCAAGTAATTCTATCAAATTACACCCTAACAAGTCACAACACATAAACCATACAGAAAAGAAGAAGAAGAAAAACAAACACTAACAAAAGGCCACAACCTAGTGACTCACACACAACCCCTAAATAAATAAATAAAAAAACAAACGAAAAAGGTAGAGGAGAAAACGGGGAATCTGAAGGAGCAGCGAGCCGTGGTCGTCCGCGCTTCCTCCTCTATATCAGCCGCGGCCCCTAACCCTAAACCCCCCTCTTTTCCCCTCGCAGCACGCCACTGTACCACTACTCTACCACTACAGCTGCTGCTACTGCTGCTAGTCTCCTCCGGTGGCGGCTCGCCTCCCTCCCCCCCACCTCCCTCTACCCCGAGCTCGCCCGTAGCTATCAGCGGTAGCGAGAGAGAGGAGAAGGGCCGAGGGCGCTCCCGTTGGTTCCGTCGGATCTCGCCTACCTCCAGGTTTATCCGTCCCGTTGGGATCTCGCCTCAGCATGGCCGTCGTCGCGCCTGCTCCCGCCCCGGCGCCCGCCGCCGCCGCTGCTGCTCCTGCTGCCCACGCCCCTGCCGCAGATCGTATCCTTTCGGTGCTCGCTTTCGCTTTCCGACAAGGTTTTGTGGTTTTGGGGGGATTTTGTTTGTTGATTGGGTTGGGTACGCTTCGCTGATACTGTGCTGCGGCGGCGGCCGCCGGCCGACCGGCCCCATATGCCCTGTGCGCCTGCCCGTCCGTCCTCGCGGTCGCGCTTGCTTGCTTGACTTTTCCAGATGCGTTTTTACTGTAGTAAGGCATCGTACGCTGGCTGTGGATACAGAAGCGCAAAAGAAGTGATTTTTTAAATTAGTAGAGCAGGATTGTTTCTGCTGCTTGGTACTGAGATTTACTTCACAAGGTTTAGGATCTCAATTCACCGTGTTGACTCCTTAATTCGACGGTTTCGATCTGCAAAGAAGCCACGGATCTGCTGCAGAAGATGTCGCTGGAATCGCAGCCCAAGGGGGCGGATGCACCGAGCCTGCGGGCGCCATGAAGGTATTGATACAACAGTGAAAGAATCCCCTTTTTCTTAGTCCTGCGCATGTTCCTAGCTTGCTCCAGGTTTTATGTGATCCTGATGTGTGTGCTGGTTGTCTGCTAATTCAGCAGGGCCCTGTCGCCAGCCAGCCACTTAGCGTGTCGATCCCGCAGGAGCGGTCCATCACGCCGGCTGTTCAAGATTTTACGGATCCCAACATGTTCTATCTGCCAGCATATTACTATGGAGGTGAGGGACCGTCCAGGGATTATTATCGAGATCACGCTATTAAAAGTTCAGCTATTTTATCGTACCTGTTTCGGCTTCTGTTCGTGTATTTTGCTGCATGTTAACATATTTATGTTGGTGATTGTCTTCCAGGTTACGACGGAACCATGAGCGAGTGGGATGAATATCCTAGATATGTAAATCAAGATGGCGTGGAGGTTGCCCCAGTAAGTTACCATAGAGGATATTATCTTTTAGCTTTATGTATTGTCGCTCATCATTATTTGCACCTTGCGTTATAGTCCTGGTATGTGATGGTGAAGAGTTTTTGCTATTATTGTCTGCTGGGTGCTGTCCTGTCAAGTCCATGTAGGATAACTAGAATAACTAGTCACCCCATTTTTAGGTACTCTTTGTATGTGATTTTCTGCTGCTAATGCTCTGTGCGCAGTTTCTTCTCGAGTCTATTGAAAAGTGTTTGTGTTATTTGTTTGCACTAATATCTTTTCATGATAATGTCAACATCTTGTATTTCGTTTTGTTGTGTTTATATAGTTGTGTTAACTATATTAATTGGCCTTTCGAATTTCACAGGCAGTATATGGAGATATTTATGGATATGGGTATGCTCCTTATGGTGCATACTCTCCGGCTAGTTCCCCAGTACCAACAGTTGATGGTCAGATGTTTGCCGCGCAGCACTACCAGTACCCAACTGCGTATTATCAGCCTGCTACCCGATCCCTTCTTCCACTCAAGGTGACCAGCAGCCTTCTGTCAATGCTGATAAGCCAGCAGCTAAGGCAGATACTGCGAAAACAACGTCAAATGGTGTTACTAATGGTACTGCCCACAGTAACAGCGGAACTGCACCCCTTGGGTCAAGCTACCAAAATTCATCGCTGACCCCTGATGGAACTTATAGGGCACCCGTGCTAGGTGGAGTTCCCTCTACTGGTTATGTGGACTCAACCTATGGGTATGACACCACAGGAGCACACTATGCATGGTATGATGGTTCTGCTTATACCAATGCACAGCAAAGAACTACAGCTAATCACACGCCGTCTTCAGCGTATAATAACAATGGCTCTTCAGCAAGGTATCAGACCAAGAGCCCCACGCCACAGCAGACGGTGAGTTTAGTGAAAATTGTTGATATTTGTATTATTGTGGATTGGAGGAATTTAGTATTCACTGTTTTTCTGCTTGTACATGTTCCTGACACGCTGTCACTACACTGCTTCATAGTCACAATAGCATGGGATGGATATAGTTTCTCTTTAATCAAGATATATGTTAGGGTGCAATCTCTCTAAACTTTCATCTTATTTTCTTCTGCTAGAACATACTGAGATTCCATACATAGAAAGCTTGTTTATGTGGTCTTGCCATGATTACGCTGTATATTGTTTGCACGCTGAAAGATGTTTTCTCTGTATCTGTCTGTATGCAGGGCGTACATAACCGAAGACCAGCGACTACAACAGGGTCAGCTACTCCTACATATCAGAATAGGATGTATCCGAGCACCCGGTCTTACAGCCAGTATGGGAATTCGGTCAAAACCGGGTCAGCTACTCCTACATATCTGTATGGAAGCAGCGGCTATGGAAGCAGCGGCTATGGGAGCAATGGATATGGAAGCAGTGGCTACGGCGTTGGCTACGGAAGCAACGGCTATGATTCCAGGTTATATGGTCGGTGGGGTGTTACTATGGATAGCAGATACAACAGGCCCAGAGGCCGTGGCAACGGATATTATGGTTTTGGCAATGAGAGTCAAGATGGAACAATTGAGCTGAACAGAGGTCCTAGGTCAGGTCGTTTCAAGAACCAGAAATCATTTGGCCATACCGTTACTATCGCTGTGAAAGGACAGACCGTTCCATCAAGTGAAAACAAGAGTGCTGATGATGTACCTGATAGGGCACAGTTCAACCTAGATGATTTCCCTGTCCAATATGATGATGCAAAGTTTTTTGTCATTAAATCATACAGCGAGGATGATATCCACAAGAGTATAAAATACAATGTGTGGGCAAGTACCACCAATGGGAACAAGAAGCTTGATGCTGCTTATCAAGAAGCGCAAGCAAAGAGCTCTAGCTGCCCTATATTCTTGTTTTTCTCGGTAAGTAGGCTCTCCACACTTCCTACTGCTTTAGGAATGTTCAGTGTATGTTTTCTCTCGGTTGATTGAATCTCCTCCATTACAACGTTTCAGGTGAATACAAGTGGACAGTTTGTTGGTGTTGCTGAAATGACTGGTCCTGTTGATTTTGAAAAGACACTCGACTACTGGCAACAAGACAAGTGGAATGGTTCATTGTCTGTCAAGTGGCACATCGTTAAAGATGTGCCCAACAATATACTCAAGCACATCATCCTAGAGAACAACGAGGGCAAGCCAGTCACAAACAGCCGTGACACACAAGATGTAAGTGTTGTGGAATGTTTAATTTGTTTGGTTCACTGTCTTCCAGATTGACTGTATCTTAGTTCTTATTTTATCCTTTTTGTCAACAATTCAGATAAACCTTGAGCAAGGTCTTCAGATGCTGAAGATCTTCAAGGAGCATGTCAGCAAGACCTCTATCCTGGAAGACTTCACCTTCTACGAGAACCGACAGAAGTTGATGCAGGAAAAAAGAGTAAAACAACAGCAGATCCAAAAGCAGGTACATGTGAATCTGTACTAAGTCATCAAGTTTGCATCACTACGTCAGCTGTTCTTGCCTTTCTGTAGTAACTCTGGGTTGGTTGTTCAATCGTGTAGGTCTGGGACAGTAGGGCTCCGAACCCTGTTGCCGGAGAGAAGCAACAAGATACCGTCAACGGGAAGCCGAATTTAGCTTCACCGAATGGTGTCAACGGGGAGAAACAGCCGGATATCGCTAACGGGAAGCCAAAGCAATCTACACTGAACGGTGTCAACGGGGATCTAAAGGTTCCAGCAGAGAAAGTTGTTGCTGCTGCTGCTCCAGCTGTAACTTACGCGGCAAGGTGGCCCAAAACCAAAAGCCAGCGCCTGAGAAACCTGTCCTTGCCAACGGAGCTACCAAAACCGCTGTAGCTTGATCGGGCACCCGAGACTCCCAGCTAGCCATGAATAAGAACTGGATGGTCCCGACGGACCAGGCAGAGACATGCGGTCCCAAGGATCTGATCATCGAAGGAGGCTTACTGGGGGGTCGAGCAGCTGGCTAGTTAGATTTCCCTAGCGCTCTTCTTTTTTCCTGTCGTCGCCATATTCCTGCTTTCAGTTTGCTTAGCTTCAAAGACTCCTCCTATAGTAGTAGTATCTTGAGAATGCCAGAAAAAGAAAAGAATCTGTGGGTAAGACAAGTAGTGGGTCGTTCCGGTGCGCGTTTGCGTATGCGTCTCTTTTTTGTATTGGGTTATCAGTGGTGTCGAGTAAGTACTCTGTGCGTGTGTGTTGTGTGAGTGGATCTGAAAGTGGGTTTAGGTTTTAGTGGTTTTTCGTCTAATGATTTTCATATTATAATAGAATCTCTTGCTTTGGTATATTGCTTGCTGATGGCTGATGTAGAGAGGCTTCTGTCTTGGTGCTCCACTAGAGGGTCGGTGCGAAGCTGACCACACAAAAAACATAGTGGCGGCTTCTTTTGTGCCGTCACTCCTGTACTCTGCTTTGTGGTTGAGTGCTGTGCTGCCTGACTAGCCGTTTGCTAGTGCAGTGGATTGGTATCGATTTGCCGTCTGCTTGTTACCTTGAAATGTTTCAGATCTTCAGGCACTATTTTGTTTGGTTACTAGTAGTTGTGTGGAAGATAAGTCAGTGTCAACAGAGTAGCCAACTTTTGGCTTAAAGAATTGGTGGGGGCAGGAGAAAAATGTGCAGCAGGATGTCTTCAGCCGGCATGAGATCGGAGGGGACGGTAGCCAGACACAGACTGGACAATTGCAATTGTCTGAACTCTGAAGCAAATTGGAGTAATCAGGATGTCTGAAGCGGTTAAGCTCATCGGCAGCCGGCGGCGGTATGGACGGTACCTACGAACAAGATTCAGCAGCAGCTGGAGCGCTCTGTTATTTGGAACTGCTTTGATATCGTGCGAATCGATGAGTCAAGGAGTAGTCTCGCTCTAGGATCAGCTGCCAGAACATACAATGTCAGCTGAGCTGATGGTGTCCGGCGTTTGCAGGTTTGAATTCATGACGAGGCTCTGGAGTGTGAATTCACTCTCAGCACCGGTTGAACAGAGTTTTACAGCGCCCAGGCGACATAGAGTATGCAAACGCCAGGTTCACCATCAGAGAGGTTCTTCGGACTACAGCACCAAAAGACGTTTTTGACAGGCCAAACTACCCCAAATTATCAAATATTACAACTTTTCTAGAGCTTCGACAGGAGAGAAGGAGGCCTAGCAGCATGTGAATTTCTTGATCAGCATCCCGTAGATCTCAACCTGTCGCTCGTCAAACTCCTTGGATGGAGGGGGCCTGAGGCAGTCGACGTCGATCTTCTGGATTTTGGAGATCACCGCTAGGCAATGCGCATCACCTACCCACGCTTCTTGCCCGGAGCTCGGAAACTGCATCCTTGGAAAGAATTTTCCATTGCTCCAAATCCACAGCCACCCTTCTCCAGATGTCTTTCATCTCTGGCCACGTTTTTCCCTGGAAACACATATCATCACGTAATTCCTAGATAGCTCATATAATAGCAGTGCAGACCACATTCAAAGCAGAATTCTTATTATTACTTATCCACCATCTGGCTACTGATTCAAAGTCAGCCCCAGCATGCACCCCAAACATGTCATGAATTACAGGCCACACCAACTTAGCAACAAAGCAATCGAAGAAAAGGTGGCGGCAAGATTCAGGTGCAGAGCCTGAAGAACCCGAAGAACCTCCTCCCGGCGAGCTGCGCCTCCAGTAGCGTCAGGTTCGCCTTCGCCTCCCTCGCCGCCGCCTCCCGCGCCTCGCCGTCCTCCGCCCACAGCGCCACCCATGTACACGGTCCGCACTGCACGCCGAGAGCAAATCATTAGCACTACAGTTCCGCCGATCCCGTGAGCTAGTCCGCACGCGAAATTCACCTTGTCGTCGATGAAGCGGGCAGTGGCCCTGGCGAGCGGGTCCTCCGGCAGGATCGCGGGCCCCTGGGGGAAGGCTTCGTCGATATACTCGACGATGACGAGCGACTCGCAGAGCGCTGGCCGCCTGTCGCCGTGGAGGAGCACCGGGACCTTCTGGTGGATCGGGTTGTGCTCCAGCAGGAGCTGGCTCTTGTTGCCGATGTCTTCCTGGATGAGCTCGTAGGGGACCCCCTTGAGCCGCAGGGCCACCTCCGCGCGGTGCACCGCCGGGCTGCTGAAAGTGCCGATGAGCTTGACCCCGCTTCAGACATCCTGGTTAATTTCTCTGGTCCGGCCGGCCTCTACGTCCTCGAGTTTGAGAGTTATAGTGTTAATTTCGTGCAAGAAGCTTCATGGTATCCATGTTTTTCTACTGCTAGCTGAAAGCTACTGGCTGGTAGTCTTTTGGCTGCTCTAAAAAATTGCTGGGTAGCTAGCGATAAGCTTTTTTCTTTTCCAATGTACCGAGTCAGTACTCAGTAACGAGCGAGAACAGCACAAATGTAAAGAATTGTCTCCTTTTTCTCTTCTCTCTTCGCTTTCGTAAAATTTTAAACAACATGGAATGGTGTACACCCGTTTCTGAGTTCTGCAATGGCCTGCCATATGCCATGTACTTCTTTCTTGTTCTCTTTTAATTGTGAGCAGAACACTCATAGTAATTATGAATTTATGACCAACTCATCTATTGTTTTTCTATCAAATTCAGCTAACATGGGCTTCAAGAAGGTAATATGACGTATCCTTTATGTCTGGTGAATTGTTTGCGCTGTGATTTCTGGTTTGACAATTGGCAGAACCCAATGAAGATAATGCCGGGGGTTTGGGGAATGCCCCGGCAATTCGTGGGCTTCTAGATCTCAGATGAAACAGGACCCCGATGTGGTGTTCTTAATGGAAACAAAACTCACGAAGGAGAAGGTGAAGGGTTTGAGATGGAAGCTTGGCATGATGAATGTGATTGTGAAGGATTGCGAGGGTCACAGTGGTGGTCTAGCTATGTTCTAAAAAAATGAAGTTAATTTGCGTCTTATGGGCTTTGTCTCGACGCACCATATTGACACGGAGATAACCGCGTAGGGCGGTTTTGTTGGAGATTCACGGGGTTGTATGGGGAGCCGAAGGCGGATGAAAAATTCTAGGACTTGGCATCTTATGCGAACACTCAAGCATCAGAACAACAAACCATGGCTTGTCTCGGGCGATTTTAATGAGATCTTATTTGCTTGGGAGAACGAGGGGGGTGCACCCAAGCGACAAGCATCCATGGATAAATTTAAAGAAGCCTGTCACGAAGAACCATCTCCATCAGGCGCTGAAGGTGAAGAGAAGAGCCATGGGCCGAATGCAGATACGCAAGGCCCATGAAGAAGCGGCGGCCCAAGCCCAGCCCGTGACGGTGGCAGAAGGCGTCGGCGTTGGCGTGGATAAGAAGCACATCTCAGGCGTGGAAGAAATGATCGAATGAATATTGTCTGAATCCCCATCGGGAATTGTATCTCTTCTCTGTCCCCAATTCAGATGAACTGAGTTCATTCTTACCAATTCAGTAGCGTGACGCTGCTTGTACCAGATTTGTACCATGTATCCATGATTATGCAAGTGAGTAGTGGAGACTAGATCATCCGTGTTACACTTGGTATCAGAGCCAGGTTTGAGCACCACCACGGCGGCGGACACGGCGGCGGTAGACTGCTCGGGCACAGATTGAGCGGCGGTGACCGGTTGCTTGCGGATCTTCCGTGAGCGGTAAAATTCCGGGTTAACGGCTTGATTCGTGTGCTACTTGGAGGCGATGGTGACGGCGATGGACAAGGTGCAGTCGGAATTGGCGGATCTCAAATCCCAAGGTGAGACAGTGGCTGAATCTCTGAAATCCATGGCAGAGACACTTAAAGGGTTGAACACTTGGATGCCTCAAGTAGATGGTACGATAGGCAAATTGCAGCAAGCTGTTGATGAAGTGGGCAGCAGGGTAGCGGTATTAGAGGCGATCAGAACTACTGCTGATACTGAAACACCGCGAGTAGGAGTGCTGGATCCCGTGGCTCGTGTTGCTTCCATCAATTCGGCACTGGGGCGAGCTCGCATAGACGCTCAGAGGCAGAGAAGGAGTTTCCCAAACACACCTGTTCAATTCGATCTCGGTGAGTCCTCTCAGCGTGAAGATGATCTGATGGCAGCACTATTTTAGCTGGCAGAGGAAACCGATATAGTAGTGGAGGCAGGGTTCCTAAGACAGATTTCCCCAAATTCGATGGAGATAATCCCAAATGGTGGTGCAGCGTTGCTGAGAAGTATTTTACTCTGTACAATGTGCCGAGAGATACATGGGCAAGCTTTGCAACCATGCATTTCAAAGGAAATGCAGCTCTCTGGTTGCAGACGTATGAAGCAGAAAATGAGGTAGAAAGCTGGGAAGAGCTAATTGTAGCAGTTCACTCCAAGTTTGGCAAGGACAAACATCATCGTTACCTGGACGCACTGGAGCGATGTAAACAAACAGACTCAGTGGGATCATATTATGTGCAGTTTGAAGAGTTGCGGCACAAGGTGTTAGTGCACAACAAGCACTATGATGAGGCATTCTTCGTCACCAAATTTGTGAATGGATTGAAACGAGAGATTTAGAAGGCAATTAAGTTGCACCAACCAAAAA
The DNA here is from genome assembly GCA_947311845.1 of Poa pratensis. NCBI lineage: Eukaryota > Viridiplantae > Streptophyta > Magnoliopsida > Poales > Poaceae > Poa > Poa pratensis. Next base: position 11,135,834 of record CAMZMU010000054.1, read on the forward strand.
CAGTTGACATGGCATTGTCCTTAGCTGAAAAGCAAGAAGAGTTATTGGAGGAGTCTCGAGCTTACATGTCTAGCAAGTTTAAGCATGAATACAAGAGGAATGGCAATCACATCTTTGTGCAAAAAGGAGTGTTGAGTACTCCAGTGGTGGACAAAAAGAAGCAAGAGCAAAAACCTCCATGGGAAGACAAATTGGTGTCCCTGAGAGCGCAAAGGAGAGCGCGTGGAGAATGTTTTACATGTGGGGATAAGTTCCATCCCGGCCACAAGTGCAGCAAGACAGTACCATTGAATGTGGTGGAAGAACTGCTAAAAATCATACAACAAAATTCTGAGTCTGAAGTTGAGGAGGAGCCTGAAAGCAGTAGTGATGAGTCTTGTCACATGCTCTCTGCGCATGCTGCTGCAGGCACCACACACAAGAAATCAATCCGTCTGCTAGCCACGATGCAAGGGAAGCAAGTCTTAATACTGGTGGATTCTGGCAGCACGGGAAGCTTTATCAGTAAGTCAGCAGCTGATCAATTGGTGTTACCAGTTAAGCAGGTGCCACAGGTCACAGTGACATTTGCTGATGGTGGTAAGACCATATGCAACACAGCAGTGGAGAATGCAAAATGGCTGTGTCAAGGGCATGTGTTCCAAACAACACTGAGAGTGTTCAACATTCCTGGATATGACATGATCCTAGGAATGAATTGGTTAGACGATATTGGCAAAATGTGGATTGATTGGCACAAGAAGAAAATGCGGTTTAAGCATAATGGCGAACGGATCACGCTCAAGGGGATACGTGATAATGTGTCTCAGTGCAAACCAATTTCGCAGAAGGAACTGGAAAAGGTGATTAATGAAGGGGGCCTGGCACAGATGGTGCAACTGTGCCCAGCATTGGTGGAAAATAGTGATATTGCAATACCAGAGGTGGTGGTCAAGTTGTTGGATGAGTATGCAGGCTGTTTCCAAGAACCGAAAGGGCTGCCCCCACACAGATCTTTTGATCATCACATAAAATTACTGTCGGGAGTGCAACCGGTGAATGTCAAGCCTTACCGTTACACACCACAACAGAAGGACGAAATTGAAAAACAAGTCCGCGAAATGCTGAGAAATGGAATTATAAAACCTAGTAGAAGTCCATTTGCTTCTCCTGTACTCTTGGTGAAGAAGAAGGATGGTAGCTGGCGTCTCTGTATTGACTATCGTCAGCTCAACGCAGTGACAGTGAAAGATAGATATCCAATGCCAGTGGTTGAAGAATTGATGGATGAGCTAGCAGGATCCCAGTATTTCACCAAACTGGATCTGCAATCTGGATATCATCAGGTGCGAATGGTTGAAGAGGATGAACATAAAACGGCATTCAAAACACACAGTGGTCACTTTGAATTCCGAGTCAAGCCATTTGGGTTAACATGTGCACCCGCAACTTTTCAATCGGCCATGAACCATGTGTTCCACAAAGTGATAAGAAAGTTTGTTCTGGTGTTTGTAGATGATATTCTAATCTACAGCAAGAACCTTGAACTGCACCTCGAACATCTGAAGCAGGTGTTTCAACTATTGGAAGAAAATCAGTTGTTTATCAAGAAATCCAAATGCTCCTTTGCTCAATCCTCTCTGGAATATCTTGGTCACATCATTGGCGTGGATGGCATTGCCACAGATCCTGCAAAAGTGGAGGCAGTAAAGAATTGGCCAAGACCCATGAACCTGAAGCAACTGCGTGAATTTCTTGGCATGGTGGGGTATTACCGCCGTTTTATCCAGAATTTTGGGATTATTTGCAGAGTTTTGACTGCCCTGTTGAAAAAGAATGTGCCCTATGTGTGGACAAAATACACGGAAGAAGCATTTCAGACTCTGAAAAATGCATTGGTGCAGGCACCGGTTCTGGCAATGCCAGACTTTCAGAAAGAGTTTGTGGTGGAGACAGATGCATCAGCATATGGGGTTGGTGCAGTATTGATGCAACAAGGCCATCCTTTAGCTTTCCTGAGCAAGGCATTGGGACCAAAGAATCAAATACTTTCCACATATGACAAGGAATGCCTAGCCATCCTGTTAGCATTGGAAAAGTGGAAACCCTACCTCCAATATCAACCTTTCATCATTCACACTGACCAACAGAGTCTCATCCATTTGGGAGACCACAAATTCAACACGAAAATTCAGCAGAAAGCATTCTTCCGGTTGTTAGGGTTGCAATACAAAATTGTGTACAAAAAGGGTGTTACAAACCGGGCGGCAGATGCATTGTCTCGCAGGACACACGATGAACCAGAAGCTAATGCAATGTCTGCGGTGTACCCGAAATGGTTGGAGATTGTGACAGAAGGATATGCCAAGAATCCGCAAGCACAGCAGCTGTTGAGTGAGCTGTGTATCAGCAGTCCTAATGAGCAAGGCTATTCTCTGCACGACGGTGTTATCAGACATCATGGGAAGATATGGCTGGGCACACACAAAGAAGCACAGCAAGCTATATTGCAAGCGCTCCACAACAGTGGCTTGGGAGGTCACTCTGGGTTTTTGCCCACACTGCAGAAGGTTACGCAAACGTTCGTGTGATCTGGAATGAGAACTGATGTGCAACAATTCGTGCAGCAATGTCAGGTCTGTCAGCAGGCTAAAACAGAGCACAATCACACGCCGGGGCTGCTGCAACCGCATAAAGTTCCGCCAGAGGCTTGGCATACGGTAAGCATGGACTTCATTGAAGGCTTACCAAAATCAGGCAAGTTTGACACTATTCTGGTTGTGGTGGATAAGTTAACAAAATACGGCCATTTTATTCCATTACGCCACCCTTTCACAGCTGCTTCTGTAGCACAGCTTTTCGTTGATAATGTCTACAAGTTGCACAGCATGCCTAAAGTTCTGATATCAGATAGAGACAAAGTGTTCACTAGCTCCTTCTGGCAGAACTTATTCCGTTTGGCTGACACAACATAAACCTCAGCTCTTCGTACCATCCGCAAACTGACGGTCAAACGGAGCGCCTCAATCAGTGTTTGGAAACGTATCTCCGGTGTCTGGTTCATGCCAATCCACATCACTGGGCCAAATGGTTGTCACAGGCCGAGTATTGGTACAATACATCATTCCATTCAGCTTTGGGCAAATCACCATTTGAAGTGCTTTATGGGAGGAAGCCGAGACATTTCGGCCTGCACAGTGGCGACGCACCAGCAGGTTCTGACCTGGCGCAATGGTTGCAGGAACGGGCTGTCATGATGCCAGTCATCAAGCAGCACTTGGAGCGAGCAATTCGGCGCATGACCAATCAAGCCAACAAAAAACGCCAGGAGAGGTCGTTTGAGGTAGGAGATTGGGTGTATCTCAAGTTGCAACCATATGTGCAACAGTCGCTTATGCCGCGCTCGTGCCACAAGCTCAGTTTCCGTTACTTTGGTCCATATCAAGTGCTTCAGAAGGTGGGGCAGTCTCTTATAAATTGAAACTTCCGGAGCACTCCAAAATCCATCCTGTGGTGCATGTATCACTGTTGAAGAAAGCGGTGAAGGACACCGATCAGGTGAGTCAAGAACTTCCAACATCACTCATGGACCTGTCAATCCAATGCCAGCCTGAAGAAATTCTGGAGGAACGGCTGGTTAAACAAGGGAGGAAGCTCCAACCTCAGGTACGTGTGCGATGGTCTAACATGCCAGGCAACTACAGTACCTAGGAGAACATCTATGCACTGGTCGATGCTTGTCCAGAGGCACCAGTTTGGGGTCAAACTGTTTTTCCAGGGGAGGGTATTGTCACGAAGAACCATCTCCATCAGGCGCTGAAGGTGAAGAGAAGAGCCATGGGCCGAATGCAGATACGCAAGGCCCATGAAGAAGCGGCGGCCCAAGCCCAGCCCGTGACGGTGGCAGAAGGCGTCGGCGTTGGCGTGGATAAGAAGCACATCTCAGGCGTGGAAGAAATGATCGAATGAATATTGTCTGAATCCCCATCGGGAATTGTATCTCTTCTCTGTCCCCAATTCAGATGAACTGAGTTCATTCTTACCAATTCAGTAGCGTGACGCTGCTTGTACCAGATTTGTACCATGTATCCATGATTATGCAAGTGAGTAGTGGAGACTAGATCATCCGTGTTACAAAGCCCTAGAATTCTGTGAACTTGATGACTTGGGATTCGTGGGAGATGCTTTTACATGGAGAAATCATAGCCATACAATGGAGAATTATATACGGGAATGATTGGATCGAGCGGTGGCGACTGAGGCTTGGAAGGCTCGGTTCCTAGCTTACAATGTCAAAAATGGTGATCCTATTAGGATCACCTACCGGTGGTGATTGAGACACATGGTGCAGCAACAATATGGTGCAGCTCGGCTCGGAGCAGTGTGCCAAAATTTGATGCGAGGTGGCTCGAAGAGGAGTGCATGAGCATAGTACAAAATGCTTGGGATAGGGAGGTCCGAGTTAAGCAGAAATATGTGGGCAGAGGTGTGAAGGAGCCGCAGTGTCCTAGGTGAGTTGGAGAAAAGAATTCCTAAGGTGAAAAAAGAATAAGAGGTGTGGAGGACGAAGGGTATAGTTGTGGAGCAGGTGAAGAAGGAAGAATAGAAGAATTACACCGCTTTAAATTGAGTAAATTGGAGGATCAGAGGGAGTTGTATTTGAAGCAACAGGCTCACATGAGTTGGATGAAATAGGGGGACAAAAATACTGCGTAAATTCTTTCACTCGTTGGCTTCGGAAAGCAAAAGTAAAAAGAACATTACAAAATTTAAAAAGGAGGATGGAGGTGTTGTGGAGGAGGAGGGGAGCATGAAAGAAGTGATATCTAACTACTTTTTAAACCTTTTCCATTCCACAACAGGTACACAGGAGGAGGAGCTTTTACATAGTGTCAAGCCATGTGTTACGCCGGAGATGAATGAAGCTCCTTGTAAGGTGTTTACACATAAAGAGGTGATGGACACATTGGAGAATATCGATGATCTGAAGGCGCCCGGACCAGATGGTATGCATGCTGTTTTCTCCAAGAGATTTTGGGATGTGATGGGTGAAGAAGTCTCAGAGGAGGTTATGTATGACTTATGAGTGTGCTAAATGGAGGTGCTATGCCGAAGGGTGGAATGACACTTGTGTGGCGTTGATTCCGAAAATCAAGAATCTAGAAAGCATGAAGGACCTCCGGCCTGTCAGTCGTTGCACTAGATTGAAGCTGATCTTAGAGGATATAATTGCCCCAAACCAAAGTGCCTTCGTGGCCGGGAGGTTAATCACGTGTAACGTCTTGCTGGCATATGAATGTACCCATTTCTTGAAGAATAAAAGGAGGGAAAGGATGGATATGCTGCTGTGAAAATCAATATGAGGAAGGCATGTGATAGGGTGGAATGGCCCTTTATAGAGGAAATGATGAAGAAAATGGGCTTTACCGAAACCTGGGGGAAACCCTAGTGCCGCCGCCGGACCCCCCTCTCGCCGGGCTCCTCGCCGTCGCTGCCGCCAGCCTCGCCACGGTGGCGGCGGCCCCTTACTCCAAAAAGGCGGCAGGGAGACCTCGCGGTAGACGCGCTTCTCGGCGGAGCTCGCGCGGGAGCCATGGCGGCCGCTTGGCGAGGCGCGTCTCAGCGCGTCTGCCCGGCGATTCTTCGCGGAACTCGCGCTGCTCTGGTGGCGGGCGGGCTGGCCTGGTCGCCGCTCTCCCATATCGAGCCGGTCCGGCTTAGGATCTGGCCGCTGCGGGGCTCTGCTCCGGCGGTTGGTCGCCTTCGGTGGCGGCCAGAGTAGTGTGGCGGCGGGGTTCGCTCGTCCGGTAGAGGTGGCTGCTCTCCTCCGGTGGACTGGCCGTCTTGGCCCGTTTCGTGGAGTTGAGGCTGCTGCCGTGGTGGAGGCCAATGGTTCCCCTTCTCCGTCGGTGAAATTTTGCCTCTCTGGTGGTGGTGGTGGTTCTGGTTCGCGGCCTGCATCATGCCCTCTCTCCAGTGCTGCTGGGTCACAGTCTCGTTCCCGGGCGAAAGGCTGTACCGGCGGCTTCGGACGCTGATCACGGCGACGCCCGCGGACGCCGCTTCCTCCCTGGAGGCGTGGTCTTGGGCTTGACTGTGATTCCCCTCCTCGATCCCAGGGGAAACCCTAGGTCTAGTTTGCCAGACCGGGCGGCAGTGGCGCCTCGGCGTCGTTCCCTTCATGAAGGCGTTGCCCAGGCTGTGAGGGGAGTCCCCATTATGCATTCGGAGACGGTGGCCTCGCCGGTCTCGCCGGCGAGCGTTGTGGTGATGCCGCTGCTGATGTCTGCTACCCAAGGCGTGGGTCTTCGGGGCGCAATGTACATCGTCCCCAACACTTTCGAGTCGACAACCTCCCCAATCTGGGTCGGATCCTGCCTCTGCTCGCCGATCTTCCTCTAGGCACATGAGTAGGGTTCGTTGGTCCGGGGCCAACTAGGAGAGGTAGTCGTGCTTCGTTCGTGTTGGTGTCTTTGTGACGCGGCCTTGAGGCTCGGTGCCCCGCCTCTTCGCCATTCTTGGCTCGAGGTTGGGCAAGGCAAGTTTTGTCGTTTCGATGTTGTAGGAGTGTGTTGTAGCCTTTGGCCGTGTCTTGGGTGAGTGTGGTGTTGTAGCTATTCTTTGGCGTGTTTTCTCCTCTTTAAGCTTAATACAATAACACACAGATCTTGCTGTGGGTTCTCAAAAAAAAAACTGGCTTGCGAAAATCATGTTGTGTATCACTTCGGTCAGATATCAACCAAAGGCCAGTTACGGATGAAATAATACCGTGCACTAACCAATCTTTCGCAAAAAAAAAGTGTACTGAGCAAATCTGCATATCTTTTGCGATGTTTTGAACCCAACCATCCAAATAGAAAATAGAAAGAACCACCAATTCTGATGCGGGTAGGTCCCGATTTTCACGGATTTGTACGGAGGGAAGGATGAACACGAAGAACACGCGAAGAACGAAGAACACAAAAGAGGGGAAAACAAACACACAAGGGTAAATAGCAAGTAGCAACCCGGCAAGACTCGATTGGTAACAAATCCCCGAGGGCAGCCCCCAATCCTCCTCTCCCAAGCACACCTTACTCTTAGGATTGTTTGTCCAATTGGTCAATCCAACCAACCCAACCTAGCCACCTAAAGATGGAAGATTAGCAAGTAATCGCAACTACAAGTGGAGCCTTGGTATCCACGCAGGGATCTTCTCCTCAAGAGGAGGCCTTGGTTCATCTCCACATGTGGAGGTCTTGATTCATCTCCATAGGAGGAAAGAGACACTTTGAGAAGGAGCTAGCTCTACTTTAGTTCTCAAATCATAGTCTAACCCTAACCCTAGGAAGGGGACGAACTACTTATAGTCTAGATCCAAAGGGATAAGATTACAAGGCAAGAGCCTTTCCAGCGTGCAGACCCGCCCGCAGCGGTAGTACCGGACTGAACCCGGTAGTACCGGGTGTGCGGTAGTACCGGGGCAGTACCGGGGCCACTACCGGGATGGGACCCGAGGACACCAGGAGCTTCCGGGAGATACGGTAGTTGGCGCGGTAGTAGGCGCGGTAGTACCGCGCCGGCACGTCGCGGTAGTACCGAGGCGGGCACGGGCGGTAGTACCGGACCCGGTGGTGGCTTCGACAGGCGCCACGTCAGGCGAGGGCGGTAGTACCGGCTCGGGCGACCCGGTAGTACCGCCTGAAGCTGTTTGATCTTCCTCTCCATCTTCTTCTTGGGGCTTCTCTTGGTCATCTTCTCCATCAACTTGTATCACCTCTTGGCCATCTTCATAGGGTCTTCAGGTCCACCATAGCTGAGCACACACAAGGTATCGGAATGAAGTAGCAAACCATTCAAGGAGTGTCAAGGTCACACATAGCTAAGAGTGAATTCACCTTATCATGGAGAGCTTTGATTCTTGCTCTTGTCATTGGGCCACTTGGTGTTGTGTGCCTAGGTTGCACTACATCATCTCCCCCCCCTTGGAAAAGAGTCGTCCTCGACTCTTCGTCCTCATCATCACTTGGGTCACCAAGGTAAGGCGAGATGTCGGCGACGTTGAAGGTGTTATGAACGCCGTACTTGGACTTTGGTATGTCGATCTTGTATGCGTTGTCGTTGATGCGCTTGAGAACCTTGAAAGGACCATCTCCTCTTGGCGCGAGCTTAGACTTTCTTTCATCGGGGAAGCGGTCCTTGCGAAGATGTAGCCAAACAAGGTCTCCTTCTTCAAAGATCATGGGGCGCTTGTTCTTGTTCATCTTCGTAGCATGGTCTTTGTTGTGCTTCTCGAGAGTAGTTCTTGTTTCCTCATGGAGCTTCTTCATGTAAGCGGCTCGCTTGTCGAAGTCCATGTTAACTTGCTCACGGAGTGGAAGTGGTAGCATGTCGAGCGCGGTGTAGGGGTTGGCACCATAGACGACCTCGAAGGGTGTTCTCTTTGTTGCGCGGTGAAGTGCTCGATTGTAGGCGAACTCGGCGTGTGGGATGCACTCTTCCCAATTCTTCAAGTTAGGCTTGATCAACACACGAAGGAGTGTGGATAGGCTTCGGTTCACCACTTCGGTTTGGCCATCGGTTTGAGGGTGGTATGCGGTGGAGAATAGTTGCTTGATTCCCATCTTGGCCATCAAAGTCTTCCAAAAATAGCTCACGAACTTGACGTCACGATCCGACACAATGGTCTTGGGCACTCCATGAAGACGGACGATTTCCCTGAAAAACAAAGTAGCAATGTGTGAAGCATCGTCGCTCTTGTTGCAAGGTATAAAGTGTGCCATTTTAGAGAAGCGATCAATGACGACAAAGATGGAATCCTTGTTTGTTTTAGTGCGTGGGAGTCCTAAGACAAAATCCATAGCTATATCGGACCATGGGTGATGTGGAATAGGCAAAGGTGTGTATAACCATGAGAGTTTAGAGTAGACTTAGCTTTGAGACATGTTGAACATCGTCGCACCAAGCGGTTCACATCACGGTACATCCTTGGCCAATAGTAGTTTGTGGAGAGCATGGCAAAGGTCTTGTCACGTCCAAAGTGACCCATGAGAGCCTCCATGAGATTCCTTCAAAAGGACCAAACGAAGCGAAGACTCGGGTATACATAGTTTGTTAGCCTTAAACAAGAAACCTTTGTGCAAATAGAAATCACCAATTCCTTTGTGCTCCGAACATTGAGCGAAAATGTCTCCAAAGAAAGCATCGGTAGCATACAACTCTTTAATCTCATCCAAACCCAAGACACTAATGTCAAGACGTGTAAGTAGGTTGGCCTTGCGGGATAGAGCATCCGCGACCACATTGTCTTTACCTTTCTTGTATTTGATTACAAAAGTGAAAGACTCAATGAACTCAACCCACTTAGCATGTCTTTTGTTCAAATTTGTTTGACTTTTCAAATATTTCAAGGATTCATGGTCGGAATGAATGACAAATTCCTTAGGACGAAGGTAATGTTGCCACACATCCAAAACACGAACCAAAGCAAATAACTCTTTGTCATAAATGGGGTAATTCAAGCGAGCTCCATCTAGTTTCTCACTATGGTATGCGATGGGTCTACCATTTTGCATAAGCACTCCACCAATGCCCAATCCACTTGCATCGCATTCAATCTCAAATGTCTTAGAGAAATCCGGAAGGGCAAGGAGTGGTGCTTCGGTTAATAACCGTTTGAGCTCATTGAAAGCAAAATCATGTGCATTGCCCCAAATGAAAGGTACATTCTTCTTTGTAAGTTCATGGAGGGGGCAAGCAATTGTGGAAAAATCCTTGATGAAACGGCGGTAAAATCCGGCAAAACCAAGAAAACGTCTCAACTCCTCAAGTGATGTCGGAAAAGGCCAAGTCCGAATTGCTTGTATCTTGCATCATCAACTTCAACTCCATCCGAAGAAACAACAAAACCCAAGAAAACAAGTTTGTTGGTGGCAAAAGTGCACTTAGAAAGATTTGCATAAAGCTTTTCATTGCGAAGAACCAACAAAACTTGAGCAACATGAGAAGTGTGCTCTTCCAAAGACTTGCTATAATAAGGATGTCGTCAAAGTATACCACAACAAATTTGCCAATAAAGGACGCAAAACATGATTCATGAGACGCATAAAGTAGAAGGTGCATTGGAAAGACCAAATGGCATGACGAGCCACTCATAAAGACCAAGCTTAGTTTTAAATGCGGTCTTCCATTCATCACCTTCACACATGCGTATTTGGTGATATCCACTTTTAAGATCAATTTTGGAGAATATAGCGGAACCACAAAGCTCATCGAGCATATCATCAAGGCGAGGGATAGGATGGCGATACCGAACGGTTATGGCGTTGATGGGGCGACAATCCATGCAAAGGCGAAGAGTGTTGTCGTGCTTGGGTACCAAGATGACGGGCACGGCACACGGACTCAAGCTCTCGCGGATGTGTCCCATGGCAAGAAGTTCTTGTATTTGCCGCTCGATCTCCTTTGTTTCTTCGGGGTTGGTGCGGTAAGGAGCGCGGTTTGGTAGCGGTGCGCCGGGAACAAGGTCGATGCGGTGCTCGATTCCGCGTAGAGGAGGTAGTCCCGGTGGCACTCTTGAGGGAAGACATCTTCAAAGTCCTTCAAAAGAGACAACAAAGAAGGAGGAAGGTTTGTGAAAGTGTTAGTCATAGAAACTTCACCCTTGCATATGAGCACATAGTGTAGGGTGGATGGGTTTTCTCTCAACTCCCTCATCTCTCTCTTTGTGGCAAATAGTGTAAGTTTTGTGGGAACTCTCTTTGAAGTGTCACACTCATTTGGCTTGTGGCTCTCACTCACTTTATGGTGGGTCTCTCGCTCACCACTCATCTCACTAGACGAACGATCTTGTTGTGCCCTTGCAATGGTCTTGGCGTTGTCGGCGATGACTTGACTTGGTGTCATGGGACGAAGGACGAAGGTCTTGTCGTTGTTCTTGAAGCTATAGTAGTTTGTTCCATCATGCATAGCACCCTTGTCAAATTGCCATGGACGCCCAAGGAGTAAGTGACAAACGTTCATAGGCACAACATCACAATCAACCGTATCTTCATAGGCTCCAATCTTGAAGGACACTTGCACCATGTGTTGAATCTTGACGGCTCCGGTATCACTCAACCATTGCACATGGTAAGGATGTGGGTGCTTCTTGAACTTCAAGTTGAGCTTATCACAAAGTTCTTTGCTCGCTAGGTTGTGGCAACTTCCACCATCTATGATGACCTTGATGGACTTTCCATTGATTCCCGCTCTTGTTGAAACAAGTTGCATCTTTGGTCTTCTTCTACTTGAACATTGGTGGTTAAGCTCTTGCCACAACCAAGGAAGGGTTGTTGTCGCCATCACAATATATCTCACTTTCTTCTTCTTGAGCACTTTGCATTGTGGCGACCTTGTTCAAAGCATTGTACTCATCTTCACTCATAGATTCATACTCTCCCATGTCATTGATGATCATGACCTTCTTGTTGGTGCACTCAAAAGATTTGTGCCCTTGTCCGCCGCACTTGTAGCATTGCAAAGTCTTGTGCCGGACGAAGATCCTTGAGGCGCCTTGGAGAGGGAGGTACTTTCTTGAAAGGTTGAGGCGCTTGAGGTGTCGAAGTAGAGACTCTTGGAGGACCTCGAGTGTTCGCTTGAGGAAGAGCTTGTGAAGGTGTAGGAGTTGACGAAGAAGGCTTGTTGGCGTAGAATGCCTTTGTCTTGAGGTATTTGAGCTCTTCAAGCACGTGGCGCTCGGCCTTGGAAGCTTGATGTACTAGCTCAACCAAAGAGGCATATGGTTGGAACTCCACGATCTTCTTGATGGGATAGTTGAGGCCATTCATGAAACGAGCCATGGATTGCTCTTCGTACTCGTTGACATTGGCTCTCATCATGGAGATTTCCATTTCCTTGTAGTACTCATCAACCGACTTCAAACCTTGCTTCAACTCTTGCAACTTCTTGTATAAGTCTCTAGTGTAATGGCTTGGCACGAAGCGCTTGTACATGGTTTCTTTCATTTCAACCCAAGTGTCAATTGGTTGTTGGTGGTTAGCGACGCGAGCATCTTGTAGTTGTTCCCACCACAAGAGAGCATACTCTTCAAACTCCATCGAGGCTAAGGCAACCTTCTTTGTCGGAGAAGCGTTGCACACGGAAGATCTTGTCAACCTTGAGTACCCATGAGAAGTAAGCTTCCGGATCACTTGTGCCGTAGAACTTGGGTATGTCAAAGCGGACGTTGGTCAAGTCATCATAGTCGTCACGTGGCCACCACGTGGGAATGCACGTCCACGTCTCCTTCGGTTGAGTCCATCACCATTGTGTTGGCTTGACTCGTTATCACTTGACTCGGAACGTTGGTGTTGGTGACGATCATGAGGAAGCTCTTGACGAGGCGCATGTTGAGGAGGTAGCTCTTGTTGAGGAACGGGTTGCTCGACATTGTTCGCATTGTCATGGTTTTGATGACGTGGCCTTGGAGGATGACGAGGGTGACGTCCTTGTTCACCAAAGTCATTCGCACCCGGAACGCCATTGTCATTAGCCAATGGGTCATGACGATCACGTCGTGGCGGTGGTGGTGATGGTATGCGTGCGCGACGATCATCATTTTGGTGAGGTTGTTCTTGATGCGCATTGGCATTGTTCGCGTGAAGATCATGTGGTTGTTCAACGATAGGAGGAGGTCGTTCATGGGCGTCGCTCCTTGAATCATGTTGACGTTCTTGTCGAGGTTCATGACGTCCATGATGTGCTTGTGTCGACCTTGAGGTGCTTCTTGTACGGCTTGAGCGTGAAGGAGCTCGTTGTCGCGCAAGGTTGTTGATAGCTTCGGTCATCCGCTCCATGTTCGCATTGATTGCGTTGAAGTTGGCATCATGAGTTTGGAGACGGCGCTCGTAGCGGCCTAAGCCATCACGAACAAGGTGTCGAAGACCGACGAACTCGGATTGGTGACATAGCCATGATCACCGCGAACTCCACCATGGATTTCCTCATCCGAGCTTGAGCTTCCGTTTGTACTTCCCCTAAACATTTTCTCAAGAACAAGTGAGATGTGGTAAGGAAAACCAAGACAAACTATATCCCAAGTATAATGTGGCTTGAGAGGAGAGTATCCGGTTCTAACACCCAACACACACACTTATGAGGATAGGAAGGTATGAAGTGGCAAACGAAACAAGCAAACCCGCGACAAGTATATTGTCAAAGGTAGAGAAAATCCACAATGATCAAATTACCAAAGAAACTCCAACCACAAAGTAGAAGAAACACACACAAAAGCGAATAATGGGGTTGGGCGACCAAAGGGCGAGCACTCGAAGATAGACAACCTAACGAAGACTACGTGCTCAAATGTCACCCAACACAAGAAGGACGCTAGCTCAATTGCTTTTTGTGGGCAACGGATTTGCACAAGAGTTAACACTCACACTCACTTTGGCGGTCTTAGCTTTGTCGCAACCTACAAGAGATGAACTTGGCACCACTTGATTCTTTTCTTTTCTCTTTTTTTTTTTTGATTTTTGCTTTTTGACGATGATTCCTTCTCTTTTGCTAGTGCCAAGCTCTCTAACGATACACACTCGCCAATACTTGAAGACAAACACTCAACACGTGCAATGCCTCGCAATATCACCGAGCTAGTCCAATAGGTTAAGTTGCGCGAAAGGAAGAAGGGCTCACAACGGAATATGGTGGTGGGGAAATGTCGAGTCCTTGGTGGCGTCTTGCTTGGCGTTGATGACGCGTTGCTGCGGAAGCTTGTAGATGTCGTAGACGTAGGCACACCAAAAAGGACTCAAACCAAAGAGGAAATGCCAAAACGAACCGAGGAAAGAAAAAAATTTCGGCCAAATTTTGAAAACCCGGTAGTACCGGCCTGAGCCCGGTAGTACCGGCCTGCCCGATTTCTGGGTTGACTTTCGATTTTGGGCGGAAATTGGCCTCGAAAAATCCTCAAATCCGTGGGAAATGGCAAAATTAAGGCTAGGGAACGCAAACAAGGTGGAGGGGGTCCTAAAGCAACAGATCCATGGACAAAAACTACCAAAAACGCAACGAATCGACAGATCGGCTCGAATCAAGGCAAGGCTATTTTTGGTGGAAATTTTCGAATTTCTCAAAAACGAAGAAAAATTTGGTGGATTTTGGTGGAAACACAAATCAAATCCGTGTCAACCTAGAGCTCTGATACCATATGATGCGGGTAGGTCCCGATTTTCACGGATTTGTGCGGAGGGAAGATGAACACGAAGAACACGCGAAGAACGAAGAACACAAAGAGGGGAAATCAAACACACAAGGGTAAATAGCAAGTAGCAACCCGGCAAGACTCGATTGGTAACAAATCCCCGAGGGCAGCCCCCAATCCTCCTCTCCCAAGCACACCTTACTCTTAGGATTGTTTGTCCAATTGGTCAATCCAACCAACCCAACTAGCCACCTAAAGAGGAAGATTAGCAAGTAATCGCAACTACAAGTGGAGCCTTGGTATCCACGCAGGGATCTTCTCCTCAAGAGGAGGCCTTGGTTCATCTCCACATGTGGAGGTCTTGATTCATCTCCATAGGAGGAAAGAGACACTTTGAGAAGAAGGAGTCTAGCTCTACTTTAGTTCTCAAATCATAGTCTAACCCTAACCCTAGGAAGGGGACGAACTACTTATAGTCTAGATCCAAAGGGATAAGATTACAAGGCAAGAGCCTTTCCAGCGTGCAGACCCGCCCGCAGCGGTAGTACCGGACTGAACCCGGTAGTACCGGGTGTGCGGTAGTACCGGGGCAGTACCGGGGCCACTACCGGGATGGGACCCGAGGACACCAGGAGCTTCCGGGAGATACGGTAGTTGGCGCGGTAGTAGGCGCGGTAGTACCGCGCCGGCACGTCGCGGTAGTACCGAGGCGGGCACGGGCGGTAGTACCGGACCCGGTGGTGGCCTCGACAGGCGCCACGTCAGGCGAGGGCGGTAGTACCGGCTCGGGCGACCCGGTAGTACCGCCTGAAGCTGTTTGATCTTCCTCTCCATCTTCTTCTTGGGGCTTCTCTTGGTCATCTTCTCCATCAACTTGTATCACCTCTTGGCCATCTTCATAGGGGTCTTCAGGTCCACCATAGCTGAGCACACACAAGGTATCGGAATGAAGTAGCAAACCATTCAAGGGAGTGTCAAGGTCACACATAGCTAAGAGTGAATTCACCTTATCATGGAGAGCTTTGATTCTTGCTCTTGTCATTGGGCCACTTGGTGTTGTGTGCCTAGGTTGCACTACATCAAATTCGTTAGTAGAAGAACAAGTCCCTTAGAGCATCTCCACCGGGGCCTCCAAATGACCCCCCAAAGGCCCAATGGGGGTCCGGACGGCAAAATCGCCCACCAACGGCACCCCCAAAGGGTCGGGCCGAGCGAAATCGTGTCGGGCACCCCCGAAAGGACCTCCAAGTTTGGAGGCCCCCTCGGGGGTGCCGGACATGGGGCGGACATGCCCTCTGACAGGGGTGGCCCGCCCGCCATACACACACAGCCGGCGCCCGTGCTAATTAGGGCTCTGCAGAGGCCGTTCCGCCCGACTAATGGCGAGGCGACGAGGCGGCGGCACGCCTGTCAGCACGCGTCGCAATAACGCCGTGCCCGTTCCCCTGGCGGGCGCAGAGCGAAGTGACGCGTCGCAATAACGACGCGCCCGTTCCCATGGCGCAGACGGAAGCGACACCTCGAGCGCCGTCCACGCGTTGACGTCGCTGCGGCTGCCAGCGGCGACGCCCTGCACACGCGTCGTCGGCGTCAATGCGTGGCCAGACGAACCGGTGGCTAGGCGTTAATGCCTACCCAACCCCGCTCCTCCGGCCGCCTTTAAAACGCGGCGCGTCACGGCCCTTCTCTTCCCACACCACAGAAAACCACGCCTTCTCTCCTCTCCCAACTCCCCACCAGTAGATCGGCCGCCAAGCATGGTGGGCAGCCGCGAGACGCCGGAGGAGCTTGAGCTTCGGCGTCATCGTGACTTCCTCTCGGCGGAACGTGCTCGCCGCTGCAACGAGCGCCGCGGCCAGCAACGCCGCGAGCAGATGGAGGAACGCCGCCGCCGCAACGAGGAGGCGGAGATGGCCAAGGCGTATCAACGCGAGCGGTGGCGCGAGGACGCAGCCAACGCGCCTCCGTACGTGGTGTTGTTGGAGACCGCGCAGATGTGCAGCCGCCACAGCGTGTCGGTGGAGGACGTCGCCACCCTACCTGAAGGGTGGACGAGGAACGCCGTCAACGTGCTGGTGGCGCCGCGGCTCAGCGGGCAGGAGCGCGTCGACTTCATCATGCGGAAGTGGCAGGAGATGTCGTACGAGCAGAAGCTCGACCCCAAGTACTCCATCTGCGCGCCCTACTGGCACGCCGTGGTGGACGCGGAGTACGAGGCGCGCCGTCCTGACGACTTCCTCTCAACCGACGCGCGGGAGCCAACGCCGGAGTTGTCTGCATCGGACGACGACGACGACCCTGAGCTGCCCGATCTACCCTTAGAAACGGCAGGCGCATCTTGGTCAGCAGCGTCGCCGGCACCGGATAAAGAGGCGCCAGTTGAAGCCGGCGAGGCTTCCCATCAGGCGCGCCGCCGGTAGATCAAATCCCACCACGCGCCGACCGCGAAACCAGAAGCCTCAGCCACGGCCGAGGCGCCATTTCTAAAGGCCGTAGCCGACGGCAATAGCGGATGAAACTTCCCGCGCCGGATCATCGAGGCATGCAAGTCTGTTGATGATTCCGGCGCTGGTTCGCATCTTCTTCGCCGGCGCTACGCCGTGGAAACGACATCTTCATCGACGCCGGCGCCTGTAGTGGTTGACTAGACGCTGTAGCGTGTAGCCGGTAACGGCGTAGTTTAGATTTAGTTTGTTAAATCTCATTTAGATTTCAAATTGTAAGTTTGTTAAATCTCGTTTAAATTCCGCCGGAATTGTTCAATGAACGAATGTTTAAAAAAAAATTGGCGTGCTTGTTTGGGGTGCGCCGCTGTGGGGCAGCACCCCCAATTGGCCGGACATGTGTCTAGCACCACCCAATTGGGTCTCAATTGGAGGTGCCGGACACCGATTTGGAGACCCCGGTGGAGATGCTCTTAACATGGTCAATGGTACCTACTGTGTGTCTGTCGTCCCATGAGACGAACTCAAAACATTACAGAAATCCTGCTTGCAAAAAAAATAAAAAATTACAGAAATCCACACTAAGAAAATATCTGAATCAGGCGACCAAATCGAGCGTGATCTGAAGCCGTGTACCGCCATCGCCAAGAACTACATAACCGGAGCTATGCAATCCGTGAATGATCAGTAGCACCGTCCCCATCCGTGGACTGAGCGCCGACGCCGGCGTCCGGCAGGTTGGTGACCCTGACGACGAGCGGCGTGCGGACGCGGTGGTAGCCGTCGGACCAGACGATCTCGCCGAAGTCGTACCGGCCGCGCGACAGCTTCGCCGGCGTGACGGTCACGTAGTACTCGGCCTTGGCGCAGCGGTGGGAGAACACCAGCGCCGGCGGCCACACCGCGACGCGCGCGCCCTGCGGGCTGACGACGGTGACATGGTACACGGCGTCCCTCCGGAGGCCCACGTTCGTCACCGTCCGCTTCACGGTCGCCGCGGCGCCCAGCTCGGCCAGCACGATGGCCGGGTAGTTGAGGTCGGACGCGCCGGCGGCGCCGGCGCAGCTCGTGTCGAGCGCCGGGGAAGGGAGCACCATCTGCCTTACCTGCGCTTCTGTGTAGCCGAGGCCGCAGAGATACCGGACGTGGTCGCGCGCGTCCGCGTCGTATACCAGGCCCGGGTCCAGCGCCCGCAGCGGGTCCACGTGGCCCGCGCCGGCGTCGAAGGCGTCCGCCGCCTTCATCGTCCCGCCGGCCAGCATCGCGTCTGACGTGTCGTCGTGCACGTACGCCGTGGTCATGAGCGCGGACTTGACGACGGCCGGCGACCAGGTCGGGTGGACGGACCTGAGGATGGCGACGATGCCGGACACGTGGGGGCACGACATGGACGTGCCTGTGTCGAAGTTCCATTCCGTGGAGCGCTTGTCCAGGGGGAGCACCGTCGGCGGCGACTTGGGCGGCCACGCCGCCAGGATGTTCACTCCCGGTGCGGTGATGTCAGGCTGCGAATCATGTGGCAGAATTTCGCTTCAGTCACCCCAACGTAATCTTCACACCATGCCAGGCGATTTGTAAGTGTTCAGATGATCGTATTGTCTACCTTGAGAATGTTTGGAGAAATGGAGCTGGGTCCTCTGGAGGAGAAGTAGGCGATGGCCGGTGCCGGCGTCTTGCCGACGACGGTCCTGCTCGGCGAGACGTGCACGGTCGGCCGTTGCCTGCACGTCGCACACGATGGATGCGCGGTCAGAGTCACCTTCTTTGATCCGATGGTGGATACATGGGTGGAGTGGTTACCTTGAACGGCTCTGGATGTAGTTGAGGATCCTGGTGCCCTGGCGCAGGTTGACGTGGACGGTGGGCAGGAAGTTGTCCTGGTTGGAATTCCGGGAGCTGGTGTCGGCGAAGATCACGCCGGAGCCCCGCCGGCGTACACCGCCAGCGCCGCGCCCTCGCTGGACACCATCCCCATGGTGGAGAAGCACAAGACGATCTTCCCGGACGCCGCCGTGCGGTTCACCAGCTGGTCGAACGAGCAAGTCCTTCGGACACAAATCGATTTGTCACAGTCGGGTCACACTACTCAAGCCAGCTTGTATGTTACAGGGAGAGAGCGAGAGAGATTACCCATCTGCAAAGACGCTAGTGCTCTCTACCAACGGCATGTTCATGTCCTTCACAATGAAGCCCTCTCCCTGTGCAAATGAACACCTCAAATTTCATCCGATATTACACAGAAAAAGTAAACACATTACATATTGGCTTACAGTTCACCAAGATGGAAGTGATGTCAACAATGGTGTGCAGACCTGCGACTGTGTCTGTCATGCATGTACACTAGGTAACTCACCACGACGGAGGCATTGTTGCCGAGCGCGATCACCATGGGGAACCTCCTGTCGATGGTGCTGGCGGCGACGGTGATGCCCCAGGGCGACACGTTCTGCACCATGGCCGCGTCCGGCCCGTCGTTGCCTGCCGAGAACACCGTGGACACCCCGAGCTGCATCGCGTGGAACGACCCGACCTCGGTGCTCGTCGCGAATAGCGGCGCCAGCGGCGGCGAAGACCCGAGGGACGCCGAGATGACGTGCACGCCGTCGCGCAGCGCGTCGTCGAACGCCGCCAGGATGTCGGCGTCGCTGCACCGGCCCGTCAGGTCCTTGAACCAGCACACCTTGTACACCGCCAGCCGCGCCCTGGGCGCGCCTCCGCGCGCGACGCCGCGGCCCAGCCCGCCGAAGTAGCTCGCGTTGGGGGACACCGCGCCCACGGCCGTGGACGCCGTGTGCGTGCCGTGGCCGACGCGGTCCCGGGGAGACCGGTACTCCGCGCCGCCGCTGGTGTTGAGACGGCCGAGCTCGCTCTCGATGCCGGCGAGGTAGTAGCGGGCGCCGATGAGCTTGCGGTTGCACGCCGTGGCCGGGTCGAACTGCTGGCCTCCTACGCACGTGCCGCGCCATGACGATGGGATGGGGCCTAGGCCGGGGTTATCTCTGAAGCTTTCGGATTCAGGCCACACACCTGTCACAACGCATACTGCTAAGCCCACTGAACTGTAACAACTGACATGAATGCGTGGGTGCTAATAAAATTGTTAGAATCAGATCTTGGCAACGCATGCTAGCATCCAGGAAATGATTTAACTTTCACTTTCAGGGTTTTTCATTTCATTTCTCTAGCATTGCTGTTGGAAACCACATTTTGATCATATGGTAGCTACAGTATTATTCAGGCTAGAAGAGCATGCAGGGACTTCGCTGTTCGAGTGTGCGGATGGAGAAGAAGGTACAGTAAGTGCAGCCGGATTTTCAGGGATAGGAAACCGTTGGAGAATAAGTACCCGTATCGAGAATACCGACGATTACGTCGTCTCCATACTTCAAATGCATTTGGGAAGATGGTTGCTCCATCTGCAAATGCAGGCTGAGGCCCATGAAATCCCAGCTCCTTGTCGTATGGAGCTGCAGCATCCTGCTTCTGAATACTGATATGACCTCCTCTGTTTCTGATTATCATGATCATGGAGTTCCTTGTAAGTTTATGGCAGTATACAAGTACCCACAACCAGATACACGTATGTTTTCTGACAACAAAGTCCGAAGGGTATAGTAATTGTTACCCGACAAGGTGGTGGCCTGCGTTGAATTGAGCACTGCCGCAAAACCAGAGAATCCATAGCTGTAGCTATACAGAATAGCTTGTTTTGCTTCTTCTGGCCTGCAATGTTGTGTTCATGTAAGTATCCTTTGAGCTACATTTTCTTGCCAAAGGAGAACAAGCATGTCCAGATTCTCTGAGAATGAGCGTTCTTATTGTTTTGTAAAATAACTAACTGAACTGCTTCAAGGTATTGCATGCAATAGAATACAGATTCGGTACAAAATGGGAAGCAGCATAAGAGAGTGGACAAATGGCTCCCGAGCTACACGGAGCTCTTTTTTTGAAAAAAAATCGAAATCGGCACTTTTGAGTTTCCAAAAATCTTGAAAACATTCGCACATGTATATAGTGTCGAGATCTCTACGAGTGCAAAATTTTGCACGCTTGTAGATCTCGAAACTATCTTCATATGGGAATTTTTTCTCGATTTTGGAAACTCAAAAGTGCCAATTTCGAAATTTTTCAAAAAACGAGCTCCATGTAGCTCGGGAGTGATTTGCAGTTGTAGTTTCTACTATGTTACAAAGGGTACAGATAAACAACTACCAAAATTTTAACTTCACTGATTCAACTTTATGGTTATTTACCCGATAGTCATAGTACTATGCAGAAATAACTCGGATGAATTTCTATTATGAAATGCAGAAGATGGCCTTTGTACTGCATATTTTTTCGTCAACTTCAAGAAAATTCAATGGTCTTTTTGTTTTGTTCCCCTATAAGTTTAGTTCAAAAGGTAAGATAATACATTACTCTGCAAAGACTCTTGACAGAAGTTGGACATGAAACCGTGTGGTCAGAGAAGGAGTCAGACCGTTGTTGTGGCCCAAGTACACAATGTGAACCTGCAACACAACAGAAAATAGGACAGGAACGAAGTGAACAATTGATCTGACAAAGAGATATAAGACGACTGAAAATCTGCACACAAAAAAAACTACATGTGAATGAGATTCTGGAGTGCATTGAACAGAATCGATGGCAGCAAATGAGAGCGAGGAAACAACGAGCAGATGCAGAAAAGGAGCCATATTGCCCTTTACACAATGGCACTGGTGCAGTGGCAGAGAGATATATAGACAGACAGAAGGACACAACATATGATTCTGTGGGGGAAAGTGTTCATGCCATGCCGTAGGGTGCTTGCAAGACAAGCTTGGCCCTGACATCCCTCCATGGCTGCATCATTCCCCTGCCTTGTTCATCTAGTGGTCTAGTCTACTGATGGTTGACGGCGATGATTAAGCCTATCGAGTTAAGTACATGGTCTAGTGACCGTAGATAGCACAAGATAACAGACCTAAACTTGTTAATTCCTACCTAACCCTCTCGCCCTCGTGTTTTAATCATCTCATCTAGTGTTCTTGTATACTTCCTAGACAGAAGAGGCAAAGATCCAGCTTTCAGCTGCAGACATATTTTACATGTTGTAGCCTTTGGGATTCTCCAAAGGCTAACTTCAAGGCATCAGCTTAAAATAACTAGTAAAAGGCTAAGATCTAAGTTCTAGAGTTTAACGAGAAATAGACAAGTGTGTTGAGCTATGAAGATATCATGTGTGCTCAAATCATTAGGCTCTGAAGATCCAGTTTAATGACAAGACAAACTCTTCTGGCCTACCATTAGTAGTCAGTTTATAGTGAAATAAAGTGAGACTGTGAGAACTTGTAAAGTACTTGATCTATAATATCTAGCGGTTGGACCCTCTGAGCAAAAGCGGAAAAGCTTTTCTGGTAAAACCATATATAGTAAAATCCAAAAAATAATAAAATTAACATTGTTTAGTTATGTAATGAAGTCGACTGCACATGTTTCTACACTAGAAACTGTGTGCAAGCATAATTCGTTCGCTGAACCGTGATAATGCTGAGCACTCAATCTTTACAAGAAAATTTAAATTTTTAATCTGCATGGACCATACTTAATTAATCTTGCTTTATCCTTGACACCCTACTTTATATGAACTTGCAAATGGTTGCAACTTTTAAAGTTTTAAAGAGCAGGATGTGTTCGATCTAGCATGCAAAGAATGCAATCCTATTATCTGCTCCATGCATACTATCAATAAACATGCTTGTAGAACCAATCTTGGTCCACTATGTGAAGTTTTTTAACAGATCATGGATAGACCATTTATGGGGCCCTTCATCACCTCAACCGACTTGTATATATATAGTTAGGACAAACAGAAGGAAATAGCCAATGCAAGTGTGAAACCAGCTGGAGCTCAAACGGTCTAATCAGTTAGAAATTTGATATTTTTTCTAATCCCTAGTGAAATCGAAATCGAGCACCTAACCACTACGGCACTACCAACAGTGTGAACCACAAATGTCACAGGCATTCGATCGAACACCTGGTGGGCGCATGAAGGTTCTTCTCAAACAAGAGTCTAACCAGAGGAGATTACCCGTGAAAATAATTATTGAGAAACTGTTTTTATCCATGGAAACAGCAAATGCACAATGTGACGTAAAGCTAACCACCTTTCGTGATCTCAAGTCAAGGGATATAGCTAGGGAGAAGATTAAACTGACCTGAGCATGTCAATTGACAATATGACAAATGGGAATTTTCTTTTGTTTGACCTAATACGGTGATGAGGATCGAGGAGGAACAAAGTTTAGTTGGGTGTTGGACATGGAAGCCTGCCACTGGTCCAGGTATCTCCCTCTCTACCACCCACCAAAAAGGCGGGCGATGAAGCTTTCGATCGAGTTCACGCAAATTCCCCACCGCAAGACGACTCCGCAAACGATCGATCGAGACTTCCACTTGCCCTGGATCGGACGCAAATCATCACATCACGAGGGAAACAAAGCAAATGCACACCACTAGCAGCAGTCCACCAAGAAACCCCATCATTCCGCCTCCCTCCGTCGTTGAGGAGTGAGGGCAACGCCATCAGGTCAAACACGACGATGGAATCCAATCCAGCCACCACTACACTCCGCGATCACCATTGTCTCACTCGAACTCGAGTGGCTCTCCCTGCCCTCTCCAGCTCTCATGGTCAGGCCATGCCTTTACTCCTGACCGACTGCTGCATTTCCCACCACACTTTTATTCTCTTCCACACACAAGAAAATTCTCCGGAAAAGGAGATAAATGCAGCTGCGGGCAGAGAAATCTTACATTCCCTTCTTAAATGCGCCGTTGGTGTAAAGGGATGCATGCAAGGAAAACTGCCTGCCATAATTGAATCTGTTCCTCCTTCTAACGCATGATACATAGATAAAGGGATGTTCCACTTGAGGCCTTCCTCTGCGTCTCTTCATCCTCTGTAGCTTTCAGCAGATAGAAGGGATCTGTGCCTTCTCCCATAGTTCAGAATTTGTTTTTATAGCTTTGTTCCTCTTCTTGGTGTTCTTGGTGAGACAGATAGGTTCATTAGGAGTTGTGTATTATGGGTAACTGCTGGTTTAAAGGGAATCCGTATTTTAACAGGGTTTCTTCTAATGCAACGAAGTCAGGTACTGCTCTCCTGTCTTGGTATGCATGGTTTATGTGGCTTTCTGTTATTCCTTTGATCCCCCAATTTAGAAATATATATACATGCATGCATGTTGATATGCAGTATTTGTTCATGAGTAGAAAATACTGTTAGCTTTTTACCAATTCGATGGTAACGCCAGGCAATTAATCCATTCATGATGCATGTTTTCAATTTGTTTCTGTTTTGTCATCCAAATCAATGATAAAAAGTTTACTGATCGGTGCAGAGTATTATGAACTATTTGCAAGTTAATTTTGGAACTTCAGAACCATTTGTAACATGTAGGTTCTATCAAGCTTGTGACATGCATGACTTGCCCTTTTATCTGTTGCAGAATCTCCAAAATTGCAGAGCCCATCGGAGAGGACCGAGAAGGATGACAGTCTGCTGCCGTCCAACCCGAAGGAGGTGGAGGAGCTGCGCAAGGACTCGGCTCGGAAGAACCCTCTAATAGTATTCACATTCGAGGAGCTCAAGAGGATCACAAAGAACTTCAGGCAGGACTCATTGCTAGGAGGAGGTGGGTTTGGAAGGGTCTACAAAGGGTACATCACCAGTGATCTTCGCGAAGGGTTAGCGATCGAGGAACCACTGCGAGTTGCGGTCAAGGTCCACGATGGAGACAACAGCTACCAAGGCCACAGGGAGTGGCTGGTGATTAGCAGTTTATCAATCATCTTGTTTTGCGGTATGCTTTGGATTTACTTACATATGAGGTTGTTTATTCTTTTTGTCATATCTGCAGGCCGAGGTCATATTTCTTGGGCAGCTCTCACACCCAAATCTAATAAAGTTGGTCGGATATTGCTGCGAAGATGACCACCGGGTTCTCATTTACGAGTTCATGCCCCTGGGATGTGTAGAATCACATCTGTTTTCGAGTAAGGCTAAAACCTATTATTGGCATTGTTGCTTGTTTTGATGAAGATTATCTTCACCTTGCGATGCTCTTGATTATGACGCCAACCAGTTTCATTCACATAGACTACTTTATCATTCAATTATATCAGTTCTGCACCCAATGTAAAATTGCAACCAAATTTGTTACTTGCCTAAAATGTGTAACAAATTGTTGCAATTTTGCCGCGTTTCTTCAGTACAAGAAAAACATAAAGTTCAGACAATATTTTTTGCCATTTTTCTAGATAATCACGTGACCAGGGTGGTATAGTATGCATTATCACTTCTTCACATGGTATCACACACTAAATAATTTGGATTGTTTCAAGTAGTGGCATTTGCTAATGCAGGGGTGATGTTGCCACTACCATGGTCCACCAGAATGAAAATTGCACTGGGTGCTGCAAGGGGGCTTGCCTTCCTGCATGAAGCTGAGAGGCCAGTCATTTACAGGGATTTCAAGACATCAAACATATTGCTAGATGAGGTAGGAACCGCGTTCCATTGCTCCGAAGTTTGCGGCAATTCTCGTGCACTCATTGATCTGTTGTTGCTTCTGTCTTCTTCTTCTCTGAATTTTTGGCAATGTTCATCATCATCAGGAGTACAACGCGAAGCTCTCTGACTTTGGGCTGGCGAAAGACGGACCGGTGGGCGACAAGTCGCACGTTTCGACTCGCATCATGGGCACCTACGGTTACGCTGCCCCGGAGTACATCATGACAGGTGACGATCGTTCTCCAAAACCCATTGAGAGCAAAGCAATGGCACCTGTCTGTTCCCTGAAGATGACGACTAGAGATCTAGTATGTACTATTCAGCAGCAGACCGATATAAGGTATGACGCTCTGATATGGCCGCTGTGTGTGCATGTTGCAGGGCACCTGACGGCGATGAGCGACGTGTACAGCTACGGGGTGGTGCTGCTGGAGCTGCTGACGGGGCGCAAGTCGCTGGACAGGTCGAGGCCGGTGAGGGAGCAGACGCTGGCGGACTGGGCGTTCCCGCTGCTGGCGCACAGGAAGAAGGTGCTGGGCATCGTCGACCCGAGGCTCGCCGCCGACGACTACCCGGTCAAGGCCGTGCACAAGACGGCCATGCTCGCCTACCACTGCCTCAGCAAGAACCCCAAGGCCAGGCCGCTCATGCGCGACATCGTCGCCACCCTCGAGCCCCTGCAGCAGCAGCAGCCCGTGGAGCTTGTGGAGGAAAACACGGCGAACACCGGCGTGGGTGGTGGTGGTGGCAGCTGAAGTGTTCGGTGTTCCCTCCAGGATGCTCGGTGAAAGTTACATTGCCATGTATCGCCTGCAAATTATCCGTGTCAATAGTACATTATGTACATAGCAGGTAGACAGATTGACAACTAGTGCCAGTGTGTTTCTTTGCCTACGCATGACAGGAATTCTGAA
Source organism: Poa pratensis (assembly GCA_947311845.1). NCBI lineage: Eukaryota > Viridiplantae > Streptophyta > Magnoliopsida > Poales > Poaceae > Poa > Poa pratensis. The sequence continues at coordinate 11,161,892 of CAMZMU010000054.1, forward strand.
AGGCATTTCTCTCCTCTCTCCGTTTTGCATGTTTTTTTAGAGAATTCAAAGCGTGAAATGGTTCTATTTTGGTTACTCGAGGAGCTTTTACATATTCGGTTTTGCTAATTTGGCTAGGTGCATTATCTTGATATATTGGTGCATAGTTCATAAGAGGTGAGGCTGCACAGCGCTTCGCCAAGTGTATTTTTCTTGAGCACACGGCCTGTATCATCTCGCAAGACTGCCTGATCCGAAAATAGCGGGCGGCTGAGGGCGATGGCGGGGCGACGCCGCGCCACCTTGGCGCCGGCGGCTTGGGGGCCGGACTGCTCCGGCTCAAGGTTTGCCTGCCTCGGCGCGCTCACAGCGAAACCATCCGGGGAACTCGACCAAGGATCGCTGGTGGAGGAGTCGCGGCTTGAGGCGGATCCCGCTGCAGTGCCGTCCGGACTCGACGGTCTCGACGGCGGACACGTCGCCGTGCAGGTCGCGCTGGATGCAGTGATGGAGGACTCTCCTCGTTCGGATGCGGAGCTAGTCCAGGAGTTCTGGACGGACGCCGGCTTCCCCTCGCCGGCGAGCAGAGTTTGGGAACGCACGTCTACGCTACGACTAACTCAGGTGAGGGTTTTGATTCGGCTGTGTGCAGGGATCCGCCGGTGCCGGAGCGGATGGTGGTGGAGCCGGCAGGAGCGCTGCGACGCTGGCGCTGTGGACCGTCTTCCTCGCCGTCCGGTCTGCGGCTCACGCTCTCGCCGCCGAGGATGGGACCGTGGCGAGGACCTCTTCCTCCTCGACGGAACTCGCCGCCGCCCATCCTTGGAACGTTCATCGACAAGGCCTTCAAGGAGAGATCGTCGCCGGCGGCTTCGGAGGCGGTGGCCGTGGAGACATCGCCGGAGGCGGAAGTTGCGGGGACGAGCGCGATAACGGCAGTTCCGTCGTCAGCGCCGGGCGATCGTGCGGTTCAAAATTTGGATGGGCTGCTCTTGGGCCTCACTGCGCAGGTGCCGCTTCTGGGCCGACCGAGCCCGTGGGCACATGTGCACCGTCCGAGACGGACGTGCCCTACTTCGGGGTCGGTTCAACTCCACGACGTTCTTCATCGCAATCCTCGAGTCGCCGCAACGCCATCGCCATCGCCCGCCACCACTCCGTCTCCGCCAAGCTCCGTCGCGCCGCCAGCTCGCCGGTGGGGGCGGACCTTCGCCTCCGTCGCGGCGGCTACCCGTTCCGCATGGCAGCCCCGCCGCGACCGCATCATGGAGGGGCTCCTCCTCGCCCCGCTGCTCCGGTTCCGCCGCAACAACGGCCACAGCTGCATCGACAAGACGCCGTCGTAGGGATGAACCTGAATGGGGCGCACCCGCAGTCGGCCGGTGCGGCTGTTCCCGGCACGGCCGTACAGTTCAGACCACCGGTCGGATCTCCGCCGTTCAACCCGCTGCAAAACCCGTCACGCCAACCGGGCCTCCCGACATATATGCCTCTTCCGCAGCAGGGACAGTACCAAATGCCGCCGTTTGTGCCGATGCCATAGCCTGCGTACCCGCCGTTTCAGCACCAGTACGCCCCACCAATGGCTCATGTGGCAGGTCAGGGGCCGCGGCCTAAGCGGAAGAAGAATAAGGCTGCCCAGCAACCTCAGGTGCAGCCACAGTTTCAGCCCGTCCAGACTCTGGGGATGCCGCAGCTACAGCAGCAGCCTACAGCAGCGCAGCAGCAGTTCTTCGCGCCACCTCCAGCTCCGATGCAGGGTCAGCTAGTGCCCACGCCTCCGCCCGCCGTGGCTACTCCGGAGGGTGGTAGCTTGGTTGGTGTTCTGCCGGCTGCTGGGACCGGCGGTCAGGGTGTGACAAAGGCTCCGGGAAGTGGTAAAGCCAAGAAAACTACTAAATGCTGGAAGTGTGCGGTTGATACACACACAACTAAGGGGTGCCCGGTGCAGCACTATTGCCTTGTTTGTGATAGCGGGGCACATCCAACCATCAGGTGCCCAACTCTTCGGCTCCCAAAGCCCACAGCTTTTACTGTAGGTTATGGTACAAAGGAAACTATTTTTACACAACTACCTGATAGCGTGTACAAGCCTCACTTGGTTCCCTCGAGTTCGCCCACAACTCTGGTGAAGATTGTTGGGGATGCAGTGCCTGCGACAGCTGTTCAGAGCTTGATGTCCAGGATGTGCCCTTCGAGTTCGTCGTGGACATGGGAGGTTGTACCCCATGGTACCGAGGCTTTTCTTATCGGGTTCCCTTCTGTCGAGGATCTTTAGCGGATGGATGGGATGCAGATGGGTGTTCCTTCCTTCGCGGCCACAGCCACTATCTCAGTCTGGAAGAAACAAGATGTTCTCCCTATGAGGGTGTTTGAGCAGGTGTGGGTCCATGTTCAGGGGGTTCCATACCCAGTCAGACACTTTCTTGGTATTTGGGTTGTTGGTTCCCTTACTGGGACGACTCTGGATGTTGATCTTCTCACTCTTAGGAGCCGGGGCATCGTCCGTGTACTGGTTGAGATGCCTTGCTCAAAGCCCCTGGATAAGCAACTAGACCCGACTGGGCCTTATATTGGCACGGCTTGTGTGGTGAAGTTGAAGGAATATGCATTCATTTTCCGGCGTGAGGCTGCGGATTTTGTTCCAGATGCAGAGTTTGTTCCCTATTTCCGGCGTCGCAAGGGTGATGATGCTGATGATGACAGTGGGGGAATGGAGGAGGGTTTGGAGGGTTCTGTGGAAACTTCCGGTATGTCTTTGTCACAGTCTAAAATATGGATGTTGATGCTAACCAATCCTCGGGAGCGTCTAACCATGGAACGACCGTGGGCTCTGCGCAGCCGACTACTCAGAAGTTTACCACGGCAATTACACCATACAATTCTAATCCGTTAACTCCTCGAGGAATTGAGATTGTTGCAAGGATTCGTCGTACCTCGCCGGGTATTCTACGAGTTGTCGACGCAGCGGACTCATCCACAGGTGAAAAAGATGTTGCTGCTGCTGCGACACACCAGGAGGCGCCCCCAGTCTCCGTTTCGGCCAGTGGTGCGCCAGCCTGCTACTTACCGCGCGGGTGCGATGGTTGGTGGCCCAACTGGTCTGATGCCATGCAGGGAGGTCACACAGGAGCCATGCACGGCGGGGCAGGCCGCGCTGCTGGTGGGCCGGGCCGCTTCGCTGCCTCGCGCGGGTGCGCTGTCAACCGGCGTCCAAGCTAGGCTGGCGGCGGATGGCAGCCCGACCCATCAGGCCGGTAGTCCTGCTGGGCTATTCCTTGGGGTGGGTTCTTCATCAACTCATCCCACCCTGGAAGGTCTGGCCTTTGGTAGTGCTGGGTCGGGAGCGGTCTCGACTACGACACAGACCCATCCGACCCGCATTCCGTCGTTGATTGCTGCTGCAGAGCCTGGGTCGGCTACTACCTCAACCTTGCCGACCCATGCCACTGCTTCTCCGATGGCTGCACGCACGGAGGCGGACCCTGTCACGCCATGTACACCGCCGCCCACTGCGTCGGCGTTGGCGGATGGGGTAACTCCGTCCTGACGTAGTCAGAGGTTCGGGGTGACTCCGGACGGGGCGTCTGCGACGGATGAAGACTCCCTGAAGAAGGCCATGCGTCGTAAGGCTGCTGGCAACTTGGACTACCGCGGTACGGAAATAAATTCTAAGTCGTTTCTCTCTTTTTCTTCAAGTTCAATTAATTCAAAGCTTTCTAGCGTAGGTTTTAATCTTGGTAGTAGTAAAAAATAAGTAGATGTATCAACCAAAGTCTTGAGGCATATGGAATTTGACCGTCTTACGGTTATTCCTAAAGTTTCGACTGGGTTGACAGCCACCTATATGGACGAAGAAGAAGTGAATTCCACATCAGATGGTCAGCTTCTTTCTCATCTAATTGGTGAAGTGTCGGAGGTTGGTTTGGATGACGACGGTTTGTGCTCATTGTACGAGTTAAAAGCATCCGGTCGGAAATCTAAATCTTCCTCCAGCAAGTTGTCTCGGAAACGGGCAAAGTCATCCAAATCCCCCATGGTTTCCCAATGAATGGCATGTTTGCAAATAGCAGAGGTCTTGGTGACTTGGCTAAACATTTGCACTTTGCTGGTTGCATTCGGGATCATAATTTGGATTTCTTAGCTATTTCTGAGACGGGAAGACGTGAGTTCTCTCAAACTCTATTGAACCGACTTTCAGGCGGTATAGACTTTGATTGGTACTCTCGTCCTCCCCATGCCCGCTCCGGGGGCATTTTACTAGGCATCAGGACTGATACCATGGAAGTGTTGGGTGTTTCGCATGGTGATTTTCATATAAAAATGCACATCCGTAATAAAACCGACAATTTCATTTGGAGTCTTGTTGCCGTGTATGTGCCGGCCCAGGAGGAGGCTAAAACGTCTTTTCTCTGTGAGATGGTAAACTTGGCAAAAGATAATCCTCACCCTCTTATCATTGGTGGGGATTTCAACTTGCTTCGTTATCCATTTGAGAAAAGCAGGGGTCGGTTCGACAACCGTTGGCCTCTCTTGTTCAATGCAGTCATTGACAGCTTGAGCTTAAGAGAGATAACAATGGTGGGGAGATAGTTCACTTGGGCTAATTCTCTCCCTGAACCCACATACGAAAAATTAGACCGTGTAATGATGGATACTGATTGGGAATCTAGGTTTCCATTGGTGTTGGTACGGGCTCTAGAATGTATTGAGGGTTTGTCGGACCATGCTCCCATTCTTTTGACCACGGGCATGCCTAGACCACAATGTAACCCTCGTTTCAAGTTTGAACTTGGATGGTTGCATCGTGAGGGTTTCCACGAGATGGTCAAAAGAATTTGGGAAATACCGGTTGCTGGTGATACGCCGATCCAGAGGTGGAACAACAAGATCCGTGCTTTGCGCACGCATCTCGTTGGTTGGGCGCGTCATACTACTGGTTTACTTTAAAAAGAAAAGATACGACTATCCTCGATAATTGATACTCTTGAGGCATTAGCAGAAGTTCGACTATTATCCACGCAAGAGATTGAGCTAAAGAGCCAATCTAATGCACAGATAGCGAACCTACTGCGTGAGGAGGAGTTAAAATGGTATCAACGTTCCAAAGCCTAATTTATCCTCGAAGGGGATTCGAATACTCGCTACTTTCATAGTATTGCCATTGGCAGACACAGGAAAAAACATATTCATTCTCTAGTACAGGATGAGGGAATGATTGAGGGCCATGAACAACTGAAGTCGTATATTACAAATTACTATAAAGCCCTGTTCGGAGCCCCAGAGGAAGGAAACTTCACACTGGATGAGTCTAGAACGGATGATATACCCAGGTTTCAGATGAGAAAAATAGCCTACTTACTAATCTCTACTCAGAGGATGAAGTGAGAAAGGCGGTTTTCCAAATGAAGCATAATAAAGCACCTGGGCCTGATGGTTTCCCGGCTGAGTTCTACCAGAATTTTTGGGATGTTATCAAGCCTGATTTACTACAACTGTTCGCATGTCTACATGTTGGACAATTAGAGTTGTTTCGTCTTAATTGTGGTGAGATAATTTTATTACCTAAGGTTAACGAGGCAGAAAGGATTCAACAATTCAGACCTATATGCATTCTTAACGTTAGTTTTAAAATATTCACCAAAGTTGCTACGATTCGACTGAACAGTGTGGCAGATCATGTGGTTCGTCCGTCACAGACGGCTTTTATGCAAGGTCGTAACATCCTAGATGGAGTAGCGATCTTACATGAAACAGTTCACGAACTACATAGGAAAAGTTGAATGGGGTAATTCTTAAAATAGATTTTGAAAAAGCTTACGATAAAGTCAATTGGTCTTTCCTCCAACAGACTCTCAGAATGAAAGGTTTTTCTACAGAGTGGTGTGCGTTAATAAATAGGTTTGTTTCGGGAGAAAGTGTAGCCATTAAAGTCAATGATGACACTGGTAAATACTTTCAAACGAAGAAAGGCCTTAAACAAGGTGACCCGTTATCGCCAATACTATTTAATATAGTGGCTGATATATTGGCTATCTTGATCGAACGCGCTAAATCTGAGAGCCAAATTGAAGGAGTGATTCCTCATCTAGTCGATGGTGGTTTATCGATTCTTTAATATGCTGACGGTACAATTCTTTTTATGGAATATGACATCGAAAAAGCTCGTAACTTGAAGTTGATTTTGTTAGCCTTCGAGCAACTATCGGGTCTTAAGATTAATTTCCATAAAAGCGAATTGTTTTGTTTTGGCGAGGCTCAAGATAACGCCGCCTTGTACGCTGAACTGTTCGGCTGTGAGCAAGGTCAATTTCCTATCAACTATTTGGGTATTCCGATTCATTATCGGAGACTCACAAATGCTGAGTGGAAAAAGGTTGAGGAGAGACTTCAATTACGTTTAAATAGCTAGAAAGGCAAACTTTTATCCCTCGGTGGAAGATTGGTTCTCATAAACTCGGTACTAACGAACATGGTACTGTATATGATTTCATTCTTCCAATTGCCCAAAGGTGTCTTAAAAAGATTGGATTACTTCCGGTCTAGATTCTTTTGGCAAGAGGATTGTGAAAAGAAAAAATATCGGCTGACTAAATGGAGTGTGGTTTGCTGCCCTAAAGACCAAGGAGGGCTCGGAGTTCATGACCTCGAGGTCAAGAATAGAGCCTTGCTGGGTAAATGGCTCTTCAAGCTTCTCTCGGAAGATGGAGTTTGGCAAACCCTCCTTAGGAGGAAGTATGTGGGATCTCAAGCAGTATCTCAGGTTCTTTGGAAACCTGGTGATTCACACTTTTGGGCAGGCCTTATGGCTACAAAGAAGTTCTTTCCCCACTAGGATCTTTCTCAATTAGGGATGGATCAGAAATTCGGTTCAGAAATTCGGTTCTGGGAGGATAAATGGCTAGGCCAAGCCACTCTCCGAGAACAATATCCGGCTCTATATAATATTGTACGAAACAAGAGCGACACGATCGCTAAGGTGTTGGGTAACTCCCCACCGAATGTATCGTTCAGAAGAAGTTTACTTGGGACAAGACAAGCATCCTGGAATGCCTTGCTCATCCGTTTGGAGTCCATCCAATTATCGGAAGGTCCAGATAAATTTCAATGGAATCTTAAGAAGAATGGTAAATTCTCGGTTGATTCTATGTATAGAACTTTAATCCTACCCGATGTACCAGTCGATACTAAGAATAATAACAAAATTTGGAAGATGAAGAGCCCGCTAAAAACTAAGGTGTTTGCGTGGTATCTTCGTCGAGGAGTGATTCTTACAAAAGATAACCTTGCCAAACGCAATTGGCACGGAAGTAAAAAGTGCGTATTCTGTCAACATGACGAGACTATTGCACTTTTATTCTTCCAGTGCGAGTTTGCTAGGTCTATATGGTCAGCCATCCAGATAGGTTCTACCTTATATCCCCCGCGTACCGTTGCAAACATTTTTGGCAATTGGCTAAACGGTGTGGATTCTAGGTTTAAACTCTTCAGTAGGATGGGAGCGATTGTCGTTATTTGGTCGCTGTGGCTATGTAGAAATGACAAGGTTTTTAAGGATAAAAATGCTTCTCTTATGCAGGTTATCTACCGGTGTACGGCAACACTACGAGCATGGTCGGCCCTGCAGTGTGTGGAGCACCGAGACTTATTTTTGGAGGTGGCGTTGCGTTTGGAGGCTGCGGCCAGGGAGTTATTCTCCCGGCATGGATGGCAACATAGTCTCCGGATCGACCTACCACCATCTTAGGCGGCTTTACAATTTCTCATTCTGATATGTAATTCGCCTTTTATTTATTTCCGACTCGATTACTGGTGAACTTGGGGCTGTGTGCATCCTAGCTATGCAGAGGCCGGGTGTAATGCTTTAAACTTTTAAGTAATAAAATCCCTTTATCTAAAAAAAAGTTCATAAGAGGTACAATTCTTGGATTATTTTTTAAATTAAAACTAAGAAAACTCATCATTTCCTTAATGAAGTGGTAAATCTCTCATAGTCATAGACCAACCCGAGGACAAAGATCATAACCAAAAGATCTTAATAATTATTGACCTACCGGAGGAACATTGACGTTGTTGTAAACGATAGCAAAGAAACGACGAAGAGCGGAACGATCAAACCAATGGGGGACACGAGATTTTAACGTGGAAAACCCTCCAACAATGGAGGAGAAAAAACCACGGGCGCCAGCCAGCAATACTTCACTATATCGGGTGAGGTTACAAACGCCGTGGGTTTACAATGTGTGGCTTACCCCAAAACGGCGGCTTACAAGAGGAATATATAGAAGCATAAAACCCTAGGTCGGCTGCAGTCCAACCCGGAATCGATCCCACCGCGGCGGTACTACCGCTATAGCGGTAGTACCGCTGGGGTGGGCTGGTTCGGCTCTTCCCACCTCAGCGGTACCGGCGGCGGTACCGCCAGCGGTACCAGTCGGTACCGGACAAGCGCGTCAGACGGCCATTCTGGCGGTAGCGGCGGCGGTAGCGGTGGCGGCAGCTCTCGAGCGGTAGTACCGCTTAACCCAGCGGTACTACCGCTGGAATTTGGAACACCATAAAACAACACTCCACCTTGAGACAAATTCCATCTTGTAGCATGAAGAGAACCTTCACCCTGAAAACAACAAAGAAACACCTTCGGCGCCAAATAGCCTCTTGGGCTAGACAGTGATACCAACTAAGCCCGAGCAAAGCTCGAACTTAGTAACAGGAACTGGCTTTGTCATCATATCAGCAGGATTATCATGAGTACTTATCTTGCATACCTTCAGCTTACCTTTTGCAACAACATCACGCACATAATGGTATTTGACGTCAATGTGCTTTGTTCTCTCATGGAACATCTGATCCTTGGTAAGGTAAATAGCACTCTGACTATCACAAAACAGGTTAATGCAAGTATCATCTCCACAAAGCTCAGCAAACAAACCTTTCAGCCAAACCGATTCTTTACATGCTTCAGCAATAGCCATGTACTCTGCTTCAGTGGTAGACTGGGCAACAACAGATTGTAACGTTGCCCTCCAACTCACGGCACAACCACCAAGCGTGAACACATAACCTGTGAGGGATCTCCTCTTATCCAAATCGGCAGCAAAATCTGAATCCACATAGCCTACGAGTCCCTCATCAGTCTTGCCGAACTTGAGGCAAGCATTGGATGTGCCACGAAGGTACCTGAAAATCCACTGAACAGCCTTCCAATGTTCTTTACCAGGATTAGCCATATATCTACTAACCAAACTCATAGCATATGATAAATCTGGACGTGAGCAAACCATGGCATACATTAAAGAACCAACAGCACTAGAATATGGAACTCTAGACATGTACTCAAAATCCTCATCCGTACTAGGACATTGTTCAGCTGACAATTTAAAGTGAGGAGCAATAGGAGTACTAACAGACTTTGCATCATGCATGTTAAAACGATGAAGAACTTTCTTAATGTAATTTTGCTGACTAAGAAACAACAAACCAGAATTTCTGTCACGGGTAATCTCCATACCTAGAATTTTCTTAGCAGCACCAAGATCCTTCATCTCAAACTCGCTACTCAACTGTGACTTGAGAGCAGCGATATCTTTCTTGCTCTTGGCAGCAATCAACATATCATCAACATATAATAACAGGTATATAGGTGATCCATTAACAAACTTAATGTACACACAGCTATCAAATTCAGACCTCTTAAAGCCATGTGACAACATAAAAGAATCAAACCTTTTATACCACTGACGAGGAGATTGTTTCAAACCGTATAAGGACCTTTTCAACTTACACACAAGATCCTCCTTACCAGGCACTATGAACCCTTCTGGCTGGTCCATGTATATCTCCTCCTCCAACTCTCCATGCAGAAACGCAGTCTTTACATCTAACTGCTCAAGCTCAAGATCACGCATAGCAACAATACCAAAAATGTACGAATTGAACTATGCTTAACAACTGGAGAGAAAACATCATTATAATCAACACCTGGAATTTGACTGAAGCCTTTTGCAACTAACCTTGCCTTAAACCTCGGAGGCTCGCTAGGAGATAAACCCTCCTTTCTCTTGAAGATCCACTTACAGCGGACTGCCTTCTTTTTCTTAGGCAAGCGCACAACTTCCCATGTGCCATTCTTATCGAGTGACTGCATTTCTTCTTGCATAGCAGCAAGCCACTTCTCGCGGTCACCGGAACCAATAGCTTCAGTATAGGTGGACGGCTCATGTCCGTGCTCCACCTGTTCTGCACAACTCAGAGCATAATCAACAATGTTACACTCTTCAATTAAACGTGGTCGAGGACCACAATTCCTCCTGTTCCTACGAGCAGCAATAGACTGTTGTGGCTGCAAAACAGGGGGTGAGTTCTGAACATTATTATTATCAGAATCAGAAGAATCAGAATCATCAGAACCAGCAGAATCAGGATCAGAATCATCTGAAGTAGCAGCACCATCATTGTCAACAGTGACATTTTCATTTTCAACAGAGTGCTCCACCTCGACACGAACCTGCTCCTCAGAAAAATCTGGCAAAACATCTGAGGACAACTTATCAAAGTACATAACAGATTCATTGAAAACAACACTCCTGCTCATAAAAGCCTTTTAGTTTCGGGATTCCACAACTTGTATCCTTTTACACCCGAACCATAACCAATGAACACACACTTAATAGCTCTCGGCTCTAACTTTCCATTATCAACATGAGCATAAGCAGTGCAGCCGAAAACTTTAAGTTGTGAATAATCAGCAGGAGTACTGACCATACCTCAATGGGAGTTTTCTTGTCGAGGGGAATAGATGGTGACCTGTTTATCAAGTAGCAGGCGGTGGCAGCCGCCTCAGCCCAAAAACGCTTACTCATGCGAGCGTTGGAGATCATGCAGCGAGCCTTGGAGATGATGGTCCTGTTCATCCGCTCCGCTACACCATTCTGCTGAGGCGTGTACGGGATGGTGAGGTGCCTGACAATGCCTTCTTTCCTGCAATAATCATTAAAGGCATTCGAACAAAATTCGCCACCATTGTCAGTACGAAGTAATTTCACCTTCCTTTCTGTTTGCCTTTCAATCATAGCTTTCCACTCTTTAAAAGCAGCAAACGTATCATCCTTATTTTTCATGAAATAAGGCCAAACTCTTCTAGAGTAATCATCAATAATGGTAAGCATATAACGAGCACCACCATAAGAGGGCTTACGAGATGGCCCCCAAACATCAGCATGTACATAATCAAGTGTACCTTTGGTGGTGTGAACAGAAGCATTAAACTTAACTCTTGTGTGCTTACCGAAAATGCAGTGTTCACAGAACTGCATCTTACCCAAACTGCATCCTTGCAGCAAGTCTCTCTTGATCAATTCTGCCATACCAAGTTCACTCATATGTCCAAGACGCTTATGCCAAAGGTTAGTTTTACTAGCGTCATCATGAGAAACAGCAGCAACAGTACCAGATAACGTGCTACCTCTAAGAACATATAACTTAGCAGAATTCATATCACCAACCATAACATGAGAGAACCTTTTGATACCTTTAGGAGTTTATTTCCTCCGTACTTGTACCCGTCACAGTCAAGGGTACTGAGCGAGATCAAATTTCTTGCCATGGTTGGTATGTGTTTCACTCCCGTCAACGTGCGTGTCATACCGTCATGTGTCTTGACCTGAACGACCAACACCAACAATGTTGCATTGTTGGTCGTTCCCACACGCACGAAATCTCCAGTCTGCACTAACTCATAAGAACTGAACCAATCTTTGTTACAGCAAATATGAAAAGAACATGCAGTATCTAGAATCCATTCATCCTGACGAGAAACACATGCAGCTAAAACAGCTAGGCATCGCCATCAGAACTACCATCAACAACATCAGCCTCACCGGTATTATTACCTTCATTATTTTTCGGTTGGTAAGTACCTTTTCTTTTCTCCTTGTTCTGCAACTTCCAACAATCATCAATGACATGATTAGATTTCTTACAATACCTGCAGAACTTGTCTCGTCCTTTGGACTTTGAGCGACTTCTGTCACCCTTGCTCTTATCTCTGTTGTTGTTGTGGTAGTGGTTATCTCGCTGCTCAGGCCTCCCTCGGACCTGCAAAGCATCGCCCTTGGAGGACGACGACTCTCTTTCTGTACCATACCTTTCATCTTTTCCCTGGCAAGCAGGGCCTCATATACTTCCGCGTGGTTAGTTCATCACGGCTTAACAGTATGGTATCACGAAAATTTGCAAAGGAATTTGGCAGCGAGCATAGAAGTAAAAGTGCTAGATCTTCATCATCGTACTTTACCTCCATCGACACTAGGTCAGAAACGATCTCCTTAAAGATCGATAAGTGATTCATTACCGAACCACCTTCTTGCAACTTGTGCGTGAACAACTTCATCTTCACATGCATCTTGCTGGTGAGATCTTTGGACATGCAGATCGACTCCAGCTTAGCCCACAGTGCCGCTGCGGTTTTCTCCTGGAGTACTTCTTGCAGAATATCATTAGATAGATGAAGTTGAATAAGCGATAAAGCCTTACGGTCTTTCCGCTTCTCATCGGTCCATGCCGCCGCATCCTTGTCGCCGAATTTCTCCAGCGCCTCGTCAAGATCATTGGACTGTGCGAGGATCGCACGCATCTTGACCTGCCACAACGAAAATCTCGTCTTGTAGTCCAGCGCCGGTAGATCGAACTTCATCGATGCCATCCAAAACCCTAATCTGAAAACAGATCTGAAACAGGGCTCTGATACCACTTGTTGTAAACGATAGCAAAGAAACGACGAAGAGCGGAACGATCAAACCAAAGGGGACACGAGATTTTAACGTGGAAAACCCTCCAACAAAGGAGGAGAAAAAACCACGGGCGCCAGCCAGCAATACTTCACTATATCGGGTGAGGTTACAAACGCCGTGGGTTTACAATGTATGGCTTACCCCAAAACGGCGGCTTACAAGAGGAATATATAGAAGCATAAAACCCTAGGTCGGCTGCAGTCCAACCCGGAATCGATCCCACCGCGGCGGTACTACCGCTGGGATAGGCGGTAGTACCGCTGGGGTGGGCTGGTTCGGCTCTTCCCACCTCAGCGGTACCGGCGGCGGTACCGCCAGCGGTACCAGTCGGTACCGGACAAGCGCGTCAGACGGCCATTCTGGCGGTAGCGGCGGCGGTAGCGGTGGCGGCAGCTCTCGAGCGGTAGTACCGCTTAACCCAGCGGTACTACCGCTGGAATTTGGATCACCATAAAATAACAGACTTTATATCGGTGCCTACCACCCAAGTCTTTTTATAAGCAGTAATGTTTCCCTAAGCAAACGATGCATAGCTTATTTCTCATTTTCTTCTCTATCATGGAAATCTATCGTCTTATTTCGTGCTTTATTTTATGGCGTCGATGCATAGTAAATATAGCAATTTGATGGATATGGGAATAGAAGGCCAAGGGAAGTACCGACGGATCACCGGAATTGCAATATGAACTCATTGCATTGCTTACACTCTCCCTCCCGCTCCACTTTCTGAGCTACTCTCCCACGTCATGGTTCTTCTAGCTATTATGCCCGCTAGTTCGAAATGTCTCGTAACCAGGCTCTCATGCAATCACGGGGATTGCAAAAATAGCGTGAGGTGGATCAATAATTGCCGTCGCTCGATGGTTTTAGAGGAGCAATGTAGATAAATTTGAAGCATACATATCGGAAATGTGTAGTTACCACCCGGGGAGAATACCCCCCATCTCTGCATCGTTGGATGCGGCATTGGGATTGGTGCCCTCTAAACCATTAACCTTGCAATTAGCTGTTCCATCTGTAATTTTCTGTAACAATCCCTGTGCACTCTGGCAGCACTGTCCTAAAATTCCGGGCATGTCACCGAGCATAACAGTGGCTATCACTGGACGAAGCAGACATGCCTCAGCTCGACAAATATTAAATTTTGAAGATTTAACCCAACCTAACTACTCCCTCCGTTCTAAAATACTTGTCTTACATATTTTAGAACGGAGGGAGTAGGTGATAGTGTTGAAAGTTGGTGCGTTGATGCGTTGAGCTGGCCCAACTAACTAGGGTGAGCTGGCCAAAGTAAAGACGAGGCGCTGCACTGCTGCTGGCCAACGTAGTCAAAGGACTACTGAAACGAACCTGCATGCACCCAGGGCCATCCCAAGGCTTCCGTGCTACACACTTGATGAGAACTGCATGCATGGCGGGTTAGACACGCTGTACTAGACGTGGATATTCGACGGTAAATCTGCATGCCTGCTACGATCCGCTGACCGAGGCTGACAACACAGGCAGATAATTAGCTAGTACTAAAAACGGATTACGAAAATCAAGCGTAATTTGTCGGAACCCAGACAGACCATTCTGCCATGCACGAATCTCGAGTTAATTAATCGGACGATACGTAAAGGCAGTGGCGGAGGACGAACAAAAACTGAGGTAGGGCGGAAGTAGAAAACAACTGTATCGCCCCATCTATTCGGCCTTCTTCTTCCTACATTTCTCCACCATACTACATCTATAGGGTAGAAACGAAATAATCAAGGTAGGGCGGACGCCCTACCTCGCCCTACTGGGTCCTCCGCCACTGCGTAAAGGGGTGGCATTCTTCCCCGGTGGTAACAAATCCACACTCGCATACCTACATGGCGACGTATCCGGTGAAAACCTCCGTTCGGTGCAAACCTGAAAACTACAACCGTGAGCCATCCGATGGTGAATAAACGTCACAGATTCGAGGTGGGATCGTAACCAGCCACTTAAACGACTTTTAGCAGATAACCCCTGTCTTTATTCTCCCTCAAGAATACTAATTGTTAAAGTATGCTTTGTATACGTACGTGACTTGTATTAGAATATCTGTTAGGATATCAAACCGAATCCTGTATAGCTGATTCGGTTGTTGATCTTGTTGTGATCCTCCTTGCTTGCCAAGGCATGTACTCCTATATATTGCTAATACACGATCGCCCAATAGTGTGGCGCTTCCAAAACTTCCTCGTTTGCTTGGTATCAGAGCAGTTTTTCGTTTCCCTCAACCCTAGCTTCCCAACCGATCCAATCTCCAACTCCCACCATGTCTGACACCGCCGCCGCGCTCTCCTCCAACACCTCAGCGGCCCTCTCCTCCGCCTCATCACCAGCCCTCAACGCAGCTCTCGTTCCCGCTGCCATGCCCGCCCTGCCACCTGCCGCTTCTCCGGCGGTGAACGTCGCCAGCGTCCGCACTCATGTCCCCGTGACGCTCGACTTGAAGACCTCCAACTTCACCAAGTGGCGCATGCTGGTTCGTGTCTTGCTCGGCAAGTACGACCTGCTCGGGCACGTCAACTCCGTCACCGCCGTCGCCGCTCGGACTCCCGAGTGGATCCGCGAGGACTACGTCGTCCGCTCGTGGCTCTACGGCTCCATCTCCGACGAGATCCTCGACATCATCATGGCGGAAGAGCAAACCGCGCAGGAGGCGTGGGCTCTCATCACCAATCTCTTCCTCGACAACCAGATGACTCGCGCGGTGTACCTCGAAGCCGAGTTCCGCGGGCTCGTGCAAGGGGACCTCTCCATCACCGCCTACTGCCACCGCCTCAAATCCCTCTCCGACGCGCTGCGCGACGTCGGCACCCCGGTGTCCGACCAGGCTCTCGTCCTCAACTGCCTCCGCGGCCTCAATCCGCGCTACGCCGACATCACCACCATCGTCACCATGCAGAACCCGCTGCCCACCTTCGCCCAGACGCGCTCGCTGCTCACCCTACGCGAGACGCAGCTCGCCCACACCATCCAGACGGGCGCCCAGACCGCGCTGTACGGCGCCCACGGCGCCGGCTCCTCCAACAGCACGGGCTCACACCCGGGCGACAACCGCGGCCCTCATGGCGGCCACGGCGGCGGCAACGGCGGTCCCTGGAACGGGAACCGCAACGGCAGCGGCAACGGCGGTCCCTGGAACGGGAACCGCAACGGCGGCGGAAATGGCGGCGGCTACTACAAGAAGAAGAACCGCAACGGCGGTAACCGCAATGGCGGCACTGGCGGCGACGGCGCGGCCTCCCGCACTGGCTCCTCCGCCGTCGGACCATGGGTCTGTTTCAACCCGCATACGGGCCAGGCCCAGCAGCTCTCCGCGCCTCCCGTCGCGCGGCCCTACGCCGATCAGGGTCTCCTTGGCCCACCGCCTGCCCCGATGCCCCCGGCCCAGGCGTTCACCTCCTTGGCGCCCCTCCACGATCAGGCGTTCGGCACCAACCCGCCGCCAACCCCCGGCTACACCAACACTCCGGCTTGGGACTGCTCCAGCCTCATGGCGGCCCTGAACAGCGCTGCCACCCCTTCGACTGTTGGTGAGTGGAACATGGACTCCGGCGCCACCGCACACATGGCCTCGGACCCCGGTATGCTTCATACTCTTAAACCTTCTGTTCCTTCCTCTCTAGTCACCGTCGGCAACGGTTCTACCCTTCCCATCTCTCACATTGGCCACTCCTCTCTCAATGCTTCCGCTCATAATTTCCATCTTAACAATGTCTTGATCGTTCCTAATCTCATTAAAAATCTTATTTCTACGCGTCGTTTCACCATTGATAATAATTGTTCTGTCGAATTTGACCCTCTTGGTTTTTCTATAAAGGATCTTCGCACCAAGGCCGTGATCACTAGGTGCAATAGCCGTGGCGACCTCTACACGTTTTCACCATCAGCCATCACCAACAACGCCTACGGTCTCCTCGCAGCATCCACCTCCACCGAGCTATGGCATCGTCGCTTAGGTCATCCAGGGCGTGACACTATGTCACATCTTCATAAGAAGTCATTTATCCCATGTAATAAAGCACCCGCACATGTTTGTCACGCTTGTCAACTTGGCAAACATGTGCGCTTGCCCTTCGCTAGGTCTACCTCTACGTGTGTCGAACCTTTTCAGCTAATACATTGTGATCTTTGGACCTCTCCGGTGCTTAGTCATTCTGGTTTCAAATATTATCTTATTATTGTGGATGATTTTTCTCATTTTATGTGGACGTTTCCCTTACGCCAAAAATCCGACACCGCCACCCACCTCATTGCCTTTATCGCCTATGCTCGCACGCAATTCTCTAAACCGTAGTTGCTATGCAAGCTGATAACGGGACCGAGTTCATTAACTCTACGGTCACGTCCTTCTTCACCACCCACGGCATCCGTCTCCGCCTATCCTGCCCCTACACCTCTGCCCAAAACGGAAAGGCCGAGCGCGCCATTCGCACCGTCAACGACGTCACTCGCACACTTCTTTTCCAGGCGCGCATGCCCTCCTCCTACTGGGCTGAAGCTGTCGCCGCCGCGACCCACCTAGTAAACCTACGACCTTCCCAATCCATCAACTTTGCCATACCCTACCAACGCCTGTATAACACCTCCGTTCTTTCCCCGTTCACCAAACCTCAGCACCGTCCGCTCCACCAGGCTATGGCACTCCACCGCAGACGGCGTCCCGGCTGCTCCACTACGTGATGGCGCTCCACCACGCGACGGCGTCCCGGCTTCCGGCTGTGCTGCCCCCATATGACGGAGATTTGGTCTTGCCCCCACGCGACATCAACTCGGCGGCCGCGCTGCCCCGATGCGACGGCGAGCCGGCGCCCTCGGCGCTGCTCGACGCGACGACGACCTGGCATCTCTACGCGACTTACCTTGGGGCCGCGGCGCTACTACACCTGATGGCGACCCGGCGGCGGTGGCGCTGCCCTGACGGTGACCTGTAACTGACTGGATGTGGAAGCGGTGCTGTACCTGAAGGAGTAGCAGAGAACGTTGCTAATGCACTCCATCTGTAGCAATTGTGCTAGCTTAGATCTTTTGCGGCATGTATGAAACATGGTGGCACTTTGCAACTCTTCTGATTTCTGATGTAATATATGGATGCATGAAATTGAATATTGAATGTGAATTTGATTTGGTTTGTTCGGTGCTTGCGAATTGCTCTTTTCCTGATGAGTACATGGCATGTTTGCTGACAGCTTGGAGTACAAACAGAACGACCAAAAGAAGATAACTACCCAGTCTCGCAAAGACTGCACCAAAGCAAGCAATTGGAGCTTTCAGCAATCACACGATTTTGAACAGATTCTAGACCTTCAACAAAACCTGGAGATTGGCATGAACACATCAATACTACAGTTTTAATAAATACTATGAACAGGGAATTTTGGATATTTAGACTGTACCAAACCGATTCAGACTAACACTCGGAGATTGTTCCTACAGATTTCATTAATGGAGAAAGAAATCAATCAGTAGAGGATTTTAATCTTACCGATGCTGGGCTGCGAGAAAGCAGGGGCATGTGAGGGGATGATGAAGTGGCAAGGGCGTCGAGCACGATGGCCGGCAGCGAGACATGGTCGGAGAGGAGAGGCTGGGACATGGGAGTGGATGGAGCGGCAAGAGCGTCAAGGGCTTGCGGCGGTGCATGGTCAGTTTCCATCACGGCCGGCGGCGGCGGACTGCTAGGGCTCACGGCCGGCGGCACACGAGAGATCAGAGACGAGGCGATCAACCAGTCTAGCAGTATTTCCGGATCGTGGGTTCCATACAGGGGGTTATCTGCTAAAAGTCGTTTAAGTGGCTGGTTACAATCCCACCTCAAATCTGTGTCGTTTATTCACCATCGGATGGCTCACGGCTATAGTTTTCACATTTGCACCGAATGGAGGTTTTCACCGGATACGTCGCCTACATGTATATGGAGAATTGGCAATGCATTTGATAGGCTTGTCAAAACGGAGCTGCGTGGTCATGAAAACCTCCAGATTTGTTTTTGTTTTGTTTTGAAATGAACGTGGTAAGGGAAGCCCCTACATCATTTTTTTAAATAATAAGAACCCAAATCTGCGTCCGTGAGAACTTAAACTTGGGTGGTTGGGTTGTACATCCACTTCTCACTTCTTACCTCCAGATTTGGTTGCTTCTAACCTATCATGCATAATAGAGATATAGCCACGGTCTAGTGCTCAAATGTGAATAAGCTGGTTTACTTTCTTTGATGTGGGTTTAAGTCAGTTTTTATGCTTTTCTACTACAATGAAAAGTAGAGAATATGCTAGTTATTGCAAAATAAAGATGTATTTTTGTAATTGTATGTTTGTCCGTGCATCTAGTGTGGGCAAAATACGCTCAGCATTTTGGAATTTGATATGCGAACATTTCTTTGTAATCAACAGTTCATGGTTACTCCACGAGAAACGTATCATGTCTTCTCAACTTTGGTTTGCCCTTGGTACCCCTACCTAAAGACCACTTATAAGGAGTCAATGTAAATTTTATCAAATGTAATTCGGCGTATACATAAAGAATGCACCACCATGGCATAACATTTTAGGTTTAATTTCGATTCAAAGCTTAAGACTGTTCACATCGAAATTTAGTTTTTGTTTTTGATCTGGGAATTCAAATTTAAATATGAAATTTTGTAGTATGATAGATACATGTTTCATCTATGCGGTACATTTTTAAAACACTTTTTACGACTATAAGGCCTTGTTTACTTTCAAGGTATTGGAAGTGTATTTTACGGGAATGGAGGGGATTATTTTGGATCCCAGAAAATCCCGAGTAGTCCGTTTACTAAGCAGGTTTTGGAAGGGATGATCCCCAGATATCCCACAAACCGTCTCATTTTAGTGCAAATAAAAAATTCTACCCATACCAGTGTATTTAAGAGAAATAGTATTTGTGGTGATTTGAAAGGATTGGGTGATGGGAAAGATTTCACCAAATATCCTTTCATTCCCAGTTCATTTGGGGATGAAAATACACCCGTAATAAACAAGTCCTAAGGCCGCGCTTGGAAAGGGGTAGATTTTTTCGCCCGATATTTCTCCACCCCTCCGTAGCTGTAAAATGTAGGGACCTACTCGTGTCCGTATTTCTTCCTTCCGGCCGGAAAACAACAATCCAAGCGAGGCCTAATGGAGCCATTTCCAGGTTGGAAGTAGCAAGAGAAAAGACTCGGAGCAGGAAAGAATTGTACTCCATCGAATGGAAATACGCGTCGTGAATGGTTTAGCGTAAACACTGCAATACACAATGCGTCGGGTGAATCCGTCCCTTCGCTCGGATTCGAAACGGTAAAAAAGAGCTCCGTTCTCGTCTCCGATGCCCCGAATCCAGTCCCATCTCCCAAATTCCCAAATCCGCTCAGCGGAGCGATGAAGAACCCTAATCATCCTCCGGCGAAGCCCTCCTCCTCCGCCAAGCCGCCCGCCTCAGCCAAGCCCTCCGCCGGCGGCATGTCAGGCCGCAAGTCCCGCTGGGGCCCGCCACCCGCCGGCACCGCGCCCAGCCCCGCCGGGGAGAAGGCCGCGTCCACCTCCCGCCGCACCCCGACCCCACCGCTTCCTCCAATCCCAGACGGCATCCCGGCCCGCCTGCCCCTGCCGCTGCCCCGCTCGCCCGCAACCCCGCGTCGCCGGCGGCCGCCATCCGCCCGCCGCCGCAGCATCAGCAGCCACCGCCGGTGGAAACCCCTCCCCCACACCAGTACGGCTTCCACAACCTCGACCGCCGCACCATGCTGCTGGCCGACGGCACCGTCCGCACCTACTTCGCCCTGCCCCCGACTACCCATTCGAGCCCGCCCCCTTGCCCCCGCTCGCGCACCTCCCGCGCCATGCCGGCCCCGAGGCTTGGCCGCCGCAGCATCAGCCGCCGCCGCCGCAGCAGCAGTTCCCGCCGCACGACGTCAAGCGCAAGCACCACGCCGACCCCGACGAGGGCTTCTCCAGGCACCCGAAGCAGCCCCGGTTCGAGGCGCCGCATCACCCTCCCCAGATGCCGCCTCCGGTCGACCGGCAAGCGGTCAGGAAGGCCTTCCTCAAGTACTCCAAGATGCTCAACGAGAGCACCGCCCAGAAGCGGAGCTACCTTGAAGGAGGACGCGTCCCGTGCCTCCCCTGCGGCAGGTTTGGTGATCCCGCCTTGCTTGTCATTTTCTTCCTGGGGAGCATTCTTGTACAGATTGTAGTCAGGTTTTTGTGCTGGTTTCTTTCCATTGTTGAGCTCGTTCTTACACTCTAACTTCGTATATCTTTGCTATGTGATTGTTATCGTCGTAAACTGATACTATATCTTGTGTATGTCTTGCTGGAAAGACCTGCATCACAAATGCTTGCCAATAGTTTTGTGCGCCATAGCTTTTTTTTATGGTTCTCAATTTGCGGTCTACTTGATGATGGACGGTTGTCTGTTCATTTCTCTAGATGTCAGTTAGTACTAGTTGTGGTGAATTGTAGCTTTGGTATTGCTTCATTTCATCTGATACAGGCATGGAATTGAACTGCACTTAGGGAATGCCTTGATAGATTTTCTGCTCTCTGCTACTAGGTTCAATGCCATTATGGTTCCTAAATTTGTTTCTGCTATTGAAGTTTTTATTTTGTCAGGTGAGAGTTATGGTATCAGCATATTCCACCAGACCATTTATCTGTTACTGTCGCTTTGTGCTCCTTTCCTATCCGAGCGTATATCTGTGAGCTTGCCTCGGGTTAACACATGTGAATATGTGATTCATGCTGTCTCTTTTCTACCCAGTACCCACTTAAGCTCAATGCAAAGTGTCATTTTCCTTTTGTTATTAAGAGAGAACTGCGAGGCTTTCTTTTCTACTTGTGGCGTATCAAATCAAACACATTACTGCTTTAATTTGGAACTTGCTATTAGACTATCAGTGCGGAACTTCAAGTTATAAATGTCCTTTCATTTTTTTCAGAGCTACATGTTGTGTGATTTTTCTGATTCAGTGTACTGTGGAGTATACTGTTCTGCAGCAATATATGAACTGCGTATTCTGCTTTTATTTTTGCAGATGAGTAGTTACATTGGCTGATACTGCTCAGACAGATTTGATACTAATATGTTTGTTTATTGGCTATGAATAGATGTGTTTATTATTCTAATTTGAATCCCGTACCAACCAAAATGTACCATTCCACTACCCAAAACAGCTCAGCAGAGGCTACATTCTGTATTACCTCAGTTCTATCTTACTGTAGCCATGCTGGTCAACTATGGTTTTGAGTGATTTGCATGTAGGAGCGGATCTCGTTGCAAGAATCTGCATTATGCCCCGGTGTGGCGCTTGCCTCACGTCCATGCATGAGTTGTGCCAAAGCTGTACTGCTTCACTGCCGCATGCACAGCTTCATGTTACATACTCATGCCGCTTAGAGCATACAACATAGTAATAAAAAAATGAACTGGACCATGATCTAACTAGAAAACCCTGGAACCAGTGGCCTGTCATTTCTGGTTCAGTTAGAATACATTTATACATGAACGGGAGAAAATCAGGAGCAGTCAAACCACCCAAGTGCGCCAGGGGACTCCTCTTTTGATATTCCGCCGAAATTTGGTGCGCGGGTGGGATTTGAAACCGCGACCTCACCCACGGAGGTCCGAACTCCATCCGCCACT
The DNA here is from genome assembly GCA_947311845.1 of Poa pratensis. Lineage (NCBI taxonomy): Eukaryota > Viridiplantae > Streptophyta > Magnoliopsida > Poales > Poaceae > Poa > Poa pratensis. The sequence goes on from CAMZMU010000054.1 coordinate 11,184,322, forward strand.
AACCAACTAGACCTGATTGCGTTGTTGTATAATCCCAAGTTGGGACATATTTGTACTTTCATGAACTTTGGTCATATTGGTGAACCAGTGGTTTGACCAATGAATCGATGAAAGCCTGAACTCTCACTCTTCCGTCTTTTAGAAAACTACAATTAGGAGCTTGATGCTACGTGGCAATATACCAAGCGGATTTGTTTGTTTGAGAATTGTGAGGGAGGATGGTTTAGTAGGAGAGAAATGGAGACATGAACGGCCGAGTGGTGTTATATTATACATTTTTCGACCTTTGTTTGGCCAGTATGTCTTGTTTGCATGGCCTTCTAGTGATATTGCTTTTGAATGCTTGCCTATTGATACACATGTCATGGCTACTATTTATGTCGGAGGGGTTTGTGAGAATCCGTGCGTGTAATAGAGGTGTGAACTTATGGATTATATTATTTCAATTGAATGAAAACATCTTGAAATGGTAAAGCCCGAATTGGCTGGTACGACCGTACAACATGGTCCTAAGAGGCAAACCCGGATGCAATTGACCACAACGTTGGTAATGGAATATTTTGCTTGTACCTTATAGGTTTATTTATGGATAGTTTGGTAAACCGTGACATAGTGATTTTGTGGTAGGTAAGGTGATAGAGAAATAGTTGCTGTTATTCTATCAAAGGATTATTTGTTTGATGCTAAAATTGTTTTAAAAATAACCTTAGTCCAACGGGGACTTGGAGATATCACCGTCGTAGAGGCACCGGAATTCAAGGTTTTAAAGCGCTAGGCTGATTCAGTGTTTTGCTTCCGCTTTTCCTTTTATGTAGGATTAAAGCGCTAAGTGCAATTAACGGCATGTTTTATAAATAGTCTTAACCCAACGGGGACCTTGAGATATCACTGTCATAGAGGCACCTCTGTTCAAGGTTTTATTAAGCGCTAGGCGATTCAGCGTTTTGCCTCCGCTTTTCCCTTTTCTGAAGGATTAAAGCGCTAAGCGTAATTAAGTGCATGTTTAAGCGCAGTTAAGCGTTAGGCGTTTTGCCTCCGCTCAGCGCCTAAGCGATCTTAAGCGTGGGTCCTAGGAGCGCTTTTTATAACCTTGCCCCTATAACTTATTACACTCGGACTCGACCAATATGGCTGCAGAGAGCATGGACCAGATAGGTTGTTGGCTCTAGGTCTATGGGCCATGATAATTGTCCGTCTAAAATTTGAACCTACAACCTCCGTCTTGAGCTGGTTTATAATCAATTTGCATGTAAGAACATAATATATTCAACAAAACTAGCATATTTTAATTGCCTTGTTGCTTTTTAAATGTAATTATACCTAATATATTCCATCTATATATTAGAGTGTTCTAGAGAAAGCACGGCCCCACTGATACCACTGGCCAACTGGGCCCCACGGGTGGTTGCAATAACATTGCCAAAAGTTGATAAGATCCTAATAGACGTAGAAGGCTCTGTCAGCCCTTCAAATGGCAACATTTATTATCCCTTCGTCCAAAGGGTATTAGGTCAGTAAATAGTTACTCTCGGAGAATGTCATATTATCTCCACTTAACTACATCTAGTATATTTTGACTGTGGAAGCGAATACTGTGAAAAAGGAAACTTCCATTTGCATGTCCTTATAGCTTTCGTGTGCGATGTTTGTTCAGACTCACCATATCTTATACTCCATATGGTATATTTGAATAATCTTCATTCCTTTCTGTAGTTCATGCAAAATCATCCCGTATCAAAAGCTCTCTTTTCTTGTTCCACAAACTGATCGTTTGTATGGTTACCTTTCCTAACATGTTTACCTAGATTTGCCTACACACAGGTTCCATCGAAACCCTTTGGTAGAACTACTTTCCTTTGTTGTCCTTCATTTCTAATCAGCATTCACCATTCAGAACTGAATGTGCATGCGCGTGCGTACAACTTATAGAGGTGATTTATACAAATGGCAAGCTTAGCGGTTGGTGAGCGTAGGGGATAAAAGGATGAGTTGGCTGCATTGATGGGACTATGGACCACTACATAATTGTAACCGCTCCTTATGTATGCATGGTAGAAGAAAGATCCCTGGTGCAGTGGCCGAACTTGGGCGGGGAGGGATACGGTGGGGGGTGGGGGGTGAGGGTGGAATGGGACAACAACTCAACCATTTGGCCCGGTATGGATATATTGGCCAATTACTAAGAAATAGGCAAAAATAACATGACCGGGGTTAACCCTTGGGAAGTTCCCCCGCTACCCTGGTGCGTCCTAGGCAACTTCACGCTGTACCAACTGGAGTAGCCAGTAGGTTACTTTACTAGTGAACAAACATCTACACTCTTTTCTTGCCATGGGCTCTTTTTTAGCATTGGAATCCTATTTTCATGCTTTCTCATGGCACATGTGGGATTGACATATTTTGCGGCTTCTGCAATGAATTTGAGATCTTTTCCATCTGTACACCATGTCGTAGAAAGTTTGTAACGGTTCAATTTGTTTTGGTAGTTTTCAGCTCGTTGACCAGATCCTAATTTGTTTGTGATCATGTTCTGGTCAATGTGCATAATTCCAGGTCTTCTCAGGACTTCGCTGATGTGCATGGGCTTGTCATGCATGCTTACAACCCACCAAATGCAGATTCATTTGTTGATCATCTTGGTTTACACAAGGCATTATGTGTCCTTATGGGATGGGATTATACAAAAGTCCCTGATAACTCTAAGGCATACCAATCATTACCTCCTGACCTTGTTCAAGCAAGTAGGGAGGACCTTATTATGTGGCCGCCGACTGTTATCATTCGTAACACTGCCTATGGGAGGAAGAAAGATGGACGCTCTGAGGGTTTGGGGAACAAAGAAATGGATAAGAAGATTGCAGGTATGTCTATATTGCAGTCTCTGACTTATAAAGTGAATAGTTCCGTAGTTGGTTGGATAAGTTCACATAAGAGGTTTCTTATTTGCACTCGATGTGCTTGGTTTTCATTTTTCTTATTTGTACAGGGGAAATCGATCATGTAGAAATGAACCAAAAAAACTTATATAGTGACGCTTTAAAGGCCCATCACCCTGGTCCTTCACTTTCCACTGCAATATCATTAGAGCATTCCAATAATGTGCCTATTAGAATTGAACATAAAAGACCATGACATAGCTCGTCAAACTGATGGATTTGATAAAATGGAATACTTCCCATTTTTATATGACCTCAATCTGCTTAATATTCTCTCAGGCGCGTAGCGCGTTACTGTCACGTGCCAAGGTTGACAAAACTGACTGTTTGTGTCGAGTAGCTGACTTGATATGAACTTATAATCTTGTATGTTTGTAACTTCTGTTAGGCAGGGTGAGGGTCATGCGGTTATTCTATTTGTTGTTGGGTCATAGAGCAGAACTGTCTTTGCTGATTGGACATACTGCTGAGGCAGTAGCTCCGGAGTGTTAGTTTTTTCTGACAGAAGTGTTAGATTCAGGATACTCCGCTCTTGCAAGCTTGATCTCTGCAGGAGTTGTGGAGTATCTCATGTTATGTGCTTTGTTAATCTGCAGAGTAACGCTTTATTACATGGATTCCGTAAAATACACATCCATTGGGAAGCGTTAATGCATAGAGTACTGTAATTGCAAGTTATTGTACTGTCCATGCAAAATTAGTTTGACGTGGCTGTCTTAATACTTGTCTCCTAGTTTCAAATTCAAGTAGTCCTGTTACATTCTGATGTGTGAGTCTGCAAAGCACCACATACTACTAGTGTGCTATGATTGGTGAGGCTGTTTGGTTCCCCCTAAGCTTGCTACACCTACGGTTAGACATCCCACAGTTCTTAGTTGAGTGTTTAGTTGGTTACCACAGTTGTGGCTTCTTGCCACTCTGTACTGTTCACATTGACCCAGACGTCTCAGAGTTTTGAGAGTGTGGTGCTGATTGTTTTTAGCAAGATTTGGAAATAGGGGAAGACTCTACATTATAAGAGGAGCAGACAATAGCATTATATATGAGGTTTATATTCCTTGCTAAACCAAATATCTTTTGTAGAAATGATCTTGAGTGTGCAATCTGGAATTGATTGGTGAGCCACATTTAGACATTGAGAAATAAAACCACATGAGAATATTGTTCGCAGTTATGCAACTGTTGCTCTGTTGAGCACATGTTTATGGAGCAATACCGTATTCAGCACAGTAATATTTGCTGTGTCGTCATCTATCTTTGTTTCCAGAACTAGGGTTTGCTGGTGGCAAGTCGAAGTCCTTGTATGGAAAGGAAGGGCACCTGGGACAGACACTAATCAAGTTCGCGAACAACCCAGCTGGTTTGAAGGAGGCTGAGCGCCTTGCTGAGTTCCTCGAGAGACAAGATCACGGACGTGTAGGTTGGTCACGGGTACAAGCCTCTCGCTCTTTAGACCCTGATACGAGCCCTTTGCTGGTTGAGACCGATAACAGGGGTGACAAAAAGAGGATCCTTTATGGGTACCTAGCAATTTCATCTGATCTGGACGAATTAGACTCAGATTCCAGAAAAAGGGCTACCATCAAGAGCAGAAAAGAATTTGACCCATCTGACTAGCCTCTTATCACAAAAATGTCCACCTTCCTGTCAGTTTATTCAGTTTGCACCGAGACTTCTGTATCTTACCTGCAATGCCGTTTTCATAGATACATCAACTGCTGTGCTACAGAAGCCTTCAAATATAATACCTGCTCTTAGGATGCTTATAATCACTATCGTATTTCCTGGGATTTATTTTCACCGAGTTTTTTTTCTGTCGGGCATGTACTGCTCACTGAATTAAATGATTATATGGAAGGGTATAATTATTCTTCCGAATTGTTAGTTATTTATGTGATTATCAGCAGCCTCCAGTATGAAGTGTGATGTTTGTCTTACCGTGCGGCTGCTAGTGGTAGATAAGTTTCTTTGCACTGTGGATTATTATGGTGTCCTTTGAATATCGGAAGTGAGGGTGTGGTACTTCTTTTGGTGTATTACTGGTTATATGTTGCTTGATATCGTTACATCAGGCTGGCGCTATTGTAATTGCCTATTTCTGAGGAATTGCCATAATCCCTATGGACTTTGTGTTCGTATTGGTCTTTACATTTGGGTACCGCTCTCACCAATCTGTTGCATGAAACTTGGTAAAGCCACCTATATGCCCTATGGTTCTTTGTAGCACATCTCTGATCAATCATGTTTGCATTACAAGCAGTGTGATTTGGTTCCACCACTTTGAATATGAGATGCTGAAGCAGAAAAGATTAGATAAATGGTGGCGGTGTAATCATACTATGTTTATCACACTTGCTCCCCTTAAATATTTAAATCGGGATGTACATTAAAATAGGCAAGGGATTAACTGAAGTAGAACAGACACCAGTTACACCTCAAAATATTACTAGTATTAAGTTAGCACAATTTAATAGGTCAATGATTGGAACAAGTAAACAGAAATATGGCATATGTATATATTCTGCCACCTATTAACGCCGCATAGATGTATTTGTCTCGTTTTCTGTATATTCCTTTACCTCACCACATTACCCATTCTGCTTCTTCTCTGAACTGGACGCTTCTTGTTGTGTTCCATTTCCATCCCAGTTCCAGAAAAGAAAATTTGTGGGAGAAGTTGTGCATTATCTCTTTCTATTTTGAGTGCTTCATGGTATCTAGCGCATCTCCACTCTCCAGTAGGGTGCAAGATCTTCTCATACAAGTATTCCTTGTTGCTGGGAGTGCAGCAGTGTTACTGTGTCCTAATGCTCCTTCGGCTGCCTGTCATGTGTACTGGCTTGCTCACGCTGCTGCGCTCTCTGTACATTCCTACTACAGTATATCATCACCCATCCATTCTATTTCTGGGAATCGGATGCTTCTTGCTGTCTAAGGTGTTTCATGTCCAGCCCTGTGTGTTGTGCTTCTAGAGCAGAAAGGTGTACTGCTGTTTGCCTACTTGCTGTGGGTGTGCGTGACCGTCCATCATTGGTGATTTTGTCAGACCAAAAGACCTGGAGCGGCCGGCCGGTGGTGCACTCCACTTCCATCTTCCATGGGTGGATGCTGCTCCCTGCGATGATGTTCTGGTGTTGCAGGGATTATAACATGTCTACATGGTACCGTTGCTGTCGTGAGGTCGAATGCTTTGCTTTCCGGTTAGTTACGCATCAGCCGGATGACGCCATGGCAGTGTTCAGATCATTTTTATTTTTACGTACTAGCATTTTTGTGTGGAAGCTCTCACATAAGTGGCCACCTACAATATTTAAACATAACCAACTTTAATATATTCCTCCATCAATTTGTACACAGTACGCAGATTCTGGAGTACCAAACAAGTAAAAATGCATAGTACAACTGCTCACTCACGAATGACACGCATGATGAAAATACTACTCCTATTACGTAGCAAGGTTACACACAAATCAGATACCACACTATAAACCATACCTTACTGCAGAGGCATGAACATGGTAAAATCCAAGTCAATAATACATCGAATTAAAGCAAACACACATACACGCAGAACGGCAAACAAACAAACAGAAGTGGGAGAAACTGCCAGGATCTTCTTCAACTCTATCTTTATTCGATGACCAACAAACCAGGTGCACGGACGGGTGCTTCGTGTTGATGGCGAGTAATTTGATCGATTGATTGCTCCCAAACTCAGCTTCTTCTTTTTTCCACGTGGCTCCCCAAAAAGGGACCGAGCTCCACTATCATTGAGCTTAGTTTCAGCTTCTTGGCGTTGGCGTTGATGCTGTCCATTGTACTTCAAATCAGGATGGTTGGGATGTTCTTTAATTTCCTCTCTAACCGGATAGATGTCACAGCTGTCCCCGCTGAGCTCAAGCTTTTTCAGCTTCGGAAGGCCGTTGACTCCAGAAGAACTCCCATGGAGAGAAAAGACCAGAAGATCATCTCGAGCTTAGGAGTCGCCCCCGCCTCAAAGGTAATGCTGGTGATGTTGCTGCCCTCGACGACTAGAGACTTGAGACTCTTAAATTCTTCTTCCTTGAATTTGAGTGCGCTCTCGGTGTAAGACTTGTGCCGAAGCCTGAGGCAGCGCAAGATCCTAAGCTTGCCGAGGATGCATAGAGCATCCTCCCCAATGTCAGTTTCGCTCAGTGTTATCTTGGTAAGCATATTGTGCCCTGCAATCCATAGGTGAAGCCCACCTGTGATGGCGCTGATGTTCAAGCTCTGAAGAAGTTTTAGAGGTGGGGGTAATGCGCCCTCACTTTCCGTCTGCAGTTTCATCTTGATTGACAAGGAACGGAGGCAACCGTGCAATTTGTCAATCTGCTGGAAAAGAAGAACCAGATCATCTTTCTTACCCTGGAGAATCACACCAAGCTTCCTGAGATGTCGCAGCATGCCAACGTCAATCAGATCATCATTGTTGAAAATTTCAACATGGGAGAGCAACTCAAGTTTTTCCATTCTTTGGATGCTCTTGGGAAGGCGCACCGTCGCAAATGGCTTCTTGAACCTATCAGAATTGTTGCTTGGAGAGTCTCTCTTTCCAGCAATCAGATGCTTTAGCATTCGAAGCAAAACCGATTTTGTGGCGACTGCTCGTATGATTGTTTGTCGTATATCCAATGTTTGTAGGCACTGCAGCTTCTCAATCTGCTTTGGCAGCCCAGTGACATCTGTGTTCCTGAGACTCAGGTACTTGAGCAGTAGTATCTTGCAAATATTGTCCAGATGCTTCTTCAATCCTTTGCATCCTTGAAGATCCAGCACCTTGATAAACTTCCATTGAGAATATTGAGGCACAGATTCAATGATAGCTAAGATTCCCTGACCCAGATGATCAGATTCAGAGAGAGTATGCTCCTGTATTGCTACCCCGCTGTTGATGGACAAGCGGTGGGCTAGTTCAGGCCGTGACGATGTATCAACGAAGCCTACATCTGTAACAATGAAGTCATGAACAACATGGTTTAACGTAAGGCTCTTGATCTTGCACGCCGTGCTGGTTTCTCCAGGACAAATGAACCCTCGAGTGACTAGCGAGTCGAAGATGCGCTCAGCTTGATCATCCAGCGTGCCCATCCAGAGCTTCTTTTGATTATCAGTCCTTCAGCAGCCCACCTCCTGAGAAGATCAGTTCTCATGATGCTGCGTCCCCGGGGGAAGATTGATAGGTACATCAGGCAGCTCTTGCAATGGCTAGGGAGCTCGCTATAGCAGAACATGAGCATCGCCTTAGCTGTGTTGTTTTTGTTCTCCACGACATAAGGTTTCCAGTTCCGTCGTAGCCCTGTGAGGATTGACATATAGTAGGCGAAGGAACAGTTGCAAGGCCAAGTGCTCTGTTTCGGTAAAAACTGGGACGAGTTTCACACCTGAACTTCTCAACATGAAATCTTTCATTCCCATAGCTATATCCATTGAAGCGACCTCCGGTCATTATTACAGCACTACTATAATCTGTCGCGCACCATCGTGCCAAGTCTTTGTATAAGTAACCGGAAAGACGAACACTTAGAGGCAATTCGCTGTGATCATCAAACCCATGTGAGCCATTTCGAAGTGCTTGCTCGTCGACACCATCAAGAACGATCAGGATTCTCTTACCTGACAGAAGCCCACGATCGTCTAATTCCTTGTCACCCTGCGTCAAATTGACCATCGGGCGCTGAAGTTGTATATGTTGTAGTATCTCCCTGCGCACCTCACGATACTCCCTGTTCAACCCCCCATTGTTGATCCAGATAGCGTGGTCGAACGAACTCACCACGGAAGGATGCTCATACACCTTCCGTGCGATAGTCGTCTTCCCCACGCGACCCTCTCTTTCAATCAAGATTAATCTGTTCGGCCTGGTACCGCGATAATCTATGTGGTTATCATCAACATATTCCTTGGATATGGCCACGTGGTCAAACAACCAAGACAATTTGGTTATGGCCACGTTAGATAGAATTTGCATAACAACTTGCTGGGATGCTATTTTTCCTGCAAGTTTAGTGAAAACTCTACCTAGACTGGGCAGTGATCATACCCCTTTGGTGGTAGACACTGGTGCCCTCCCGGTTCCTAAAACCAAACAGTTTAGGTTTGAAAAATGGTGGCTACAACAAAACGGTTTTAGCCAGGCTGTAGAAAGAATTTGGAATGCTCCCTGTAGGTTGCAAAAATCCATTGACATCTGGCAGTTTAAGGTCAGAGCTTTTAGGAGGTTTGCTACTGGGTGGAATGCTAATGTAGAATCGGCCCAACGCAAACTTAAACAGCAACTTGTTGCTGAATATGATCTTCTTGATGTTTTGTCTGAAACACAACCTCTTTCTCCGAATTCTAAAAACAGAATGAAAATTATTTCTTCTGATTTGACAGATATTTGGAAAAAGGAAGAAGTTAAAGCAAGACAAAGGTCGAGGGAGAAACAGATTCTAGAAGGGGACCAGAATACTGCTTATTTCCATACCATAGCAAATCAGCGCAGGAGGAAGAAGCAGATTACCTCCCTTCAGGGGCCTTCTGGTACCTCTGAAGATACTGAAGGTATAATTGCTATTGCTGTTGATTACTATAAAAAACTTTTTGGTTTCTCGACTAAGCTTGATATTGATTTAGCTGAAGATTTTTGGGATAGTTCTGATCTAGTTTCGGTGGAACAAAATGCTTTCTTAGAAGCAGATTTCACTGAGGCTGAGATTAAAATGGCTGTCTTTGGCTCGTATGCCGAGGGGGCCCCAGGTCCTGATGGCCTGTCTTTTCTTTTTTATCAGAAGTTCTGGGAAGTTATTAAAAAAGATTTAATAGCTATGTTTAATGACTGGAACAAGATGGACCTTGACCTGTATAGACTAAATTTTTCCCTTTTGACTTTGATCCCAAAAGAACCAGATGCAACTACTATTCAGAAGTTTAGGCCTATTGCCTTGACTAACAGCAGTTTTAAGATTTTCTCTAAATGCATGACCAATAGGTTAGGGGTTGTTTGCGAAAAGCTAATTTCCCCAAATCAATCTGCTTTTTTAAAAGGCAGGTATATTTTGGAAAGTGTTGTTTCGGCCCATGAAATTATTCATGAAGCGGCTCGAAATGACCAACCGGGTTTTATCTTTAAGCTTGATTACGAGAAGGCTTATGACATGGTTAACCGTGAGTTTATGCTCAAAATGCTTGCTGCTAGGGGCTTTAGCCCGAAGTGCATTTATCTGTTTAATTCTCTCCTGGATAGAGGCTCTGTGGGGGTCAGGATCAATGATGTTAATAGTAACTTCTTCTTGACAGGCAGAGGTGTTAGACAGGGGGATCCTATCTCTCCCCTGTTTTTCAACCTTGTAGCTGATGTTTTTACGAAAGTGTTGGCTAAAGCTGCCGGTAGGGGCCTTATTTCTGGGTTACTGCAGGGTTTTCGTGGAACAGGAGTGGTCAGCATGCAATATGCAGATGACACACTCCTATTCGTAAATAAAGACATGACACAGGTTATGAATTTAAAATGGTTGTTGTCTTGTTTTGAGCAACTTTCTGGCCTTAGGATTAACTTCCACAAATGTGAGCTCGTTGCCATTAATGTGGAGGCTGATGAGGCGCAGGATTATGCGCAAACGCTCTGCTGTCGCTTAGGAAATTTTCCTATTAAATACCTAGGGGTGCCTCTCCATTATGCTAAACTTCGAAAGGAAGATCTGCAGCCTATTGTGGATAAACTCCTGAAGAAAGCTGCGGGATGGAGGGGAAAACTTCTAACCCACGCAGCCAGACTTGAGCTGGTCAGAAGTGTTTTGGCTAGTATTCCAATCTACCTCCTTAGCGTTATCAAATTTCCCAAGTGGGCCATTCGACTTATAAACTCTCAGATGGCACACTGTCTGTGGGATAATTATGAAGGTCATTTTAAATACCACCTCGCTAATTGGGGGCTTGTCTCGAGGAAAAAAGATTTTGGGGGCTTGGGTATCCCTAATCTGGCTGAAATGAACATTTGCCTTTTGGCATCTTGGATTAGAAGGTATCAATTAGATGATAATAAGTTGTGGAGACAAATTATTGACTTCAAGTATGATGTTAATAACCCAAATATTTTTGCATCCTCTGACTCTGGGGTCTCTCCTTTTTGGAAAGGGGTTCTTTGGGCTGCAAAGGCTGCAAAAATGGGGTACTTCTGGAAAATTGGTAATGGGAAGAAAGTGAGATTCTGGGAGGACCAGTGGTTTGGTTATTCCAGCCTCGCTATCCAATATTGGGATCTCTATGTCATTGTCAATGAAAAAACTATAACGGTGGCAGACGTCTGGGACGAGAACCAACTTAAGGTTTCCTTTCGTAGATGCTTTGACCATAAAATGATGCTGCAATGGTATGAAGTCCTTCAAATTGCTCAATCAATCCGCCTTAGCGGAGATGATGACGCGTTGATCTGGAAATATGAATCCAATGGGGTTTATAGCTCTAGCTCTTTGTATGCTATTTTGAATTTTGGTGGGATACAACCTGTTCATATTCATGCGGTTTGGAAAATTAGAGTTCCACCAAAAATTCATTTTTTCCTCTGGCTTGCCTCCCACAACAAGCTCCTTACTAGGGATAACCTGGTCAAACGACAGCATGTCGATGATATAACCTGTGTTTTTTGCAATGAACCTGAATCTTGCGACCACCTTTTCTTTGAATGTGTGGTTGCTAAAGTGGTTTGGGGGGTTTTAGACCGCATTCTACACATGACTGACCGTGATATCTCTTTTCTTTCTATTGCTAGCATGTGGCTGTGTGAGAAAAAATTTATGCTTCATAATACAGTGCATGCGGCTGCTATGTGGACTCTCTGGAATACCAGAAATGATATATATTTCAATCGTTTGCCTTGGATTGGTTTGCAGAAAATCTGGAGGCTGATGGCATGTACGCTATCCCAGTGGAGGGTCTTATACTCAGAGGGCACAAGAGAGGATGTGGACACGATCGTAAAAGAGCTAGATCAGCTTGCGAGAGCTCCCCCTTTGTTACTGTGGCCCGACCCTGGTTGACCCTACACAATCTGCCAGGAACCAAGATGAACCTGGTGCGAGACACCCGTCAAGACGATGAAGAAGCCTTGGCGTGGAAGTTCACAACCGAAGGGATGGCAAAGTGTCTGGAGGAGAAGAACCTCAAGCTGATCGGGGTCAATGGGGCGCTAAGGGTGGTCGACGCTTGATGGCTTTTCCCTACCTGTGTTGGTGGTGTTTCTCCTTCTAGTCCTCATTTAGAGCCTTTGGTGTGGTAGTTGGAACCTTCTGGCGTTGGTGCCGTTTGTCCGAGGTGGCTGGTATAGCTTCCTGAGACTTTGAGTTGTAATAAGCTGAAGTTGTAACCCAACTCTGTGGTGGAGGTTTCTTTAATGGAACCGGGGTGAGACCCTTTTATTCTACAAAAAAAACATATTCCTTGGAAAGGAGACACTTGACCTTGTTCGCGTCTTCCTCTAGTGTGTCCGGTGGTTCACCGCAGAGCAGCTCACGTCTTCGCAGATCCTCCTCCTCCTCTGGTCCGCCCGGCCGGGGATCCGGATGATCAGCGATGCCGCGAGCTGGTGCAGGCGGGACAGTGACGCCGTACCTCTTCCGCCTGTCGCCGACGTCGCGGGCACGGACCTTGAGCTCCCGGATCCGCGTCACGATACGGTGGCGGGCGGACATGGTCCGCACAAACCGGAGCGTCCGGAGTAGGTAGCCGAAGAGGCCCTGTCTAGCACCGGAGCCAGCACCTCTTACGTACTGGACGTAGAGCTCCACGTACGTTGCCCTCGCAGTCGCGGCTGAGGCCAACGACTTGCTTCATCCAAGCCCGGACCTGGTTGTCGCGGTTGTGGGACTCGGTGAGGTGTAGGAGCAGGCCATTCATGCTCTCCATCTCGTCGTTGATGAACTCGACGTCGCCGCGGAGGCCGCCCAGCAGCTGCGCCTCGTTGACGAGGACAGTCGTGAGGCGGCCCAGCAGTGAGTCGATGGCACCCTGCGCATCCATCTCTCTGCTCGATGTGCTCTTTTTTGAGTGGAAAATCTGGTGTGTAACTCAAGGGGATGAGTAGATGGTGGATGCAATGTGGGCTTCGACTTGCAAGAGGAGAAACTAGCGTTTCAACGCCCAAAATTGCAGAACAAACAACGCGAGGAAGATGCGATGTTATTTTATGGTGATCCAAATTCCAGCGGTAGTACCGCTGGGTTAAGCGGTACTACCGCTCGAGAGCTGCCGCCACCGCTACCGCCGCCGCTACCGCCAGAATGGCCGTCTGACGCGCTTGTCCGGTACCGACTGGTACCGCTGGCGGTACCGCCGCCGGTACCGCTGAGGTGGGAAGAGCCGAACCAGCCCACCCCAGCGGTACTACCGCCTATCCCAGCGGTAGTACCGCCGCGGTGGGATCGATTCCGGGTTGGACTGCAGCCGACCTAGGGTTTTATGCTTCTATATATTCCTCTTGTAAGCCGCCGTTTTGGGTAAGCCATACATTGTAAACCCACGGCGTTTGTAACCTCACCCGATATAGTGAAGTATTGCTGGCTGGCGCCCGTGGTTTTTTCTCCTCCATTGTTGGAGGGTTTTCCACGTTAAAATCTCGTGTCCCCATTGGTTTGATCGTTCCGCTCTTCGTCGTTTCTTTGCTATCGTTTTCAACAAGTGGTATCAGAGCCCTGTTTCAGATCTGTTTTCAGATTAGGGTTTTGGATGGCATCGATGAAGTTTGATCTACCGGCGCTGGACTACAAGACGAGATTTTCGTTGTGGCAGGTCAAGATGCGTGCGATCCTCGCACAATCCAATGATCTTGACGAGTCGCTGGAAATTCGGCGACAAGGAGCGGCGACATGGACCGAAGATGAGAAGCGGAAAGACCGTAAGGCTCTATCTTATTCAACTTCATCTATCTAATGATATTCTGCAAGAAGTACTCCAGGAGAAAACCGCAGCGGCACTGTGGGCTAAGCTGGAGTCGATCTGCATGTCCAAAGATCTCACCAGCAAGATGCATGTGAAGATGAAGTTGTTCTCGCACAACTGCAAGAAGGTGGTTCCGTGATGAATCACATATCGATCTTCAAGGAGATCGTTTCGACCTAGTGTCGATGGAGGTAAAATATGATGATGAAGATCTAGCACTTTTACTTCTGGTCTCGCTGCCAAATTCCTTTACAAATTTTCGTGATACCATACTTTTGAGTCGTACTGAACTAACCACTGCCGAAGTATATGAGACCCTCTTGACAAGGGAAAAGATGAAAGGTATGGTACAGAAAGGAGTCATCGTCCTCCAAGGGCGATGCTTTGCAGGTCCGAGGGAGGCCTGAGCAGCGAGATAACCACTACCACAACAACAACAGAGATAAGAGCAAGGGTGACAGAAGTCGCTCAAAGTCCAAAGGACGAGACAAGTTCTGCAGGTATTGTAAGAAATCTAATCATGTCATTGATGATTGTTGGAAGTTGCAGAACAAGGAGAAAAGAAAAGGTACTTACCAACCGAAAAATAATGAAGGTAATAATACCGGTGAGGCTGATGTTGTTGATGGTAGTTCTGATGGCGATTGCCTAGCTGTTTTAGCTGCATGTGTTTCTCGTCAGGATGAATGGATTCTAGATACTGCATGTTCTTTTCATATTTGCTGTAACAAAGATTGGTTCAGTTCTTATGAGTTAGTGCAGACTGGAGATTTCGTGCGTGTGGGCAACGACCAACAATGTATCATTGCTGGTGTTGGGTCTGTTCAGATCAAGACACATGACGGTATGACACGCACGTTGACGGGAGTGAAACACATACCAACCATGGCAAGAAATTTGATCTCGCTCAGTACCCTTGACTGTGACGGGTACAAGTACGGGGAAATAAACTCCTAAAGGTATCAAAAGGTTCTCTCATGTTATGGTTGGTGATATGAATTCTGCTAAGTTATATGTTCTTAGAGGTAGCACGTTATCTGGTACTGTTGCTGCTGTTTCTCATGATGACGCTAGTAAAACTAACCTTTGGCATAAGCGTCTTGGACATATGAGTGAACTTGGTATGGCAGAATTGATCAAGAGAGACTTGCTGCAAGGATGCAGTTTGGGTAAGATGCAGTTCTGTGAACACTGCATTTTCGGTAAGCACACAAGAGTTAAGTTTAATGCTTCTGTTCACACCACCAAAGGTACACTTGATTATGTACATGCTGATGTTTGGGGGCCATCTCGTAAGCCCTCTTATGGTGGTGCTCGTTATATGCTTACCATTATTGATGATTACTCTAGAAGAGTTTGGCCTTATTTCATGAAAAATAAGGATGATACGTTTGCTGCTTTTAAAGAGTGGAAAGCTATGATTGAAAGGCAAACAGAAAGGAAGGTGAAATTACTTCGTACTGACAATGGTGGCGAATTTTGTTCGAATGCCTTTAATGATTATTGCAGGAAAGAAGGCATTGTCAGGCACCTCACCATCCCGTACACGCCTCAGCAGAATGGTGTAGCGGAGCGGATGAACAGGACCATCATCTCCAAGGCTCGCTGCATGATCTCCAACGCTCGCATGAGTAAGCGTTTTTGGGCTGAGGCGGCTGCCACCGCCTGCTACTTGATAAACAGGTCACCATCTATTCCCCTCGACAAGAAAACTCCCATCGAGGTATGGTCAGGTACTCCTGCTGATTATTCACAACTTAAAGTTTTCGGCTGCACTGCTTATGCTCATGTTGATAATGGAAAGTTAGAGCCGAGAGCTATTAAGTGTGTGTTCATTGGTTATGGTTCGGGTGTAAAAGGATACAAGTTGTGGAATCCCGAAACTAAAAAGGCTTTTATGAGCAGGAGTGTTGTTTTCAATGAATCTGTTATGTACTTTGATAAGTTGTCCTCAGATGTTTTGCCAGATTTTTCTGAGGAGCAGGTTCGTGTCGAGGTGGAGCACTCTGTTGAAAATGAAAATGTCACTGTTGACAATGATGGTGCTGCTACTTCAGATGATTCTGATCCTGATTCTGCTGGTTCTGATGATTCTGATTCTTCTGATTCTGATAATAATAATGTTCAGAACTCACCCCCTGTTTTGCAGCCACAACAGTCTATTGCTGCTCGTAGGAACAGGAGGAATTGTGGTCCTCGACCACGTTTAATTGAAGAGTGTAACATTGTTGATTATGCTCTGAGTTGTGCAGAACAGGTGGAGCACGGACATGAGCCGTCCACCTATACTGAAGCTATTGGTTCCGGTGACCGCGAGAAGTGGCTTGCTGCTATGCAAGAAGAAATGCAGTCACTCGATAAGAATGGCACATGGGAAGTTGTGCGCTTGCCTAAGAAAAAGAAGGCAGTCCGCTGTAAGTGGATCTTCAAGAGAAAGGAGGGTTTATCTCCTAGCGAGCCTCCGAGGTTTAAGGCAAGGTTAGTTGCAAAAGGCTTCAGTCAAATTCCAGGTGTTGATTATAATGATGTTTTCTCTCCAGTTGTTAAGCATAGTTCAATTCGTACATTTTTGGTATTGTTGCTATGCGTGATCTTGAGCTTGAGCAGTTAGATGTAAAGACTGCGTTTCTGCATGGAGAGTTGGAGGAGGAGATATACATGGACCAGCCAGAAGGGTTCATAGTGCCTGGTAAGGAGGATCTTGTGTGTAAGTTGAAAAGGTCCTTATACGGTTTGAAACAATCTCCTCGTCAGTGGTATAAAAGGTTTGATTCTTTTATGTTGTCACATGGCTTTAAGAGGTCTGAATTTGATAGCTGTGTGTACATTAAGTTTGTTAATGGATCACCTATATACCTGTTATTATATGTTGATGATATGTTGATTGCTGCCAAGAGCAAGAAAGATATCGCTGCTCTCAAGTCACAGTTGAGTAGCGAGTTTGAGATGAAGGATCTTGGTGCTGCTAAGAAAATTCTAGGTATGGAGATTACCCGTGACAGAAATTCTGGTTTGTTGTTTCTTAGTCAGCAAAATTACATTAAGAAAGTTCTTCATCGTTTTAACATGCATGATGCAAAGTCTGTTAGTACTCCTATTGCTCCTCACTTTAAATTGTCAGCTGAACAATGTCCTAGTACGGATGAGGATTTTGAGTACATGTCTAGAGTTCCATATTCTAGTGCTGTTGGTTCTTTAATGTATGCCATGGTTTGCTCACGTCCAGATTTATCATATGCTATGAGTTTGGTTAGTAGATATATGGCTAATCCTGGTAAAGAACATTGGAAGGCTGTTCAGTGGATTTTCAGGTACCTTCGTGGCACATCCAATGCTTGCCTCAAGTTCGGCAAGACTGATGAGGGACTCGTAGGCTATGTGGATTCAGATTTTGCTGCCGATTTGGATAAGAGGAGATCCCTCACAGGTTATGTGTTCACGCTTGGTGGTTGTGCCGTGAGTTGGAGGGCAACGTTACAATCTGTTGTTGCCCAGTCTACCACTGAAGCAGAGTACATGGCTATTGCTGAAGCATGTAAAGAATCGGTTTGGCTGAAAGGTTTGTTTGCTGAGCTTTGTGGAGATGATACTTGCATTAACCTGTTTTGTGATAGTCAGAGTGCTATTTACCTTACCAAGGATCAGATGTTCCATGAGAGAACAAAGCACATTGACGTCAAATACCATTATGTGCGTGATGTTGTTGCAAAAGGTAAGCTGAAGGTATGCAAGATAAGTACTCATGATAATCCTGCTGATATGATGACAAAGCCAGTTCCTGTTACTAAGTTCGAGCTTTGCTCGGGCTTAGTTGGTATCACTGTCTAGCCCAAGAGGCTATTTGGCGCCGAAGGTGTTTCTTTGTTGTTTTCAGGGTGAAGGTTCTCATTCATGCTACAAGATGGAATTTGTCTCAAGGTGGAGTGTTGTTTTATGGTGTTCCAAATTCCAGCGGTAGTACCGCTGGGTTAAGCGGTACTACCGCTCGAGAGCTGCCGCCACCGCTACCGCCGCCGCTACCGCCAGAATGGCCGTCTGACGCGCTTGTCCGGTACCGACTGGTACCGCTGGCGGTACCGCCGCCGGTACCGCTGAGGTGGGAAGAGCCGAACCAGCCCACCCCAGCGGTACTACCGCTATCCCAGCGGTAGTACCGCCGCGGTGGGATCGATTCCGGGTTGGACTGCAGCCGACCTAGGGTTTTATGCTTCTATATATTCCTCTTGTAAGCCGCCGTTTTGGGGTAAGCCATACATTGTAAACCCACGGCGTTTGTAACCTCACCCGATATAGTGAAGTATTGCTGGCTGGCGCCCGTGGTTTTTTCTCCTCCATTGTTGGAGGGGTTTTCCACGTTAAAATCTCGTGTCCCCATTGGTTTGATCGTTCCGCACTTCGTCGTTTCTTTGCTATCGTTTTCTACATGCGAATGAGTAGATGAATCTGCTTTGTTTCGTTTTTCTTTTTCCAAGTTGGGTGCCTGCCTCTTTGCCCGATGTGCTAGCTCTTCTCTGGAGACTGGATGCAGCGTGAATGAGTCAACACTGGATGAGATGTGGGTGTCCAGTTGTAGCCGGTAGGTGCATGCATAGAGACGAGAAAACTGAATAGATAAAGTCGTAGCAGAAAACTCTGGTGATTAGACAAATCCTCTGGTGATCAGACAAATCCCGAGGGTTAATCAGTAAGTAGGAAGTCAAGTATTGACGTAGTTTGTGCCCAGTGCCCATATACATCCAACTATGCAAGTGGACACTCCGTCCACATTATATACCCTTGTATTTCATTATTAAAGAGCTAATTGTACCGGAGGTACATAAACTTGCATGGTGCGTGCAAATTGATATAACTAGTTGCAAATTGTGAGGAAGTGGTACAGAAACTTGCAATGTAGGTGCAAACCAGTACAAAATCGTTCTACAATGAACACGTGGCATTATTACTTTTGCGAAATACCCAATGCATATTTCTATATCTCAAACGTGACCCTCGCTTTCCCCAAATCGACCAGGAACACATCGGCTCCATGGCATCCAGATCTATGCATGCCACTCTGCGTGCAAGACTGCCAGTTTACACTCACATACCCATTCCCCAACCGGAAGGCGGAGACATACAACTAGTAGAAATATGCATGGTCACGCTCGACATCGCCGTGCATGGTCGAGCCTGACATCGGTCTACCGTAACGGGGGTGAAATCGGCAACAAATTGTGATAAATTGCTCGCCGGAGTAAACTAACCCTAGCGACGGCGGAAAAAAAAAATCGTGGCAGCGGTGTCAGGGCGAACCCTAAATGCCCCTCGATACCTATAGTGTCAGATCCGCCGCTTATCCAGATTAGGGTTTTACGGTATCTGGTATCTGCAGATGCTCTAAACCGGTGTATAGGAGCGGCCATCGAAATGTTCATCTATTGGCTAAAGTAATCTTCCATGGGCCTCCTGCAGGGACAGCGAGCAGCTGGGCGAACCTAAGGCCCGTTCGCAAGAGGCCTGCCGTGTGGCCTCTTCTCCAGAGGGCCCACGGTGAGATGTGGGACTTGCAGGATCTCATCTGGCGCACGGTTTGTGGTGTTCCCGGGCAGAAAACGCGTTGGCAAAAAAGTGGCACCGGCGCATCATCTCTTCCCAAAATTACACTGGTTTCATGGAGTCCACTGTGCCTCCACTCTCCCCCATGGTGCCAAACCTGCTTTCAGCAGTATTTCTTGTTAGCGAGAGTGCAGAGCAGTGCTGGCTGCTGTGTCCCAATGCTACATCTGCTTGCCCACGCAGCTGTGCGTGCGCGTGGCCGGCCATTTAAAGGTGATTTTGTCGGCGTCGTTGCCGGCCCTGGAGTGGAAGGATCAAATGATCAGACCACAAGACTCTGGAGCGCTGGCCGGTGGTGGACATGGATCTCGATCATGCCGCTCCATCCATGGACGACACTGCTGCAGCCTGCAGCTAGTCGCTACTCCACTGCTTCCCTGCTGTTGCAGGGATCGCAACATGTCTCCATGATGCCGTTGCTGTCCTAATCGAGCTCGCCTGCTTGGCTGCTTTGCTTTCCGGTTAGTTACGCATCAACCAGCCATCCAGTAATCATGTAGGCCCCGGCGGGAGCATACATATATAGATCTTGCTTGCACTGCATGTGACCTGTTGTGTTGGGGCCGGCCATGGACAAAGCAGATCTTGGCTCGCGCGCGGTTGCCGCGTCAGCGTCTCCTCTCCCATCACTCACAGGCTTAATATCGCTTTGCCTTTCGCCATTGCCGACTCTTTTTTGGATAGGTTCGCCCTCAAGAAACGTGAGTGGTGGTCATGTCCTTGATAGATTTTCTTAGTTGCTTAGTTGCTTCGAGCGAGTCTTCTGAAACAAAACTTCAGTTTTAGATATGGCTACTGTTCCACATGACCACATACAGTAGTACGATCCTTCCATCCAACATTACATTACGGCAGCCATGTGTGAGTGAGCAGCCCGTGCATGTCTATGCACTGCGGCGACTGGTTTTGCACGGTGTCTGTATAGTATTGCGTCCTGCTGCTGGATCCGAAGGCCTCTCGCCCGTCTCAAGATCAGGAGACGTCACTTTTGGGACACTGTGTAGCCGATAGTAGAACCAACCAACTTGATTTCGCCGTTTTTTCAGATGATAATGGTAGGTGTAGTGTTATTGGAGGAGAAATAAAAAATATCTATACAGTTGCAAGAGGGGAAACAGAAAGAATAGTATTTACATCTACAAAGTAATGGTGACGGCGTAACCATGGATGTTCGACATGGGCTACCAAATCCAGAAGGCATACTGGCCTTCAGATGCCCCATTTAACAGAAAGCTAAAGGCTCCACAGTGAAAAGAGCAGGGAGATGGCCGAAAAGACAAATGTAAATTGCACAAAGAAACAAAGCAGGAGCACCATTGTAGAAGCTAAGATATTCCCGTCTTCGCTAGCACGCTCACACCTTTTGTAAAAGCGACGCACACAAAGTTACAAAGCGACTTTTGGCACGGAATTGCATGCACACGACATGTGTACAGTCAGATGCATGATCTCGGCTAGTGAGCACAGCTCGAGCATTTTGCACCCAAGAAACAAGAATGGAAGAATATGTTATTCTCCGGTGTAGCAGGATGTACGCCGCTGCTACTCTGCTAGATGCCGTGCTGCTCGTCGTCGACGTCGAGGTCGTCGGTGGCGGTGAGGCGGAGGAGGAGGTCGGTGAAGGCGCTGACGATGTACCTGTGGGCGCCCTTGTCGTTGAGCGCGAGGTAGCAGAGCAGAAGCTCGTGGAGGCGCGCCCTGTCGCTACGTCGCCGCGCGTCCAGCCGCAGCGCCGCGGTCATCTCCTCCATGGACCTCAGGAAGTCGGCGTGCGGGTCCGGCGAGTAGGTGGGCACCGCCACCCCGGCCGCGCCCAGCCCCACCATCCCGGCGGCGTGCGCGGACGAGTCGACGATGGAGTTGGACCGGCCCGGGGAGGAGAGGAAGAACCGGCGGGACGCGATGGCCGATGACAGCCCGGAGTCGACCGAGAGCGCGGAGGTCGGGTACTCCTTATTTGCTACGGCGCCGTCGGGGTCCCCGCCCCTGTTGCCAGCGTCCCGGAGGCTCGCGTTCTTGAAGCGGGCGGAGGAGGAGGACGAGCGCGGGGAGGTGGGCGCGGAGGAGGTCGACGCCGCCGAAGTGGACGCCTCGTCGGACGGATGCTGCACGGGCGCCGGCGCACCCGTCGCCGACGACGGCCGCCTTAGCCGGGAGAAGCAGCCCAGCATGGTGCTTTAATTCTTTCCTTGATGTACGTGGGTGCTAGCTACTGAGCTAGCTGAGCACCTTGGTTTTTGGCGAGAGTAGGGAGGTAGCTGTGCGTCGTGAATGGGGGAGGAGTGAGTGAGAGCGTGGGTGAGATGGATGCTGCGAGGAGTTTATAGGAGAAGAGGTGAAGTGAGAGAGGCGCTGGCTTCAAGTAGGTCGAGGGGGCTCACCTATTATTGGACGTATTGAGTTCAGTGCAGAGCTGACAAGGTGACAACAGTTTGTCCGAGAAGGGTTATAATTTACTCCCCTACCTAATTAACAGGTGCAGTAGATGCGGCTTTCTTCCTGCAGGGATTATTCACAGGGTCTCTAGATTAGGTTTGTCCATGAGCACACGCATGTTTCTTTTTAACACAAAAGGGTCCCCAAGGACCCAGAGGTGACAACACGGCCCGAGTAGCTCCCGGTTTTCAAAATGAGTTTTAAACATATTTTTCAAAAAAAAAAATCAAGGGAACATCTCGACTTTCTATGTGCTCAAGTCGTTTCACGGAAAACCAAAAAAAATTAGTGTCGTATGTAAAAAGACAAAATTTGGTGCTAAAAGGCGTTTTGAACAAGTTTTTTTTTGTCTTTTTACACATGCAACTATTTTTTTGTTTTTCACGGAACATGGTGCGCATACAGAATATCGATGACATTTTGTTTGGAAATGCCACTCCATCATATTCCACTTAATACAAGAAAAGACTACTTTGACGTCCTAACTATTGGCAAACGCTAGATGGCTCAACACTTATTGTTTCTCCATCAAGTCCCTTACCCCATAAAAGATGTTTCTTGTCAACAAGATTCAGTCTCGCAAACCTTGGCAGCCCAAGGAGTATTAAAAAAAGACAATCGAGAGAATTGGAGGAAAACATACTTATACAAAACTAGATATTCATAGGTAAATTGATCATATTTATTTGGTTTAATAATAAAAAACTGATTTATTTTAGTTGAAATATTATGGGGAAAATAAGAAGAACAATTAAACTAAAGAAAAATAAGAAAACCATGAAAATCGAGGCTACTCACGAAATTCCCTAAAAATTACATAAATCTGAAATTAGTAAACCATGAAACTGATTTATTTTTTAAGAAGCCATTGATGACTTTTAAAGCAAACGACTTCAACACTTGAAGGACCAACAATATCCAATATGTATACAGCTGAAAGAATTAAGTTAGAGTTTAGCAATAGTCAATACGAAAATTCATTTTGGCCCACTGGAGCATATGATGTGTTATTTAGTACTAGAAGATGAAGCTCCCAATATAATCTTGTTGGCCTTCTTCTAAATGTTCACAATATGCAAACAAATGCGAGATCATTCAAACGACAGAGCTCGGGCGACCGCTCTCCTATCTTTAAAATGTAGACATAGGCGATTTTTGAGAACTTCCCGTCCATCCACCTCGCTCGCCGGCGATTCGCGGGATTCTCCCCTCTCCGGCGTCGCTCCGGCGGCGGGAGGGTGGAGGATCCCCGGATCCCGGCCTGTACATAGTGTAGGGTGTGGTAGGAACCCCGCCGGCGGCGTCGTGGAGGTGGCGATGGTGTCGGTGGCTAGGTGGGGGTCGGCGCGCTTCCCCTTCTGCGGCGGCGCTCCTCGGAGCTCCGGCGTGGCGCGTGCGGCTTTTGGCGGCCGGGGATCTTCGGATCTCTCGGTTTCTTCCGGTTCTTCCTCCTCCTTGCCGGCCGGCGGGGAGGTCGATCTCCACGCTGTGGAGCTTCTTTGGAGGACCCGGAGGCTGGAACTCAGGGCTGGGCGAGCCTCGCGGCTTCTGCCAGCGCTGGGGATGAAGACGACTGCGGCAAGGTGGTGGTGCTGGAGCGGGAGGGTGCTCGCCGTGCTCGTTCATCGGCATAAGCTCCGCCGCTGCGCGGCGGACGGGCTCTGCGGCGATCTTCAAGGAAGGAGGTGCCCTCGGGCCGTGGCTAGAAGGAGGTCGGCGGTCTTCGTCTTCATCGCCGGTGGAGTTGCTGGTGCTTGATCTGGTTCTGTTCCCCTGCGTATGGCTTTCTGTACTTCGTTCTTGTACTTCATACGGTGTATGTAGTACTTTCTGATTGTACGCAGGCTTTCAAAAAAAAAAGCGAGATCATTCAATCCATGTTGCATGCAGTTGTTTGAGAGATGTACAACAACCGAAACTGATAACTGCCCTGCCTTGTTTTTGCATCAGAGTTTGAAGTTTTTTTTAAACCGAAGGCAAAAGCTTTGCCTTATCCATTAATTAAGCAGAAGGTGCCCAGTTTATTAGTGGAAGAAACCGGGTGAAAACCATACAACGAACACAACACCACGGGGCGACGCCCACGCAACCTCGGGAACACCTAGAGCCCCGACGACAAACAACACCGTGAGTAACCTTGTCGCCCACACGACACAAGGTGGAGCACCCTCGATGTTGCAGAACTCTCGGAGCCGCCGCCCCGACATACACCTCTTCATCACGCCCTGCGCAATCCACCTGCACCACCTTCCGGGGCCGCCGCCCGGACATGCCACCGCTCGCACTCGAGCTGCAACGCCGCACGACCTAGCTGTCCGCAGTCCAAACTGCACAGGGCAACTACCCGCAGACCACGGCCGCCACACCACTTCCGAGGCCGCTGCCTCGACATACTGTAGATCGCCCCTCTCTGGGACGCATCGACCGAGCCGACAACCTCGCTGCACTCACAGCATAAGATTGTCACCCACGCCATGCAAGGCCACGTAACCACCCCCTAGAGCTGTCGCCGCATCGCTTCCCGAGGCCGCCGCCCCGGCGTATCGAAACTCCATCCACCCGAGGCCGCTGCCCCGACATCCACTGAGAACCCAACGGCAAGAGAAGCACATGCAGGGAACACAGGTAAGCTCTCCAAAGGCGACGCCTCCAAGGAGGGAGTGGCGAAACCACCAAACGCCGCCCGCTCCGGGGACCCAAAGCTAGGGCTTTCGCCCGGAGAGCCCAAGCACCCTCACGAGGGAGAGGAACTCGAGTTCCACGATGGCGCCACCAAGGTGGGACACAACGTCAAAGACGCCGCCGTCATCGGCACATACCAATGGTCAGGACAGGCTTTCGCCCGGAACTCATCTTCACCACTCGATCATAGGGAAATCACATTTCCCGCAACTTTTCTGCCGCCGTCCACCGAGCACCACCCAGCAACCTCTCCTCTGCAGCACCCCATGCACCATCGACACCCGACCTGGGAGCAAGACCACCGGACGCAGCACGAGCCACAACGTCGAACCAAGCACCATGCCGGCGAGACGCGGAGGAGCACCGCCCGAGCCAAGGACCACCACGGTCCCAGGCCGCAGTCATGCGCCCACCGAGGCCGGCAGCGCAGCCACCATCCTCCCCGGGCCTCCGAGCCGCGCCCAAACGCCGAACCACGCTGCCCCGGAGATCCCTGCGCCCATATTCTCCATCCGGCCAGCTGCACTTCACGCCCTCGGGAGCGGCGACCATCCACGCGCCGCCGCAGCCATCACCCCGAGGGCCACCTCGAGCCGGCGGCGAGCATCTTCACCTCGCCGGCCCACGTGCGCCGCCGCGCCTCCTGCTCCTCCCGTCATACCCGATCGAAGCTCGTCGCCATCAGGCCCGCCAGCACCCAGATCGGGCCCGTGCGGGCCCATCTCGCTCGCATCCCCGTCGCCCCGCGACCACAACCGCCGCAGACCGCCCGGCCCTCGTCGCACCACAGCCTGCCGGCCACCACCGGAGTCCAGAGCCGCCGCCCTGGCTTGCCGCGCCGTACGCGCTTGAGACGACGTGAGGTCGTCGATCCGGCTCTCCCCGCACCACCTTTTAGGCAGCGAGGGCCCGCCGCCACCGCGGCATGGCCAGCGGCAGCGGCGGCAAGGAGGAGGCCGGCGTGGGGGAGCCTCCGGCGGCGCGGTGAGGGTCAGGGTGTAAGCGGGACTAACTGCGGCAGCCCGCGCGTACGCCGTATATGTCCGATATTTTACTCGGTACGCCGCGTATTAGCCGCGTATGAGCCGCGTTTCTTTGCGGCGCCGCGCGTGCCGCGTTCGCCGATAGCTCGCAAACGTAAGGGTCGACATGGGACGCTGCCCCGGCGACGGGCGGGTTGTGCTGCTGGCTGCTGCTGCATCCTCTCGGCGTCTCTCATCTGCCAGATCTCTTCCAGCTGCCAAAAAAAAGGAAAAAAAAAGCGAAGGGAGAGGCGGAATAGCGAAGGGAGAGGTGGATCTGAACCGCTTCCCGTCTCCAAAAAAAAAGGAAAAAAAAGGAGGCGGACTTTGCGGCGGCCCCTCGAGGCGTGGTGAGATTCCATGGCAGCGCGCAATGGATCGACCGTGCTCTGGAGAATCGGGAGATGATCGGATGAACCCAGAAGCGCTGGTACCCCCGGAACTCCTCCGGTTCTGCAATTGCCGCGGGGAGCGGGGTTGGGGAAACGAACCGGAGAAGAGAGGAGACTTGTGGGCTGGCCAACGATGGGCTTGTCTAGGCTTCTCGAGGAGGAAGGGCGGCCATGGCGGTTGGCGGCGCTCCGGTGGCGCCGTGGCGGAGTCGAAGGAGAAGACCAATCCTATCGCTCCACTAGTGACCTTTTCGCTGTGCGGCGCGATGCGGCAGCCGCGTGACGGCCCAGATACGCCGCTTCTTTTTCTTACAGGTCCGTGGATACTCGCATGTGTAACTAATTGGGCTGAAATTTGCGGCGCCGCGGACGGCCCACTCCCGCTTGCACCCTGAGGTGAGGGGAGCCCTCGGGTCGCCCCTGGGCAGGGCGACGCGAGGCTGGTCTTTTTGTCTTCTCGAGTTTGAAGTTTGAACCACCATAATGCGTGCTTCGTAGTGTACTACTAGTACAACACGACTGGTCCCAGATCATAAGTTAATGTCCTGTCGAAGGCACTCGACTCTTACGCAATGCGCCCACTTACCAAGCACGGGGTCCAGTTGTCCGTGTGCACGTCTGCTTGTGCGTGTGTACACTGTACAGATGCAACTTTTACCGAGGATGGTTTTCCAAAACAAGAATATACTGTGTTATAAATTAGTAAAGTAAGGATGCGAAAACGGGTTTCGTTTGTCCCACATTTGCTCATTTTATGCATATCTAGTACAAATGGGCCAAAAGTGGGACAAATTGATCTCTTTTTCGCATCCCTGTAGCAAACCCTTGTTGCTGTGCTCGAAAGTCTCGCGACGCTGGAAGCCTGGAAGTCTACATTTATGTAACGAAAAACATAGGCCGGGACTATGTTTTCCCTTTCGAAAAAAGACAAACATAATAACACCATGACAAAAAAAAGAACTGAACACATTAATTTTGAGTGGATCTCTTAGTTTCCACAATGATCTCTTAGAACGGATCATGTAGAAAAAAAGATCATAGGATGATGCGGGAGTAAGTTGGTGTAAACGAAATAGAAGACCCGGGTGGCTCCAATGATTGCCATGCATGCGTTGCAGTACTGCATGGCGATGTCGCCTTGGTGTATCACTGCTGCTGCATACAGCGTCGTGCTCAAGTACTGGTGGTACACACCAAGCAACTTAATGACAATAAAAAAACATGTAAAAGGCAGATCAGAGAGACCATACACATGGTGCGTACACATACATAACCCGGTTGTTACAGATGCATGCGCGGTCGATCATGGTTCACATGATCCATCCATGATCCATCGTGCAACCCGGATGCAACAAAACACATTAAAGATCTAAAGTGCAGATAATGCATACATGCATGTGGCGTACATAAATGTCTACCAAAATGTGTCCCACTGTATGATTATACATTTGGACATGTATATTGTTTAAGAAGTGTCTTGATTATTTCAAAATCAAGCCGGGATTTTTTATATGACAAAATCGATGATCTTGATCATCGATTCCTGATCGAAAGAAAATTGACTATGTGGTTGCACATTCTAAAATTATGTGGAACTTTGTACACATGTATGCTACATTCTACATATATACTTCCTCCCTCCTCCGTTTTAAAATATAAAACGTATATATTTAGCCGAAAGTCAAAATTTAGTTAGCTCGACCAAATATGTCAATAAATTTTTATTATCTACAATTCCCTAAAATATTGATGCGCTGCTGGATGATGCCTGAGACACTCTGCTTGTGCAGTTCACCATCAATGAGCTTGTAGGTCTTAACCCTCCGAACGATTTGTTTGGCTGTGATCTCGTCGTTCGGGAGGGTTTTGTGGATGAGGTAGTCGAAGTAGTGCCTCGGAGATGATGGCGAGAACCTCCTGTGATTTTGACGCTGGATCGGCTGTCGCCCCGTCTGTTGCCGCCTATATGTCCGCGGCGGGCTGGAAGGGAACTTATTCAACTCAGACGGAGGGGGTGTGAAGTTGCTGAAGTAAAGTTCCGGCGGGGAATTTTTGGCCCGAGTTGAGCCCTAGCCAAGTGAGTACATTTGCTGGCTCCTTATCGCGTCGCAGCACATGTGTGGGTTCAAGGCTGTCGGACCTGGTCTCGAGTTTGCGAACGGCCTGGCAGTAGGGCGCCTCCATGGTCGTATCGTTGCACGACCACTCATTCATAACCTGCCGTACGACCAGCTCGGTGTTGTGATGAGTCAGTTATGCATGATTATCTGCTCCACGCATTTGTGAGCATTACATACGTTATACAATATTTTTATGGTAAATTTATTGATAAAGATTTATTATTGTAGATGTTAATATATATATATATATATGTCTTATATATGTTTAGAACAGGAGAAAGTATCTGCCTTTCCGTGCCACCAGGTACATAAGTTATTTTTTTGGATAAAAAGAGGTACATAAGTTATTTGTCAACCAAAGACTAAACAGGTAGAAAAGATGCTACAGGGCCACATGACATATTGTTTGGTCGGCTCTGTACATCTCATTGTCGCCAGGCCATGAAGCAATAGCAGCCGATGGATGGAAAACAACGCGCAACGATATCTCTCCTCAAAGTAGAGTGGGACGGGCCGCGTCTATAGCTTCCTCCCCAAAGCATCCTGCCTGCTGCCGGGAGATGAGACCTTCACGGGACCAGCATGCGGTAGCTTCATCACGACAATCAATGGCCGAAACAGATAGCTGGGAGAAAGGTACACGTACGTGGGCAGCTGCGTTTGTGTAGGCGATGTGCATCGGATCAATCAAACTGATCGATCGATGTCCAGTCCCCGTCGCCGCACACGTGATGGCGTCGTTGATCGATCTCCATTGATCCGCTCGCACATCCCCATCCATCGATCGATCCGTGCCTACCAGCAGCCGCGCGCCGGATCAGGTAGCTGGGGAAATCACTGCACCAGCACCATGTGTCTCTTAACTGCGTTAAGCGACGGAGTCAGCTAGGCATAGAAGCTAGTTAAACCAGCGGGCATGCACGTATTAATTTGTAGCTGGTGTGGGTCTGATCGGTGGATATATGAGCAGCTAGCGATGCAGCTAGGGGTGGAAATGGATGATAGTACCCTTCAGTGGCGGAGGACCCCTTAGGGCGAGGTGGGGCATCCGCCCGACCTTGATTTTTGGCAAAAAACTACATATATATAGGCAAAAAACTACATATATATAGGCAAAAAAACAAAGGAAAACAGGCATATTGGGCCAATTCTGACTGGCTCAGACTAGCTGGGCCTTAGTGGCCTGGTGCGGGGAGCCTGATGGGCCTCCTGGCCTCATGCGTTGTTTAGAGTTTTGTTGCAACATTTTTCTTTGTTTAGAGTTCGCCCGACCTAAAAAAAATTTCGTCCTCCGCCACTGGTACCCTTCCCATATTCATTTATATATTTTCAAAACGAATACCGACGTTGTGGGATACGAAAGCGGATCGGATATTATTCAAATACGGATGTAGGTCGGACGTTTTCTAAATTTGGAAGGGAAGCAAATATATCGAAATAATAGACTCGCCTCTTATGACGAGTCAACTATAGAACGGTACAATGATAAATATAGCTATGTAACACAAATATTTTAAAATCGGCCATACAAAAATACGTTTGACCACTTTCTTACTCTTTTAGACTGGTTAGTTGCTAACATTGGGGGGTAGAATATCAGAATTGGCTAACACAATTCTATCCAGATACGGATATATCCACTTCTACGTCTACCTTTGTTTCAAAATTCAATACCATATTTGTATTTGTAGTTGTAAAAATGAATCCGGATATTTGCCAATTTCATTTCTATTTCATTTGGATTCAGATATTTAACACTTCTATTTACAACTTTTAGAATACAAATGTCGGATAATTCGAAATATCCAGTTCCAGTTTGTATCGCCAGGGTGATGGGTAAAGCGATGAAGTGGGCATGCAACGAAAGCAACTGAGGCGTGCATGCTTCCATCAGCTACCAAGCTGCTGGGGCCTAGGGGGCCAAGGTGTGCATGTGATGAGCAGTACCGTGTATTAGTACGTGCAATAAGTGGCAGAGTGATTGGAGGATCCCGATCGATCCTGTGCTGGCTTCAGATCGATCACACGAGTGTGTTGGGCGCGCGGCCAAGCTCGCACAGCGTAGGCACGTACTCCCTCCGTTTACAGAAGGATGTCTCGACCGAGATCAAATTTACATGTATCTACACACTAAATCATGTCTAGATATATGTAAATTTAATCTAGGTTGAGACATCCTTTTGTGAACGGAGATGGTACTACCTAGTAGCAGAGAGAGTTCGATGGGAAAGCCACTTTGATTCTCCCTTTGTGTTTTTAACAATTCAAAAAATATTTATAAGTTTAAAAAAATTATAAAACAAATCTGGACGTACACAATGATGTATCTTATAAACATGGAAAATCACAAAGTGAAATTCTTTTAATCATGGACTAGACAAAAATGAAAAAAATCTGAACATTTGAAAATATGCATTGTTCACTACTTAATACTCAATCCGTAAATGCTCAAAATATAAAGTATTATTTAAACTGAAAACTTACACGAGACAACTTTGAGAACAACCACAATTATTTTCAGATTTTTTGAAACTTTTAAATTGGACTTTTGAATTTTCTAAAATGAAGAGACCATTGCATGTCGGGAGGACGAAATCTCGTATTATTTGACAAATCTGGACCTTTTGAGTAACTAAACACATATATGAGCTCTTCTCAAAACTAATTTTAAATCTGGCCTCTTCAGATCCGCGCCAAAGAGGATGGAGCCGAATTTGTTCAGTTCGACGCCATCCAGAAAGTCACACAATTTTTCGAAGGAATTAGAAAAATTAAAACGGGGTCGGCGCCAACAAGGATGGAGCCGACATGTACAAGGTCGGAGCCATCCTCTCTGGAGCCGACCTTAGGGGTTAGATTTGAAAACAGTGCCAGATTTGTCATTACTTTCATAGAAGTCCAGATTTGATAAAAAATACCGAAATCTCCACCCGAGTAGGATCCTATTCATTTCGTGACCCGTTTCATAGGCGCAGCAGCTGACGACACCCTGTACCTGCAACTATACGCTGCATGGTTGCCGATCCAATGGAGAAGTGACGATTTTGATTAGCCGGATGTGCCGCGTGCATGTCGCAAAAGTTTTGAGGCAGAGCCCGGCCCGTCGTTGCTGCAGGCTGGATATGCCGGATGCATGGGAATCGGGCCGGGAGCGAGCGTACGCACAGGCAGGATCCGCGTCTCGTGCAATCGTGCCGCCATAAATATAGTTTTGGCGTTCGTCCGGTGGTGGGCGGAGAAGAAACGACCCTTGTCCACGTAGCCCTGCCGCCGCAGCCCGGCCGGAGGAACCTGCCTATATCGAGTGGATCACGGCCACGACAAGACGTGCATGAGACCCACAGGTCGCCGTCGAAGCCGGATCGTGCTGGTCCTTGCTGCAGCACTCCGTGAACTGGTACGCCAATACGTGCACGAGTTAGTCTCAACGTTGCATTGCACGTACGACACTACGGCTCGATCCGAACAGAGAGATATGTACACAGTACGCATGCTTTTTTTTTTTTTTTTTTTTACACCTGGTGTTTACGTACCGTACACACGGGGGGCACGGACATACCAAGTCTCACAAATACTCCCTCTGTTCTTTAATATAAGATGTTTTAGCATTTGTCCACATGCACATGTACACAAATGTATGTAAATATGTATTAATGTGCATGTTCACTCACTTTAATATGTAAACATGTGCAACACCTAAAACATCTTATATTAAAAAACGGAGGGAGTACTTGACTAAAGTACAAAAACCAAGACGCTAGCAGCACCCGCAGACCACTGGAAGAAGGCGTACGGGCGCAGCAGTGACTTCAGCCTGAGAATGGGGGCAAAACCCACTCCTAATCCACCCCACATCGCATGTGATTAACCTAAGCTCCCAACCCACACCACACCAACGACCAATTCTATTAATCTGCACCGCCCCGCCCCCGCTCGAATTTTCCGACCGCACCACACCGCTCCGCATGGATAATTTGGGCTGAACCCGTGGATCCAACCCGTGGATTCCAGCTGGCCGTTGGCTGCCTCGCTGCTAGCTGAACGTTCCTTATAATCTGATGATCGAGTCGATTCCATGATTATAAGTTCATAACCCTAGCGCGAAAGCAAGTCCCGCGTCAGCAGTGATTCGAGGTAGGAAACTCTCAAGTATGGTTCTAAGGGAAGGAACCGCCTATTCCGACCGAGGAGAACATGCCATTCTACAGGGTGATTCGGAAATTTCGGAAGCTTGGTTTGGTTCCTGATCGTTCACTGCCTCGCAGCTATGCATTCCTGGGAACATGTACTCGAACCGTGGACGTGTGCGGGTTTGAACCCACGGGCTCGCCCCGTTCAATTTCACACCGCACCGCACCACCCCAGTCCCTTTTTTTGGTCAACCCACACCGCACCGCCCCATTTCTTTCTTCAGCCCATCAGAGCCCAATCCAATTAAATCCAACCGAGAAACCGCACCAAAAAAACCCAAACGTGCCCGCACTATTCCCAGGCTGACAGTGACTGTCCTGCCTACGAGCCCTGCTTGTTCAGCCTCGCGGCAGTTGACGTCTACTTTCACGGTGATGGTAAAAGGCAATAACGGAGCAACCTTTGAATGGTACTTTTCTAAAGCTACCTTGGGCTGTTCGGGCAGCGGATTCGTCGGCTCAACTGATCACCTCCTGGCAACGTAAAGGTCGATCTGGTTGCTACGCTGGGGCGGCGACTCCGGATTTGGTGCGATGTTGAGTTATGCGGGCGGTCGTCTCAAGTGAGGGTAGCAAGGGCTACAAGACGGCTGGGTCATGCGGCGTTGTGACTCGTGTGTGGTTTTGGTGCCGAGTGGTGTAAGTCGGGCCGATGGCCCCGGAGCTGGTGGTGTGCGTTCGTTGTGTTTGGTGGACTTGCGTCTTGTGGGTCTCCTCGCGTGTGCGATCTTTTGGCCCGGTTTTCCTCATAAATAGGGCAATGTATGGTTTTGCTGGGCAATCTATTGCGTTCTAGAGACCGAATGAAGTTCCAAGCAGACAAAGGTCGATCTGAGCCCTCATTCGAAGCAGGTGATGTTGTCTACATCAAACTGCAGCCCTATATGCAGAGTTCAGTGGCCATGCGTGTTGGTCACAAACTATCCTTCATGTACTTTGGACCATTCGTCATCACCAAGTGTATTGGTCAACTGGCATATAGAGTGGCTATGTCGGCGACAACGAGGATTTATCCCGTGTTTCATGTGTCACTGCTTCGCAAAACCTAACATTCAGGTATCACCCAATCTTCCTGATGATGCTAGCCAATTCATGACTCATTTGCAAGTGATTGATCGACGCAGCAAGACCAAAGCAAATCGAGTGGTGGAACAAGTGCTGGTGTGTTGGTCTGCTGATAATGTGGCTGATACGTGGGAGAGCCTCGATGAACTCCACACCAGGTTTCCTTGTGCAGCAATTTGGGGTCAAGCCGCATCTGAAGAAAGGGGGATGTCAACACTGCTACTACCACTGGGCCACATCCAGACAACGGCCCACGACCCGTCAAGACACGCAAGCCCAACCCACGTAACTCAGGTGCCGAGTAGACAAGGTGAACCCATATAAGACGGTGCATGATCCCAGGAGAGGACATCGAAGTTCGAACAGGCAAGAACGGCGGCCGCGAATCCCTTTCCCATCTGGCTCTAAACCCTAGGCCTTCTTTGATTCGTAGGATTTCAAAACGTAGGAATAGGAAGAGGGATAGGAATTAGATAGGAATGCAACTGCAAAACTATGACCACATGAATGTTTCCCTTAGCTGCCTCGTTCCTTTCAAAGGAATGGAAAAAAGAGGTCCAACTGAATTATTTCTTTCCTGTGTTTGCCGTAGGAAGCTGAGTGCAAAGGAAAAATTCCTTCAACTTTCCTTTGTGGTATTCCTGTGAATCAAACGCTGCTACAGTACACATTCCTTTAGGAAAACAAATCCTACAGTTTTCCTATACAAATCCTGTGAATCAAAGGAGGCCTAACTTCCTTCCTGCTATTTTGCTTTTATCCGAAGAACATCTACTCGTGTAATCAAACTTGTGTTGTGTGTGAGTGAGTTCCTGGATCCCAATTCGAGTAGCTAACATCTTGTATTGTAAGATTCACATTATTAACATTTGGTCCACAATTTTCTCTTAATAAAAGCATAGTTGGATCATTGGCGTCATATACTTATGTGCAGTTCAGGTTTTTTTATTAAAAAAAGGGATGAGCCCTTGACTCTCAAAGATACTCCGTAGATGAATGACGGTGAGTGAAGTAGTTGGAGTGCAGATATCTTAAACTTCTTAAGGTTCAGGCGAGACGTCTTCCCTTTCAAGCTACTTAGAGTGCAGAGATCTTAAGCTTCAGCCAAGAAATTTTCTCATCCAAGCTACTTGCTCTCACACACTTTTCTATTGTATAACTCAGAGAATAGATCACTCTCACTTCCTTAGGTGAATACATTGGGCGTAATTTTGCAATTATCACATGTGTCTTCACTTTATTAGCACTTTAATGTTAGTGTCCGCTATTACCACCATGCAAGGATTACAGAGTTGGGGAGAATGGGTGCCGAGACCGGTGGAGAAACTAGGACGACACAAATGTGGAATGGCAACAAAGCTAATGAAAATTACACTTTGTATGCTGAGGAAGATGGGATCATAGAGCGATGAGCAATATCGAAACCTACCCCTAAATATTCATACTGGTTTGCATGCTAGAACCAACAAATATGATTTGAGCATTGTTTACCACACACAAGTTGATGCAGAGGGGTATGAGAAACAATAACACACGGTGAGCGGTTGTTAGATTGAGGAAGCAAAAGAAATACGTTAATGTTCACAACGATATGGTGGAAACTAAATATATATACCGACTTGATGCAAACAATAAATAGAATAAATGATGCATGCATATTGTGTACTTGTTGTTCCGTGGCAATGCCCGAGCATTTAGCTAGTGATTCAAACTGTTCCTCAAACCATGAAAATCTTTTTAATGATAAATCAGTTCTCCAGATGAAGCGATACTTTTCAAAACACACAATGGATACAACTTACTGAATTATTTATCACATTTTTCTGAAGGGTTCAAAATTTGGGTTAAGTTCCACTCGTTGGATGTTAATCGGAAGGAAAACATAGTTAAAATGATAAAATCATGTGGAGACTTTTCTTTCTACAATCACTAGATCGCTGTCTGACGGCCAGGCCATCGCCGCCGTGCCACACAAGACTGAAGTATGTCGTGGCCGGAGTGGCCATCGGCGCGGCGAGCTCAGGTTCACAGCCACACATGCAAGGATTACTGCTCAGATATTCATGGGTTGAAGGCATGTTTAGTGAGCGGGGTAGGAAATTGGTTCGGCATGGGTTGGTGGCTTGGTCATGATCCAATCATCCAAATTGATGGTTGCTGAGCCTGAATAGGTAGTATAGGTACTGTAAAAATACTCTTCTCAAAACGCTAACCTGCAGGTGGCATGCTAGGGGACGGTCGCTCATGGTCGAGCGGTGCGGCGGCAGGCGGCCAGGCCGTGGCCGCCACGACATACTAGACTGAAACATGTCGCGGCCAGAGTGGCCAGCGGCGCGACAAGCTCAGGATTGCCGGCTCTCAGCGTTTTTCCGGTTCCAGATGAGCTCCGAGGTATCACTCAATGAATATCTCGATAGCCTGGTTGCGTTTCGAATGCGCGTTCTGTGACCTGGCAATCGAAGGTCGGGAAGGAAATTCGTTTGGCCTGGTCGCGATTAAATCATCCAAATCCATGCATGGCTGCTTAGCCCGAATCAGTACGCATAAGAAGAAGAGAAGAAGAAGAAGAATAATACATCAAAGGGAGTTCATGGAGGGTTACCAGGTTCGCGCGCAATTTGCTCGCATCACGTATGTTCGTTGAGCTGCCGTTGTGCCGTATGCACCCTCTGAACCGGTGGGCAGCTGGGGGGAGGGGGGGGGGGGGGGGGGGCAAGGCCCCTGCGGTATGGTTTGTTACCAACCTAGGTCATCACCACTATATATACATACTGTAAGCAGTCACACCAATTGTTTATCCATGAACTGAGGCCATGCCAGAAGTGGATAAGTCAAATCAAGCACCGATGTGGCGAGAGGGAAGCAAGACATGATGTGGGTTGGTAAGCTATCAAGCACCGATGTCATAAGGGCTAGTCTTCCTCCCTTGTTAAGGAGGTTCGCTTGCCAACCAGCGAGGTATTTTTCTGCGTTGGTGAAGAGGGGGATGAGGTCAGAGGAGGTGATCTTGTGGGCGGAGAGAGGTAGGCCGAGGTAGGGTTGGGGGAAGGACGAGATCGAGGTTCCTAACGTGTTAGCAATGTCATTAGCTGTGTGGGGGTCGAGATGGATGGGGATGAAAGTGGACTTGCTGTAGTTTATGGTCAGTCCTGTAGCTTCAGCAAAGTCATCAAGGATTACTTTTAGGTTATGGGCAGCAGATGGAGAGGCTTTAACCATAATGAGGGTGTCGTCTGCGTACTGTAGGACCACAGGAGGGAGGTCGGGGCAGAGAGGGTGGTGAAGTAGGCCAGCGTTAGCAGCGTGGGTAATCATTTGAGGTAGGAGGTCAGCGATAGTGTTAAATAGAAAGGGTGAAAGAGGGTCGCCTTGCCGAAGGCCATTTTTGCAGTTGATCCAGTTTCCGGGAACACCGTTGAGTAAGATTGCAGTCTTGCCGGTGCGAAGGATGTCAAGAAGCCAGTCACACCATTTGGGCGGGAAACCACGATGGCGCAGGATAGTGATTAGAGCGTTCCAGTTAACAGAGTCGAAAGCCTTTCTGAAATCTAATTTTATGACAATGGAGGGGGCTTTCCTTTTGTGGCAGCAGTGGAGTAGGTCAGCAGCGTAAACGAAATTTTCGGAGATCGATCTTCCGGTGATAAAACCAGTTTGGTCTTGGTTGACGAGAAGGGGGATTAGCGGCTTGAGTCTGTTGGTGAGAACCTTGGCGATCGCCTTGATTGAGCAATTTTGGAGTGATATGGGTCTGAAAGCGTCAGGTGTGCGGGCGCCTTCTTTTTTGGGGAGAAGGATAATGTGAGCGCGGTTGATAGAAGCAGTATCTGTTTTAAGCGCATGCAAATCTCTGAAGAGGTCGAAAACACGATGTTTTACGGTGCTCCAGTATTTTTTGTAGAACGCGGGGCCGAAGCCGTCAGGACCAGGGCTGGCTAGGGCATTCATGCCATGGAAAGCTTCTACAATTTCTTCATCAGTGAAGGGGGCGTCGAGGTGGCGAAGCTGGGGTAGAGGCGTTGGGTAGATGTCTTGGAGGGAGAAATTCCAAGTGGTGGGGGAAGCCGAGCCAAGCAGAGTCCTAAAGTAGTCAGTGAGAGCAACCGACTTCTGGTTGTGGTTAGAGAGCTCGACGCCATTGACTTCTAGAATGGAAATTTTGTTTCGACGGAGGCGGTTTGAAGCGGAGGCATGGAAGAAACGAGTGTTCTCATCAGCCTCGATGGCGGCCCGAATCTTACCCCGCTGTTTCCAGCAAGCCACCTTTTCGCGGACGGTTCTTTGAAGGACAGTAATGACCACTTTTCGAAGGGCAAATTCCTGAGGCGAGAGGCACCTGACTTCTTCTAGCGTGTCTATGATGGAGATGATTGTTTTGCAATTGTTTTCCCGGGCGTTAATGGGGGCGATTGTTTTTCTCCAGGTTTTAAGAGCCGTTCTAGTGCGTTTAAGCGCGGCAACGAGAGCAGTAGCAGCATTTGAACTCTCATGGGCGACAGCCCAGGCGTGCTGGACCGTGGTCCTGCAAGAGGCCCAGTTGTCCCATGAAGATTCAAATCGGAAATTGGCGGGGCGAGGGATGCCTGATTGGATTGAGACTATGATCGGGACATGGTCGGAGACAAAACGAGTGATCGAAGAGACAGAGGAGTTGGGGAAGATGAGGTCCCAGTCAAGGTTAATAAAGACGCGGTCTAATTTCTCTAACGTTGGGACAACTCTGATGTTAGTCCAGGTGTAAGCACGGTCCAGGAGGGGCAGCTCAATTAGGGAAAGGGTGTCGATGGTATCGTTAAAAAGATCTGCTTCATGGTGCCTGAAGGAGTCATTGTTTTTGTCGGATGGTGAGCGCATAAGATTGAAATCACCTAGTATTAGCCAAGGAGATCCAATAGGAGGCGTGATGGATTGGAGCTCAAGGAGAAAATCTTCTTTTAAATTATGATCGGTAGGAGCGTAGATATTAGTGATGTGGAGGAGTTTGCTGGTAGCTAGGCAAGAAACTATGGATGTGAGAGTAAAGTTTGTGTGTGATTGTGAGATGAGAGTGAAGTGGTTGGTCGTGAAGGCGTTGATCATGCCCCCAGCCGAACCAATAGAGGGCTTAAAGTGGAAGGCGTCCAGCGAGGAGGGCAGGAAAGATTTAGCTTTAAATTTATCAATTGTATCAAGTTTAGTCTCTTGGAGGAAAACAGCGTTGGGCCTAATAGTGACTAGTTCAGAGAGTACGTCAGCGCATTTGAGAAATTGGCCTAAACCTCGGATGTTCCAAGAAGCAAAGGTAAAAATGAAATTAAGCATAAGGAAACGATGGATCACCAGAGAGCGTGGAATAACATAAGAAAATATAGGTGGTCTTAGTACTTAAAGGTTCAGGACAGTACAGGTCCGGGTTACATAGATAAAGCCCTGACATATCAGGGAACTTGCAAATAAAACGTAGGAGATAGATAGGGTGGAGCGGTTTGATCCAAAAGCGTGATGGTAGAGGTAGCGAGGCCGTCATCGGGATGCACAAGCAGCGCCACGGAGAGCAACGTCGAGTCCGATCGATCATGGGGCACCGTGGGGCACCTCAGCGTCGGCCACGGCATCTGCATCGGCTGGTTCGGCGCCGCAAGCCAGGGCAACCTGACGTAGCGCGGCGCCAGAGGCAACAGGGTGGCCGGGGTCGTCGATGATGCGGGAGTCGCGAACAGCAGCAGCAAGGGCCGGCGAGGCAGCGGACATGTCGAAGCTGCGAGCCTTGGTCTGCATGGCCTTGGTGGTCATGTCTAGGTGCTCGGCGGCCGAGCGAGCAGCAATGCGCTTGCTGGTGCGCACCTTGGCGGCCTTGTCAAGGACGCGCTTGGCACGAACGCGGCGCTTGCGGGCGACGTTGTCGTGGACAGGCTCGTCAAGGATTATG
Organism: Poa pratensis; assembly: GCA_947311845.1. Taxonomy (NCBI): domain Eukaryota; kingdom Viridiplantae; phylum Streptophyta; class Magnoliopsida; order Poales; family Poaceae; genus Poa; species Poa pratensis. The sequence continues at coordinate 11,223,603 of CAMZMU010000054.1, forward strand.
TATGTGGTGTGTAGGGATCGTTTCCCGACAATTATTGTGCAGAAAAAATGTTTTTTTATGTTGTCATGTTTCGGTTTGGTTTCATGCTTCAAAGCTGTTAATTTGCATGCCTGAAAGCTGTACATTGAGATGTTTTTGGAGTTGAGTAGGATCAAGTCACCTTATAATCGATTTTTATGAAGCTAATGAGGTGAAAAATCACATTTATATCGCTTGAAGAAGGTGCCCTGTTTCCTGTACATGTTAGAACTTAATTTTCTGTACTGAATTTTAGCACTGAATTTTGTTGCATAAGTTAGCACTGAATTTTGAAATACTGCAGTATGGTTTTTTCATGTGTCTAACTAACTGAAATTTATGTGTTTTGTTGGCCTTGTGCAGATGATCCCGACAAGTTAACTATACATTTGGAGCATAATGGGTTCTTTTGTGGACTGAAGGATAATCTGGACCATGTTAGTGGGAGTGTGGATTATCGGGACTATTGCAGTACTAATTCGTTCTCACTTCTGTGGGAGTTCATTAAGCAAGGACGGAATGAGATAACAGCGAGAACAAGGGTGTATTGGTGCCTTCCCGGGAAAAACATTTCAGATGGCCTCTGTCTATTTGAGAATGATTCTCACATCCTTGCAATGATGGCAGCTGTGAGAGATGAGAAAACATTTTGGAGTACTGCCAGTTTCATAATTGGAGTAATTTCCATATGTGCTGTAATTATTATTTTTTGGTTCAGTTTAGTGAAGTGCTGAAAAAATTTGGTTCAGTTTGGTGCACTACCTCAATTTGGTTCAGTTTTGTGTAGTACTGCCACAGTTTGGTGTAATATTTGTACTGATTTATTGATGTGCCACAAATACACAACAGCAGCACTGCAAAAATTACATCGACTACTGCTGTAGTGTTAAAGATTGCTTGCCAAAACTGGAATTTTCCAGGCAAAACACTCCACATAATTGAAAATATTGCGTAACTGAATTTTGGAACTAATATTTCAGAGCTACAGTACACAAATATCATACATACTACTGAATTGAAAAAATAAATATTACATTGCATAATTCTGGTCTTACAACCATTGCTCAATGTTACAAATAGTGCACCAGCACATACAGAATGACCAAACAGACTTGTGCATCTTCAGGCAAAGTGCCATCTTGAGCCAAAACAGATGCAATATACATTGCTTCAGGCAACTTCAGGCAAAGTGCCATCTTCAGACAATCTGCTACCGCTCTACTTCTCTAACAAATGCATCACTGATACAATCTGGTACCTCTATACTCATACATGCTACCAATAATACAACTGCACGACTGCATAACTGAAACACTACAAATTTGCTTGATCTTCAGCTCCTCTGCATACTATGCACTGCAGCCTCCATTTGCATCTCCAACTCCCTTGACATCTCCAACTGCTCGGGATTGTCGCGCCACACGCGCACGTTCCGGGAGTCGGTGCCGGTTTAGAGTACGTCGTCGGTGGCCGCGAGAGAGTAGACGTGGCCGTATTCCTTGACCAGCGATGCGATGAGGCCCGTGGCGCCTGACTCGGCGGCGTCGCCGAAGCCCGAGAAGTGCGCCCAGGGCGACTTGCCGTGGGCGGGTTGGAGGAGGCGTAGCGCGACGTCGTCGGCGAGGCGTCCACGTCCGTGGTGGGGTAGGATCGAGGAGCAGTTGTACCCGTTGTCGGAGAAGGACCTCGGCGAGCAGGCCGGATCCTGGCGGAAGAAGTGCAGGAGCTTCTGGTGGTTACCAATCACGTACTAGGATCGATCAATCACGAGTACTAACGATCTTCTCCCCGAATCACGCTCGCCAGCTCCAACAGCGTAGTCACGCTCGCCAGCTCCGGTGTGGTCAGCTCTGTTGACTCCACACCTCTCGCCGGCGCCGACCGATCCATTGGTGGAGACAGAAGAATCGACGGCACGGAGGGGTTAGGGTATACGCGAGCGACGGAATCGGCGTTCGCTCGCAGGGGAGGGGTTACGGGCGGCGGCAAGCAAAAGAATCGGCGGTAGTAGTGGTGCAGTTACCTCTTTTGTTTAAAACACATGTCTATGCCGAGTTTGTTAATCATAGTAACAACTTAGTCATGAATATGCATGGCGATGACTTCGGCCATCTATTTGAAAGCAACGAAATTTCATACACGGTAGTCCAATTTGGAGAGCACACGATATCCATCTAGTTAAACGCAAAAAAAATATATTCTTTTATGCTAATCACTTTGGCAGAAGAAACCAGATCGATAAAAAAATTAATATTTTATGTACCCCTTTACTAAACGCGTGAAACGTGAAATAAACTAAAAATAGTATAACTTACTTTCTGATATAGTTTCTAACATTTTTGAGAAAAAGTTCATCCACATATTTTCAAATACAAGGCCATAAGGCCCGACGTTAAATTAATAACGCCACCAACGGCGACAGATTACATGGTGCTGAACCCAGCTTACAACAAAGAGCTGCACACTCACACAGGAACACAAAACTACCGACGAGATTACAGGTGAAACACCAAGGCGAGCAACACCGAAGAAGGAGAGCACAAGCAGGACGGGCCGAGGTGTTGGGCCGGAGCGCACCCAGAGCACGGGCACACCAACGCGCACGGCACACCGCCGAGACCAACTACACCAACAAAGGAGCACCGCCAGCAGGATCATCACCGCCACTCTCCGCAAAGGCAGACAGGCTCAATCAGCAGACCCTGCACAAGAAACACCGAGGTGCAGAACAAGGAGCAAAGCTTTGCCCGAGGGAGCTCGACGCACACGTCGCCATAGCACCTCCGGAAAGCAACCTGTCGTGAACTCCAAGGCGGTGGCTTCAAGAAGCACACGACGCCAGAGCGCCGCCACCGCCCGGTCCGAGGACCTTGGATTTTCATCCGGAGCGAAGAAGCACCAAGAGAAGCCGCTCCGGAAGCAACGAAATTTCATACACGGTAGTCCAATTTTGGCCATCTATTTGAAAGCAACGGAATTTCATACACGGTAGTCCAATTTGGAGAGCACACGATATCCATATAGTTAAACGCAAAAAAAGATATATTCTTTAATGCTAATCACTTTGGCAGAAGAAACGAGATCGATAAAATAAAAAAATTATGTACCCATTTACTAAACGAGAACGTGAAATAAACTAAAAATAGTATAACTTACTTTCTGATATAGTTTCTAACTTTTTTGAGAAAAAGTGCATCCACATATATACTCTGGCATTTACGTCCTCGTCGGTTGTAATCCAGTCGACGAAAGCAGCACCAAAACTATTCCTGGTAACAAATTCTTGTGTATAAGTAGCAAGACTTCTTATCTTTGCGTCTGATTTTGTGAGTAAGTACCTTATAGTGTCCGGTTGTTGTTGGTGTTAATTACCTTTTGACAAGTTCTAGATGTGTACCGGTGTTTCATGGCATATGAGGATGCCGTGACCGTGTAGATTTCTTTCGGTTAAGTAAGTACGCGTGCGTAGCCGTTCCATTTCATCAGCCACTCCCACCCTCCTCTTGTAACGAAATCCATGCATTGACAAAATTATACTCCTCTCGCTTGGCCGGCTATGGGCACGGTGGTAGCAAGCAGAGTTCTCCGACGTCGATGGCAGGAGGTCGGGCGACGACCACGGAGGAAGACTCTTCGGCAATCTTTCGGTCGAGGTACGTACTCGAGTACCATTTTCTAGCTGCCTTGTTCGATGATCAAACAAAGGACGACGGGAATGGGGTTCATCGTCGGAGTCTTGGGCTGCTGGGGGAGGGGGCAACCCCCCCCCTCGCGGGATGGTTCGTTACCGACCTAGGTTATCACCACTACATATACATCTTGTAAGCATTTCACATCCAATTGTTTATCCATGAACCGAGGCCACGTCAGAATCTTAGTGAAATCCTGGTGGCGCTGGCGCCTTTTGGTAAAATCTTTGGTCTTAGTGAAGTTTCTAACCCTAGTAAAATCTTTGGAAAACCCTGGTGTTTGTAACCTCTCTTGATCTTAGTGAAGTTTCTCCCGCTGGCGCCTTTTGGTTTTCCCTTCTACTTGGAGGAATTTTCATGTTAAAATCGTGTGCCCCTCTGTTGATTTTGTTCATCATTTGTTACGTGTCGTATATAACAAGTAGTCGGAAATAATGAGTTTAGTGGCATGTTAATCCACTACACGCAGGAACACATTAAAGCTTCAGAGATGGATGTCTACTGACGACCAAATTCCAATCATCCTGACCAAAGCTCTTGGGCGAAACAAGTTCATGGAACGTCCTCAGAAGATTTGAGTCCAGAAGATCACCATCGGATAGCAGGTTTGAGAGGGAGAAATGTTGTTAAAACCCTGCTAATTGATGTTGCGATAATAATTACAAGTCTAAACCTGTAGCGTTTCATCTGTTGTCAACAACGAACAATTTCAGGTTCACTTAGTCTGTGTCTTAGTCGTTTTCAGTTAGCTATTTTCTAGTAGCTGGCAAGGGTGCGATATGTGGGTTCCTGCCTGTCACCGAAGTAGGATCGATCTGGCGCACGAACTGTTCGCGGGATAGCACGACCCTGTCACACCATTGAGAACACCCCTCCTCCTCAGCTTGCTATTCCCAACGCCTCCGCAATTAGGTGCCAGCGTGAGAAAACCACTTCGAGTAGATACTCCGCTTCAGTTTAGCAGCAGGACGAAGAAGAGGAAGCATGGGATTTGCAGGACCCCTACCACTATATACCTGCGTAAATAATTTTTGTTCTTCATTCATCCTTCTATCCCATAATAAAAGAATTTTCAAATACTATTTTTTGCTGGAAATCCAGGAATCAATTTTTTTACCACAGAGGCGCACGCCGGGACGACAGGTCCAGGAAAGGGTACGGTCAGCAGTAAAAAAAACGCAAGACCAATATTCAGTGATTATGAAAAGTTCAACTATCGGTGTTACGTAGAAAGTAAAGGAAGCTAGAAATTTACCCCGTTATAACCGAAGCGTGGACAATCCACTGGGACAGGACGTAGAGGGAGGTCCAAATTAAGAAGTAGGCATCGGCGCGATGAGCTCAGGTTTCAGCGTTTCCCATCCCCAGACGGGCTCACGGGAATCACCCCCACAAATATCTCGATAGCCTAGTTGGGGGTTGACGACACGTTTAGTGAGCTCTAAAAGCTCTTTGGGAGGGGGGGGGGGGGGGGGCAAGCCCCCCCATGGTATGGTTCCTTGCCGACCTAGGTCATCACCACTATATATATACATCTTGTAAGCCATCACACTAGATAAGTCAAATCATTGTAAAAACCATCGTTTGTAGATTATAGTTAAGTTTCTCCAGCTGGTGCCTTTGGTTTTTCCCTTCTCCTTGAAGGTTTTTTCACGTTAAACTCTTGTGTCCCATCTGTTGATTTTTCTTTTGTTCACCGTTTGTTACGTGTCGTGTATAACAAGTGGTCGGAGCTAAGTGGGTTTATAATCCTATGGACTAGCACCGTTTTTTTGTCTCACGATATTCAAAGACTCCCTCAGTTGGTGGCATGTCTCTAGAAACTCGTCCACCAACATAGACATGTCGTGCAACATTAAGACTCGGTCCGGCAGCGGCGAACAGACCGATCGGCACACCGATCAAATGCAACAAGCAGGACTGGCACAGCCAGCAATGAGCACACCGATTGGCCGAGGAGCTCCACCTGGGCCTGGCTAACTCGAAGGTGAGGTGGTTGTGGTCATCGCCCTGGCAACCCGGCGATATGAAGAACCTGCTAAGTAGGAGAAGTACTAAATTGAAACAAAGTAGCAGTAGTAAAGTGATGACAAGCAATCCACGCACTCGAAAAATTCTCTACGAGGCAATTGTAGTAACTCTTGAACCGTATCTACAAATGAACAAGATTTAAGTTCCATACTGAACCTGAAAGTGTCTGGCACCTTTTCTTTGAATGTGTGGTTGCCCAAAAAGCAGGTCTGGTTGCTGAAATTACTCAACTTCCCATTGAACCTGATTTGGATTCTATATGTTCCTTATGGAAATCTAAAAAGAATGGCATTGCTAATGTTATAATTCTGCTGCCTTTAAAGCTTGGGAGCAAAAGGATTACTGGCAATACACGCATACAACTTTGCTGTCACACTAGAGAGGCCATTCTCAGGCTAGACGAGGCCCAAGAATCGCGGCAGCTCACGGCACAAGAGCCTACGCTTCATAGACATTCGTCTTCGTTCTCATGCTCTTGTAAAATTGATAAAACAAAAAATCAAGCATAGAGAGAAACTAAACGTTTTTTTAGATTATTAATCCCAGCCTCCGCATCGATTGATACACACAGCCGCAAGAGAAACTAAACGTGGCCCACGTATATGTACATGGGAATACTAGCAGGTGGTTTGCGCAGCTACATCTGTTACAATTCTTTCTGCCAACAAACTTAACTTAAGTGGTTATTGTCTTTCTGCCAACAAACTTAACTTTTTTCTCTTCACTTATGTCTATGTTGTTTTCCAGTGGAGTGTTCACGCCTCACATAACATCAGGTAAAATTTCACTCACTTTTCGTTCATGGGTAGCACCTTACTTTCCTTTTTGTTCTACGACTGAACATCGGTGATGTGAATTCCACAGGTGGCCTTACCCATTTCTGAATCTGTCCTCCAAACTCGCCCCGTTATGGTAATTTTATTTTACTGGTGTCCGGAAATAAGTCATGTTGCGTTGATGCAGATTCCTTGCTATGCGGCATTCCGACTACCGGCCCAAATGAACCAGCGAATGTTGCAGAAGTGGAAACCATTAAATACTTAAGTGCCTAGGGTCGTATCATTGGCGGTGGTAATCAGTTATTGAACATTGCGTGGCACTGATACTATGGTACAATAGGTACATCTGAAAGCCAATATGTACCACTTCGGCGATATCATATTACCTCCTTTCGTAAATATAGCCTTTTTAGGCTTTTTCTTGATTTGTACATATCTTGATATATTTGGACACATTTTAGTGTGCAACTTCAATCTTTCCTACAGACTAGAGAAGTTGAAAGGACAATGATGTCGCCTAGAGGGGGGTGAATAGGCGATTAAAACTTTTCGGTTTAGACTTGCTAATTGCGGAATAAAACTAGTTGTTTAAATCGACAAATTAAATAAACAAGGCTCACCTATGTGCACCAACAACTTACGCTAAGCAAAACAAACAACAAGGTGATAGCTATATAGAATACTTCAAGCACGAAGGTTATCACAATGTAAAGTGCATAAGTAAAAGGCTTGGGTATAGAAAATAATCGAGGCACGCGGAGACGAGAATGTATTCCCGAGTTCCTCCATGTTAAGGGAGTACGTCTCGTTGGAGAGGTGTGAACCGACACAACGGTTCAACAACCACAAAGGTTTCACCTTCTTCTCTGATGAACCGCACCACAAGGGCTTGGTTCACCTTCCACTATCGGAATCCTTCGAGGCGGAATCCGGAGCCTTTCAACAACAATCCGGGGCACAAACCACAACGGGATTGGAGGCTCCCGAACAGCTTACAAGTGACCACAAAGGTCTCAACCACCACACGGGCGTCTAGGGTCCGAGTACCCAAGAGTAACAAGCTCACAAACTTTCAACTTTCACGAATCCTCGTGGAGAGCACACCGATGCACCAAATGCAAAAGGCACCTTCACTCTCAAATTCTAACAAAAGCAACAAATGCTTATGGGGGAATAAAAGAGGAAGAACAAAGAGGAGATGCACCAAAAACTCCAAGATCAAGATCTACTAGGTTCCCCACACTTAGAGGAGAAATCGATCGGTGAATATGTAGATCAAGATCACCTCTCACTTTCGCTCAAATATAAGCAAGAATCGTGGGAGGGATTGAGAGGAAGAGCAAGCTTTCCAAAGAGCAACAATGGAGGATAGAGGAAGGGAAAAACTTGCTCAAGTTATGTGTTGTCCAATTGGGGAAGAAAGACTTTAAATAGGTACTAGAAAAATAACCGTTGGACTGGAAAAAACGAGCTGGCCGAGCTTGGCCCGGCCTGCCAGCCGGCCTGGGCCGGCCTGGGGCCGGCCAAGCGCGCGAGCGAGCGAGCTGGCTGAGCGAACGGCGAAGCGAGCGAACTGCGAGGCGAGAGAGCGAGCGGCTGGGCAGCGCGCGCGAGCGAGCGGCCTAGCGACGCAGGCGAGCGAGCAGGCCACGCAGCGAGATGGGCCGGCATGTGGCCCAGCCTGGGCCGGCCAGGCGGCCGGCCAAGCAGCCGAGGCAGCCGGCCTGGGGGCTGGCCTGCGCAGAAAAAAACATTCGAAAAATCATAACTTGTGCAATAAAATTCCAAACGAGATAAACCAACTTTGTTGGAAAGATAACGACGAGTGCTTTCATACAAAAAGTGAAAATATTAAGAACCATAAATAGAGTCAAGTTGACACACATGGGGAGGTGTGGAACTCTCCTCGGGGATGAACCGATAATATTTCCAACACGAAAACGCAACAAGTTTTCCATATGAAATCCGTTTTCGACGAACTTGGTCTTGTCATGAAGATCACGACAAGCACCAAAACCCAACAAGAAGAAAAGCCACATAAGAACCAAGAAAGATGAAATGCCTAGTATGCAAAGGTTTGAGCTCTCCACAAAGATGCGATCAAGTTACTCACTTGAGAGCCCCTCTTGATAGTACGTCGTCTATCCTATAACCCGGTCTCCCACTAACACCATGAGACCGGTAAAATAGAAAACCTATCAGGATCATACCTTTGCCTTGTGCATTCCACTTGAGCTCGATGATGACGATCTTGACTCTTTCAAGTTGGAACACCTTTCTTGATTGTGCTTGCTAGCACATGCTTGATGAAGACTTCTCCAAATGCTCCCCCATACTCCATTATGGGAGGGTCTCGCTACGCTCTGTCTTCATGTCTCCTTTGCAAGCTTCAATCAAATGATATCTTCCGAGATGCATCATATTGAACTTGCACTTCATCTTCTTCACATGACCATTCTTCATATAAACCCTTGAATAGAGCATTGGTCATCATGTCATCTTCAAAAGTCCAACACATGAACTCCTAATGTCGTGGGGTTGTCACGGCATATGTTACCATAGGGTAACTTTGAGTTGAGGGCCAGGCGAAACTGGTGTCAGGGAGAATGTTTAGCTCGGAGGGGACAAAGGATTTACCCTGGTTTGGCCTCTCCATTAGAGATAAAGACCTACTTCCAGCTACTCTATTATTGATCTCGATCTTGATAACCCGGCTACGACAACAGAGCCGGATCTCGATTAGGGTTACAATGATTCTCTCTCGTGGGACTTGTGTGATATCAAAAGCTTGTCTAACTATGACCTAGGAGCCCGCTTATATAGCTGGCCGGGTCTCCTGGTCTCTTACAAGGTAAGGTCGGGTTCTACCCGTACTCGGAGTTCTAGTCTATTTCCACCTCTTCGTGATCTCCAAGTCTTGGACTCCATGATACGCACCGCCTCTAGGTTTTCTAGATCCTTCCTTTTATAGACCGGGTTACCGCCAAATGCTCCGGCCCATACTTGAGTCCAGCCCATGATGAGGAAAGCAGGCCAAGCCCGGCCTCCTGCTTAGCGGGTCTTCTTTCACCTTCATGGGTATACCGGGTTATCTTTCCCCCAACACCTATATTTTCCCATAGACAAGATCTATAAGAATATCTCAATGTAAACATTAGTTCATAAGGATTGTCATTAATTACCAAAACCACGCATGGGGGCAACATGCACTTTCAATCTCCCCCATTTTGGTAATTGCTGACAATCCCTTTTTACGAGGGTTTATATAATGAATTTAAGCAACCATGCAACACAAAGAACAAGGATGCAAGAGAACGGCAAGAGAACAAACTCATATTCTCTTAAACCCTCTAAATTTCTCCCCCATTGGCATCGATTGCCGAAATGGGTGAAAAAAATAAGAAGGCCAATATAATAAGAGCTCCCCCATAATGTGTGCATTTCTCATAATATGAGTGGAATAAAATGCACATATCCAATGACGAATAGTTTGGTGGAGATCAAATTATATTGAGGATCGAAAGATTGCAAAAGAATATCAAATAGAAAGATACTTCCATGAAAGAAGCATGCAATCAAAAGGATCCGAAAAATGTTCTAAATATCAAGAGGGAACTCCCCAAGGTACGTGCACAAATAGGATTTGTATTTCAATATAGTGTGCACAACATGGAATCCTCACTCTCTCCTAGATAAATTCGAACACAAGCTCATGCAAGAGAATATAAATTAGAAAAGAGGCAAAACAACTTGCAACTAATAAAATGTTTTGCAACATGAGCAAGGAGCGGCAAATAAAAGGATGGGTGTGAGGTACAAAGACATTTTAGGAGATTATTACAAGGATGAGCCAAAGCATCAATCATAGTCTTTCAAAAAGAGTTGCACATAGTGCATATCATGTCTTTCCCATACCCACACACCAAAACAGATACAGCAAATAGCTCCACAAGCTTAGTAAAAGCTAATTTTTTTTAATAATACATTTTTTAAATTAAATTCAAAAACTATTACGCAAAATAACGAAATTGCAAAAATAATACGGCCTCGGCCCAGCTTGGGCCGATAAGGGCCCGTCGGCCAGGCTTGGGCCGATTTGGCCTGTCGGCCGCCCTTCGCCTGTCAGCGAAATCTGTCGGCCAGAGCCGGGCCGACTAGGCCTTATCGGCCCAAGCCTGGCCGACGGGCCCTTATCGGCCCAAGCTGGGCCGACTGGCTGTTGATTTTTTTTTCACCTCTCCCTCCTCTTTTTTAGCCACACAAATGCAGACAAATTACAGATGAAATCAAACTCCAAATTTAAATCACTGATGCACACATATAAAACATAGTCTACAAACACTGATCCACACATATTACAGATAAAAATATAGTCCAATTTTAAAACATTGATCCACATTATTATAAATAAAAGCACAGTCCAAATTTAAAACATCCTAGTTCCTTCCCCTTCCTCTTGGTCCTCGGCTGCCTCGTCCACGTGGAGCAGCTGCTCTAGTTGCCGGAGCAGCATTCGTAGGTGGGAATTTTGTACAAGCAGTGTCCCTGTGACCAAAATCATTGCACAAGAAACATTGCACTGTCGGGCCTCCGGCTTCAGATTCATCCATACCATTTCTGATACGCTTGCACGGTCGTCTACCTCTACCAGGACGCAGTAGCCTTGGGTCGGGGATGTACTGCCTTTCATTAGGGTCAACCGTGTTAAAATTACCCACAGCTCGAAATCCCACCATTTCACCGGTCCAGGTATTAAGAACAGACTCGTTCAAATAATATGGTGAAACGAACGAGATGGCTGATAGTCCGAGTTGCCCACACGCAGCCAATACATGGGAGCAGGGCAGGTGAAGCAATTTTGGTTTATTGCATGTGCAGTCACATGTTGGTCGGGCTTCATTTCCAATTCTCACCTCATGCGTTCTGAGCTGATTTCCGCAACCAAACTTGTCAGAAGGTAAGCGTACCTCGAACCTCCTTTCTTGATTTCCTATGGCCTGCACAGCATGAGTACGAGCTTTTGCCATCTTCCTATCCATGTACTCCGTAATCTTCTCACAAAAAGGTGTGTTTGGGTTGTTAACGATATGCATGTGAGCTTTCTGGCGTCTTTCTCTGAAGTACTTGACTGTGCCCTAAAAAATACCCTCCACAATGGCTGTAAGTGGCAATGCCCTATTTCCTCTAAGAACGAAGTTGTATGTTTCAGCAAGGTTGGTAGTCATAACACCGTACCTGGCTCCATAAGTGTCGTGCAGCAAAGACCACCTCTCAAGAGGCTCGTGCTCTATCCACTGCTGAAAGTTTTTTATCAACCTCCCAGTCTTTCTCCTAACACCAGGCGGATCAAATCCTGGCAAGTCACAAAGTCCAACAGGTACATCCTCAGCTGGTGGAGGTCCGGTTGCTAGCTGTTGCGCCACAAGTTGCACATGTGCTGCTACTGCAACATTTCGTGCAGCTCTCCTCTGCCTAACATGCTGGTTAGTGAAGTCATCAAGCTTACCACGTACGAATGTGTATTTCCAGAATTGGTTCTGCTTGCACAGTTTTTTGAATAGATTCATCAAAGCCTTATCTCGGAACTGTGAGAAAAAATTGGCCCCCAAATGGCGCATGCACCAACGACTCTGCAGGTCTAGCCATGGCGTTTGTTCCGCGGCCACAGGGTTTGTGAGTGCCTTGACGGCGTTCAGTATACCAGCATGGCGGTCATGAAGGATGCACACGTTCGGCTTATCTTTTACTACTGCTATTTTAAGCTGCCTGAAGAACCAAGTCCAACTTTCAGTGTTCTCGCTCTCCACAAAAGCAAATGCAAGTGGCACGATCTGATTGTTGCCATCCTGACCAATGGCAGTCAAGATTTGTCCCCTATACTTGCCAGTAAGAAATGTACCATCAACACAGATAACTGGTCGACAGTGAGTGAAAGCTTCTATGCATACACCGAAAGAGAAGAACACACGATGCAGCACCTTTACGTTTGGAAACTCTGCCATCCAAAAGTGTTTGACGTCAACATATGTGCCTGGATTACGGGCCTGCAATGTGTAGAGGAGCCGAACAACTGAGTCATATGAGTCTAGGAAAGATCCGAATCTTTTCTCAAGTGCCATCTGCTTAGCCCTCCAAGCTTTGCCATAAGATATTTTGTACTTGAACCTGGTGAACACCTTATGTATAATAGCCTTCGCTTCCATAGCTTTGCCCTGTACTATTTCTGAGTACAGCAACCGAGCTATAAGCGTCGACGAAATGTTATGGTGATCTTGAGGAATACTCTCAATTCTACATGTGTGTTGTACTACGTCGCTCACTTTCCAGTTTATGCCAAAGTGAGGACGATAACCGTGCACCCTTCCAGGACACCCTGCTACCTCACATTCCATTGTCAGATATTTTTTACTCGACACCTTGGTTTTGAATGTCTTGCAAGTCGACATTGCCCACTTAATGATTGTATCTTGCAAATGTTGCTTGTCGGTATATAGAGCACCCGCAGAAACCTGGTTCTGATGGTATTCCCAGGCAGAATCATGACCATCGTTCACTGTCATTGACGATGAGAAATCATGACTCCATGACGCAGGATTTGGCACCACATGTTCGTCATCCGACTCGTCGGAATCATACCCATAAGCACTACCACCATCTTCGTCTTCCTCTTCCATCATTTCTTGGAATACATCGTCTGCTGCTGCCTCAGCAGCATCTTCATCTCCCTCTTCCATATGCTCTGTCTGACTATTTTGGCCAGATTCATAACTACCACCTCCAACATCTTCCTCTTCCATCTGCTCTGTCTGACTATTTTGGCCATAGTCATAATCACCACCTCCAACATCTCCCTGATTATAATCATGTCCAGAAAATTGCATCTCCTGACTACTCTGGCCAGGATCGTGCCCTCCCTCGCCTTCAGGCGCAATCACCTCCTTCGCGACAGGTATCAGTAAGGCATGAGGGGTACATCCCCTGCTTGCGCAGCCTTGCAACCATCGCACCATCTGAGAGGTCCGTTCTATCGGCCTCAAATAAAAAAACACCGGGGACCTTGTCTTCGTCCACAGTGCATGCACACCGACGGTGTCTGTTTAAGGAAGCCCTAAACACGCTGCCAACCAATCTTTCAGCTGACTTATAGACCATGTTTGTGGGTCCCTCAGTTCCAACTCTGACCATCGAAACTCACCCAAATCAGCTCCATGCTCATTTACTACAAACCGGGAACAACTATATACTTAATATTGTTAGCAAAATAGACGCATACCCTTGAAGCGTGCCGATTCAATGGACCAGCAACGTCACCACCACCGCCAATGCAACAACGCTGCACCACCACCACGCTGCACCATCCACCACCCTACAGCAACCTCCACCTAAACTCCACCATTGCTCCAACCAAACAACACGAAATCACACAATAATCCAACACATCTGTAGATCTGAGCTGCCTTAACTCTCTAACACTTGTAGAAGGAAGATTTGGTGGCTGGATGGACAGATCGCCGCTGAAACGCAGTAAGGAGCTGCTGGTTTCGAGAGGAAGAAGAAAAGGAGAGAGAGGACGCGAGGAGGAAGATGTGGGCAGGGCTGGCCTTATCCAGCGTCCTGTCGGCCCAGCCCTGGCCGACAGGCCGGTCGGCCGAGTTCTGGCCGATTAGTGCCCCCTCACGGCCTGTCGGGCGCAGGCCTGGCCCACCATGCGATCTGGTCGTCCTTAACAAAGCCGATAAGGCCAAATCGGCCCAAGCCTGGCCGACGGGCCCTTATCGGCCCAAGCTGGGCCGAGGCCGTATTATTTTTGCAATTTCGTTATTTTGCGTAATATTTTTTGAATTTAATTTAAAAAATGTATTATTAAAAAAAATTAGCTTAGTAAAAAGCATAACACATGAAAAATAAAGTTTGTACCTTTTAGAAACCACCAAAGAATCAAAAGCTATATGAGATGGTCACTAAAGAATTGGAATATCAATTAAAGATATAATTATTCTCATGTCTATAAGTTTCTAAGTAGACACGAATCACTAAGATATGGGTCTACAAATAAACATGTACACACAAGATAGGTACAAGGGTAAAGATCATGATATCCAATAGGAAGTCATAATACACCAATAAGATCTTTGCTTAAAACCATAGCACAAAACCCAATTTTATCTTAAAGGAATATAGATGACCTCGCAACACACACTCATCATAGCATCAAAAACTATCCACAAGGGAAAAATGTTAACGAACGGATGCTCTGAGTAAGATAACAAGTATCACAAAAGGCAAATGATTTTGAAATTCATCAATGTTGCACATGAGAGACTTTAAGTAGAAAGTGCTAGATTGACATAATTGGGATCGATGAATCATAGAAATGAATATGTAGTCCCCTTATATGTAATCATCCCGGCTTACTCACATTTGCAATAAAGATGTTTTGCAAGAACCAAATTAATTGCAACAAAAAGATACATGCCAAGATACAACCTACACAAGGTTGAAAGCTCGAAATGTATGCATGAGGTAGATACTTGTTACCGAGATAGCATTGGTGATGTAGAAGATAAGAGTTAACCATCATCCAAACTTGGCTCCAATGAACACATGGTGACACCACCTGTTGGGAATCGTAGACAGAAAACAAAAAAATTCCTACCGACGATAACCATAAACTAGCCAAGATCTAACTATGCAGATATACTATACGGAAGGAGATCAGAATACATACCCTTATAGACCGGAAGCGGGATTACGTTCCCGCTCAAACGTTGTCGATGGAGACGACGAATCCGACCTCAGGGTCGTGTAGAGGAAGTAGACAGCTCCCAGCGCCAAACGATGGCGCCTCGCGGTTCCACACACGTACGGTGTGGATGACGACCTCCGGGCTCCAGATCCAGCAGAGCAGCAGAAGTGGAAGAGTGGATCTAGCAGCACGGCGGTGTGCAAACTATAGAGAGACTTCTCTCCTCGTACGAAGCTCCAGAATCGGAACCCCGTTCAAGGTAGGAGAGAAGGAGAGAGGAACTTGTGTGTTTTTCAAAGGCATAGGGGACCTATATTTATAGGAGAAGGGGGGAGACCCTCCCTTGGCTCCCCATGTGGGACTACCCCACATGGGGTGCACCGGCCATGGGGGGGTGCGGCTGCCCTAGTGGGCCCCATGTGGCCCACTAGGGTGGCAGCCCCCCTTTTTCCTTTTTCCTTTTATTTTCTTTTTCCCGAATGGGCCTCTAAGGCCCATTTAACTTTTAATGCCTTTTAAATTCGAAATTAATTAAATAAAACATGTATTTAATCATTAATAACACTTATTAATATTAGATACATATTATTTAATTCATTCGGACCCGAAACATATTTCGTGGCCTCCGATCAATCATCGGACAATTACCGGAACACTTCCGGAGCTCCAGAACACTTCCGGAGTTCCTGTTTCTCATTCTCTCTAAATCCAATCTAATCGTCACCCACCCTTAAGTGTGTTACCCCACGGTTCGGGATCACTCCAGACATGATCGAGACTCTCTCTCCGATCAATCGACTAACAGCGGAATCTGGATATCCATGATAGCCCCTGTGTGTCCACGAATGTCTCTTTATTCGTTTGAACCTGTAGACGTCCAGTTTCAATCTCTTGCCTGGTGATACTTAGATTGTCGAGTGTCGTTCTCGGTATCACATTTTACCGAGCTTGACCTCATCCTTGACAATCTATCTTTCTCGTCTGTGATGTTACATCCCCGTGACCTAGTCACATGCTTGCAAGCTCATTAGATGTAATCTCACCGAGTGGGCCCAGAGTATCTATCCTGCTATGCGGATTGGCAATTCCCGCTATTGATTACTCGCCCCGACTACTTCCTTCCAATACCCGAAGGTGTCACCCTTATTGTCGTGCGTATGAGACATGACGTTAGGTGCGATCAGCCGTATCTTTCAGAAGCAGCGACTTGATATAATCTCACGGTCCAAGATCTGAAACTACGTTTTCTATATTTTGGGTATGTCCATCAAATCATTCACCAATGATATGACTCCGTGTTAACCGGTTAATGCCCATGATCAGGAAACCTTGATCATCTGTTACACAACGACTAGTCAAGTAGAGGCTACTAGGGACCTGGTTGTTTCTATACCACACGTGTATTATGTTTCCGAGTAATACAGTTATAGCATGGTATTAAAACGTATTATGAACAATAAGAGATATGACAATAAAATCACTTTATTAATTGCCTCTAGGGCATATCTCCAACAGTCTCCCACTTGCACTAGAGTACAAATTAATCTAGTTTACAACTTGGTAAAAGCTTGACACCAATAGCATTGCGGTGTTCTTCATGCTTGTCTCGTGGAAGAGGTTTCGTCAACGGATCTGCAACATTCAGGTCCGTGTGTATTTTGCAAATCTTTACATCGCCTCCCTTGACGTACTGCCGTATGACATGGAAGCGTCGGAGAATATGTTTGGCGGTGGAGTGAGACCTTGGTTCCTTCACGTTGGCAATGACCCCTGTGTTGTCGCAGAAGATAATCACAGGGTCTCGCGCACTGGGGAACACTCCAAGTTCGATGATGAACTTCCTGAGCCAAACAGCTTCATTTGCAGCATCCGTTGCAGCAATATACTCCGATTCCATTGTAGATTGGGCGACTATGGGTTGCTTCCCACTTCTCCAGCTCACAGCGCCTCCGTTCACCTTAAACACATAGCCTGTTTGCGATTTCGAGTCATCGGGATCTGTGCAGAAACTTGCATCAACGTAACCTGTTACGCCAAGTTCCTCTTCACAGCCTCCATAAACAAGAAACATGTCCTTGGTATACTTAAGATACTTCAGTATGTTCTTAACAGCTATCCAATGATCCTTGCCAGGATTACTCTGGAATCGACTCGTCAGACTAAGAGCCAATGCCACATCGGGTCGAGTACTTAACATGGCATACATGATCGATCCTATAGCCGAAGCATATCGAGTGCCATCCACCTCAGCTTTTTCAAGAGCCGTCCGTGGACACTGAGCCATGCTCAATGTTTTTCCCTTGACAACTGGCACAAGACCTTCTTTGCCAAATGCATATTGAACTTCTTCAATATCTTGTCAAGGTAAGTACTTTGACATAACGCTAGTAGGCGCCTGGGTCTATCACGATAGATCTTAATGCCTAATACGTATGCAGCTTCTCCTAAGTCCTTCATTGAAAATTTACTGTTTAAATATTCCTTCACGCTTTTCAGAAGTTCCACATCATTCCCAATTAGTAATATATCATCCACATATAGAACTAGGAATGCAACTGAGCTCCCACTCATTTTCTTATAAATGCAGGTCTCTTCCACATTTTGGACAAATCCAAAACCTTTGATCACCTCATCAAAGCGAAGATTCCAGCTCCGAGATGCCTGCTTCAGTCCATAAATGGAACGCTGAAGTTTGCATACCTTGCCAACATTTCCTGGACTGACAAAACCTTCAGGTTGTACCATATACAACTCTTCCTCAATGTTGCCATTTAGGAACGCTGTTTTGACATCCATCTGCCATATCTCATAATCATGATATGCAGCTGTTGCTAGCAAAACCCGAATAGACTTTAGCATCGCTACCGGTGAAAACGTTTCATCGTAGTCAATTCCATGAACTTGTCGGAAACCTTTTGCGACAAGCCGAGCCTTATAGACGGTCACATTACCGTCAGCATCAGTCTTCTTCTTAAAGATCCATTTATTCTCGACAGCCTTGCGCCCTTCGGGAATCTCCACCAAAGTCCATACTTTGTTGTCATACATGGATTCTATTTCGGATTTCATGGCCTCAAGCCATTTCTCGGACTCGGGTCCTTCCATCGCCTCTTTGTAATTTGTAGGTTCGTCTTGTTCAATTAACATGACGGTGCAAACAAGATTACCGTACCACTCAGGAGAAGTACGGGTTCTTCCAGACCTACGAGGTACAATAGCCTCCTCGACATTTTCTCCCACTTCATCTGTTATGAAGGACGGTTCAGGAACTGTTTCCGTTGCGCCACTCGGTATTTCGAGTTCAGGATCAACTATCTCGTCGAGGTCTATTTTCCTCCCACTTACTCCTTTAGCGAGAAACTCCTTCTCGAGAAAGGTGCCGTTTCTAGCGACAAACGTTTTGCCCTCGGCTTGGTGGTAGAAGGTGTACCCTATGGTTTCCCGTGGATACCCTACAAAGACGACCTTTTCCGATTTTGGTTCTAGTTTGTCAGGCTGCAATTTCTTGACATAAGCCTCACAACCCCAAACTTTCAGGAACGACAGCTTAGGTTTCGCACCATGCCATACCTCATACGGTGTCGTTTCCACGGATTTAGATGGAGCCCTATTTAAAATGAATGCGGCTGTTTCTAACGCATATCCCCAAAACGATACGGGCAAATCGGTAAGAGACATCATAGACCGTACGCTATCTAATAAAGTACGATTACGTCGCTCGGACACGCCGTTGCGTTGTGGTGTTCCGGCAGGCGTAAGCTGTGGCACAATTCCACAGGCCTTCAGATGTGTGCCAAACTCAAAACTCAAATATTCGCCACCACGATCGGATCGGAGGTGCTTTATTTTCTTGTTAAGTTGATTTTCAACCTCACTTTGAAATTCTTTGAACTTTTCAAAAGTTTCTGACTTGTGTTTCATTAAGTAGATATACCCGTATCTACTCAAGTCATCAGTGAAGGTTACAAAGTAACGATAACCATTGCGCGTTGATACGCTCATTGGGCCGCACACATCTGTATGTATAACTCCCAATAATTCCGACGCACGTTCAACGAAACCATTGAACGGTGACCTAGTCATCTTGCCCATGAGGCATGGTTCGCAAGTGTCAAGAGATCCAAAATCTAATGACTCCAAAAGTCCAGCTGAGTGGAGTTTCTTCATGCGCTTTACACCAATATGACCAAGTCGGCAATGCCACATATACATGGCGGTATCATCACTAAGTCTAATCCTTTTGGCATCTATGTTATGGATATGTGTACTACGATCGAGATTCAACAAGAATAAACCATTATTCACAGGAGCATCAACATAAAAGATATCATTCATCGAAATAGCACAACCATTTGATACTGAATTGAATGAATATCCGTCTTGCAACAAGCAAGAACCACTTATAATGTTTACACTCAGAGATGGCACAAAATAACACTTATTTAAAACCAAAACTAATCCCGAAGGTAGATGTAGAGGGAGCGTGCCGACGGCCACCACGTCAACTCTTGATCCATTGCCGACGCGCATCGTCACCTCGTCCTTTGCCAGGCGCCGACTATTCCGCAACTCCACCTGTGAGTTACAAATATGAGCAACAGAGCCGGTATCAAATACCCAGGTATTACTACGGGCGCATGTAAGGTACACATCAATAACATGTATATCAAATATACCTTTATCTCTCCCGACAATCTTGCCGGCCTTCTTGTCTTCCAGGTACTTGGGGCAGTTGCGCTTCCAGTGACCATCTCCCTTGCAGTAGAAGCATTCCACGCCAGGTTTGGGACCAGGTTTGTTAGCCTTGGATTTGGCAACGTGTTTGCCATCCTTCTAGACTTCCAGTTCTTCCTTCCCTTGCCGCCAGATTTCTTAAAATCGACGGTCTTGTTGACCATCAACAGCGTGTGCTCCTTCTTGATTTCCACCTCAGCAGTCTTGAGCATCACGAACACCTCAGACAGGGACTTAGCCATGCCCTGCATGTTATAGTTCATGACGAAGCCTTTGTAGCTAGGAGGCAACGATTGCAGCACCCTATCAATCGCCAGCTCATCAGGAATCTTGCATTCCAGAGCGTTCAGGCGTTGAACGTAGCCAGACATTTTGACCACGTGCTCGCTCACACTGCTATGCTCTTCCATCTTGGCTGAGAAGAAAAGCTCAGAAGCTTCATACCTCTCAGCCTTAGCCTGCGGCGCAAAGACAGCCTTGAGATCAGAAATTATCTCAAAAGCACTCATCTTCTCAAAGCGCTTTTGCAGGTCGGCTTCCATGGCGTAGAGCATGCCACTCTGGACAAAGGAGGAATCCTCCGACTTGGTCTGATAGACCTTCTTCTCGTCATCGGAGGCGTCGTCTGCAGGAGGGTCACCTAGGGCGGCTTCAATGACGTAAGCCACCTTGTGGGGAGTGAGGAGGATCCTCAGGTTGCGGAACCAGGACATGAAGTTCGACCCATTGGTCTTAAGCTTTTCTTTCTCAAGGAACAGGCCAAGGTTAAAGGTGGGGCGAGACATCTACAATGGAATTTGCAAAACATAAGACGTTTGTTCATAATAAAATATGGGTTCAAGTTTTAGTAAAATTAAAACTACCAGAACTCCCACTCAAGACGAGTATCCCTCTCATCGTCTTAGTGATTACACAATCCCCATCCATTACGCTACCCCCATCGATCAGGCGAATAGCATAACTTCAAAGGTAGACATCGTATATCAATCACATCACCGTATGTGACTCGTGCTTAACCTTTCGGTACTTGTGTTCCGAGGCCATATACTGGTATATGCTAGGCTCGCCATAACACCCTTTGCCGTATTGCGTGTGCAACGTGGCTTACACCCACTGTATGCGAACGAAGAGACGAGTGTAGACGAAGGATCGAAACCCCAAACGACGTACCCCGTAACGTAGAACTTTATTGGTGGTGCACGACAGAGGGAGAACACTATTATCGGAATTTTGGGAGGGATCATCTTATATTACTACCGCCGTGTAACTAATATATAGACATATATATACACAATATAAGATGCACACAATCTACATAACATCTAATATGAAATGTAATGCGACATGATATGGTCTTCTCCGCGCCGATGGTCTCCTTCGCGCCAACAGTTTATAAACAATTTAATAAACCTACCTTGACCATATCACATTGCCCCTGCAAAATAAAGTTAGACGCTTCTACTTTATCTTTTGCATGTTTTACGTGGCTGCTAGGGCTTCCGTACAAGAACCGTTTCTTACCTACGAAAACAACCACAACAGCGATAAGACAATTGTCTCTATTACACCCCTTTCGGGGCCCTCCATTGTAAATGCGATATCAACTATTGTAGGAGATACAGACACCCGCCAGCCACATATACGGTACAAGCCATATGTCAGGTGTGGAACCAGTCTCGCGTAAGAGTACGCGTAAAGTCGGTCCGGGCCGCTTCATCCCACAATGCCGCGATATAAACAAGTACACGCGAGAGGGTAACAAATGTAGAATCGATGCCCACATTCAACATGTGTTCTAACCGTACAGATATATCTACGCATAGATCGGCTCTGATACCACTGTTGGGAATCGTAGGCAGAAAACAAAAAATTTCCTAGACGATAACCATAAACTAGCCAAGATCTATTCTATGCAGATATACTATACGGAAGGAGATCAGAATACATACCCTTGTAGACCGGAAGCGGGATTACGTTCCCGCACAAACGTTGTCGATGGAGACGACGAAGCCGACCTCAGGGTCGTGTAGAGGAAGTAGACAGCTCCCAGCGCCAAACGATGGCGCCTCGCGGTTCCACACACGTACGGTGTGGATGACGACCTCCGGGCTCCAGATCCAGCAGAGCAGCGGAAGTGGAAGAGTGGATCTAGCAGCACGGCGGTGTGCAAACTATAGAGAGACTTCTCTCCTCGTACGAAGCTCCAGAATCGGAACCCCGTTCAAGGTAGGAGAGAAGAGAGAGGAATGTGTTTTTCAAGGCATAGGGGACCTATATATAGGAGAGGGGGGAGACCCTCCCTTGGCTTCCCCATGTGGGACTATTCCCACATGGGGAGCGCCGGCCATGGGGGGGTGCGGCTGCCCTAGTGGGCCCCATGTGGCCCACTAGGGTGGCAGCCCCCCTTTTTCCTTTTTCCTTTTATTTTCTTTTTCCCGAATGGGCCTCTAAGGCCCATTTAACTTTTAATGCCTTTTAAATTCGAAATTAATTAAATAAAACATGTATTTAATCATTAATAACACTTATTAATATTAGATACATATTATTTAATTCATTCGGACCCAAAACATATTTCGTGGCCTCCGATCGATCATCGGACAATTACCGGAACACTTCCGGAGCTCCAGAACACTTCCGGAGTTCCTGTTTCTCATTCTTTCTAAATCCAATCTAATCGTCACCCACCCTTAAGTGTGTTACCCCACGGTTCGGGATCACTCCAGACATGATCGAGACTCTCTCTCCGATCAATCGACTAACAGCGGAATCTGGATATCCATGATAGCCCCTGTGTGTCCACGAATGTCTCTTTATTCGTTTGAACCTGTAGACGTCCAGTTTCAATCTCTTGCCTGGTGATACTTAGATTGCCGAGTGTCGTTCTTCGGTATCACATTTTACCGAGCTTGACCTCATCCTTGACAATCTATCTTTTCTCGTCTGTGATATTACATCCCCGTGACCTAGTCACATGCTTGCAAGCTCATTAGATGTAATCTCACCGAGTGGGCCCAGAGTATCTATCCTGCTATGCGGATTGGCAATTCCCGCTATTGATTACTCGCCCCGACTACTTCCTTCCAATACCCAAAAGTGTCACCCTTATTGTCGTGCGTATGAGACATGACGTTAGGTGCGATCAGCCGTATCTTTCAGAAGCAGCGACTTGATATAATCTCACGGTCCAAGATCTGAAACTACGTTTCTATATTTTGGGTATGTCCATCAAATCATTCACCCAATGATATGACTCCGTCGTTAACCGGTTAATGCCCATGATCAGGAAACCTTGATCATCTGTTACACAACGGACTAGTCAAGTAGAGGCTACTAGGGACCTGGTTGTTTCTATACCACACGTGTATTACGTTTCCGAGTAATACAGTTATAGCATGATATTAAAACGTATTATGAACAATAAGAGATATGACAATAAAATCACTTTATTAATTGCCTCTAGGGCATATCTCCAACACCACCTTCCTTGTAAATGAGACAAGCTTCCAATGCATCTCCAATGTATCTAAAACAAATTTAAGTACAACATGGTACCCAAACTCATTGGGTCCAAAGTAGTTAGCGCAACTACAATACATAGGACAAACTTCACATAAATATGTGCATATTAATGTGAAATTGAATTTCATGCACATCTTAGCCATATAGGATTTGATGGAGTTTATCCTATATATTGGATCAACGAGAGTAAGCATGCCAAAGAAATACATATAGTAAATATGCATGCACAAGACTTTCAAGAACCAAAAGAGATATAATTTGGATACAACATCAATTGAAACAAGAGAGCACACATTAGTGTGACACGAAAAGAAATTGTCCAAATTATATCAAATACCCAAATCAACACATGATTGAAGATACCAAAATGAAAGATACCAAATGAAAATATGGTCAAGGAATAACCAAGCCCTCTACATTTTTCATGATGGCACAAAGTACCAAGACGAAAAATGCTTGTCTTCAAAGAGACATATCATCGGGATCTAAAACCAATTAAAGACAAATAGTGTTCAAAAACATGTAGAATAGCTCCCCCAATATGTGTGCATTATTTATGATTTTGCATTTGGATACAAATGCACACCAATGGGATCATCACACACCATATATATTATACAAACACTAATCAAATTCAAGAAGGGCAATAAGATCCATAGGATACAAAGAAGACAAAAGGAATTTGCTAAAACACGTTTTGGCAACAAAATAAGGCAATTCAAAGCAATAGCCAAAATTGAAGATGGTCTACAAATTCCACCATAATTGTGAGTAACACTTGTTAGGAACAGGGAGTATGGAGATATTTCTCGATGGTATATAGGAATGATAAACAAGACCAATCTTCACAAGAAATAAAGCATATGCCAAAAGATAGGAATTGAGCACATGCTTTGATAGAGATTCTTGACGGCTTCAATTTGATCAACGATTATGCAAAGCACCAAGAAACTTTCTCACACACAAGGTCCAAAAGATGAGAGATAAAAGACATTTAAGCAAATATGGAACTTGTTTGGGAAACATGCCACATAGGAACAAGATAATTGACAATATCAATTCTCGGTGGCAAAACCTCACATGTTCACATTTTCTAGGCTTGTAATATGCACATAGCTTATTAGTCCCCCATAATGTGATAATCCATTTATTTGAAAACAAGAGGCAAACAAAACCAACTCAAGAAATTAATGGACATTATAGAATTTGAATTTCTCATGAGCATGACATACCACATAGAGAAAAGATAATATTGATATATCAACACTAAGTGGTATTTCTCATGTACACACATATTTAGGATTGTGAAGTGCACAAAGCATATCACTCTCCAAAAATGGATAGTCCATTAATCTCTCAAGAGAGCCAACAAGATAATATAGCATGTAAAAGCAATAAGGCTCAAAAACAAGTAAATGGTGTGCAAACCAAAAAACACATACTTGATTTCTCAAGATAAGTAAGTAGAGAGCACAACACATACAAACACTAGCAAGGTACAAAACCTAACACATGCAAGGGTGCAAGCAACTTTCAATGAATATATGGTATAAGCACAAGTTACCGCAAGGAGGAACATTGGATAAGAGATGGTACAATGTAACCCAAATGACTTGGCTTGAGAGAATATAATTGATGAAGATCCCTTAATTCTTCATGATGTAGCCAAGTCTCCAATGTCCTCCAACAACACCTATTGATCAAGTTTTAGCTTTTGGTCCCCAACCAAGTTGGGTCCTAAGAGGTTAGTCACAATAGGTTTGGTAACCCAAATGGTTCTTTTCTTGACACCACTTTGAGTACCAACATATTTGGCAAACACATTGCCAACCTTATCCTTCCGAAGAGAATAATCATCATCAACTATAATGGGGTTGGATAAGGTACCATTTGTGCATGAAGAAGCAAGGTGACCCTTTTCACGACATAGGTAGCAACATCGACTTCCTCCTTTCTTCTTGGTTGTAATCTCGACTTGAGGAGGAGTAGCTTGATTCTTCTTGGGAAGAGGCCGTTCTTCAACTTGAGGAACTTGAGTTTGAACTTGAGGCTTCTTCCCTTGTTGCTTCTCACTAAGACGCTTCTTCTTCAAAGGGCAAGATCTAACATGGTGCCCTTCAACTTTGCACTTGAAGCAAACAATCTTGGCCGAATCTTTGACTTGTTCTTGGCCCTTTTTCTTCTTGATGATCTTGGACTTGTTCTTGTTATTGGAGTTGAATCCAAGTCCACTCTTGTCATTGGGCGTCTTTGAACACTCAACATATTGTCAAGTGTGGACTTCCCAACATGACGCTTTTCCAAGTCTTTCTTCAAAGAAGTGACTTGGGCCTTGAGCTCTTTTAATTCCTCTACATGGTTAGTATCAACACAAATACTAGAGGAAGTAGAAACTTCATTGTTAGAGCAACAAGGTATGGAAAGTAATTCATCACAAGATGTAGCAACATTGTGAGTGGATGAATCACAAGGACTAGCACAAGACAATATAGCATTAAAGAAGAAGTTGTGCCATTGTCCACATGAGGCTCATAAGATGTTACCTTTGACATAATAGCCTCATGAGCTAACTTTAGCTTAGCATGGGATGCTAGAAGATCGTCATTAGAGCTAGAGAGCTTTTCATGACTTTCTTCCAATTTCCCATACTTGCTAGTTAGCAACTCAAGTTGGGCCCTTAGCTCAACATTCTCCTTCAATATAGATGCTTCACAAGAAGTGGAGTTAGTAGCACAAGCATCATTATCATTAGAAATGGAAGAAGACAATTTGGCAAGCTTATCATTCTTAGATAGTTGAGTTTGGAGTTGATCATGAGACTTGATGAGGAGAGAGTGTTCACTTTCTAAAGCCTTGTGAGCTTTGTCAAGTTTCTCTATGTCCTCACTTAGTCTAGCATTGCCAACACCAAATTCAACCTTTTCCTTTTTAAGCACTTTATATTTAGCAATAGCATGATCTCTTTTCTCAATGATTTTAGCAATGATAAGATCATTTGATTCATCAAGAGATTCAAGTTTCTCCTCAAGAGACACTCGAAGCTCTTGCTCTTCCTCAAGGGCATTCTCTAAGGATGCTTTTTCATTAGCATCTTCTCTCTCAATTTTACATTTTTCTCAAATTGAGTATCCAAATCCTCAATGATTTATATACATTTAATACCATGAGCAACGATTTCACATAGAGAAGAGATGGATTCACTACCTTTGGGAAGAGCACCAAGAACAATCTCACCCTTCTTGGTTAAGGTTTCAATGTCAAAATCTCTCCATGAGGATCCTCAACCACATCATCACATATCTCGGATTCGAGGTAGAAGTTACCTTGGAATCCTTAGCCATGAGGCAAACATGATTAATGGGTGAGGAGGATGAAGAATTACTTGAAGCACCATTGAGGTCCATGTCTTGTTCCAACAAATGTTGGGATTCCTCTACATTGTTAGTCATGCAAGTACTAGAGGATATGGAAGCATTATTTTCATGACAACAAGACATAGAGAGCATATCATCATGAGATTTAGTTAAGCAACTATTACATGATATGCAAGGACTATCAACACTAGCATGTATGACATTTGGGTGCTAGAAGAGTTTAAGTCCAAAGATAGAACATTGCAATGTGATAGAGAGAAGTATAGTCAATAGTGAATTCACCATCAACAATGCAATTTCTATCACCACTCACCATATCATTACCTTGTGACAAATCACATGTTGGTGAAGTGGAAGAAGTTGTGAACTCATCACATCCGGAGGTGGAGGGAGAACAATCATCCTCAATAATTTTGGACACTTCATATATATCTTGAAGCTTGGTCCAAAGCTCATGTGCATTTCGAAAAGGCATGATTGAAGCAAGAACTACATCGCTCAAAACACATATAAGACCATTAGTAACTTGAGTCTCGAGATGAGAGTTTATCTCATCCTCTAAAGATAATTCTTGGAAATCCTTTGGAGGAATAAACTCACATCTACAATCCTCTTAATATAATTTGGACCCATGGCCCTAAAAAGATTAAGCATGCGAATTTTCCAAACATCATAATTTGTGCCATCGAATATGAAAGTGGGATCGTGCACTAATTCTCTAAACGACATCTTTTACTCTCTAGGCGGTAAAGCCCAAAAAGAGAGCCCAGGCTCTGATACCAATTGAAAGGACAATGATGTCGCCTAGAGGGGGTGAATAGGCGATTAAAACTTTTCCGGTTTAGGCTTGCTAATTGCGGAATAAAACTAGGTGTTTAAATCAACAAATTAAATAAACTAGGCTCACCTATGTGCACCAACAACTTATGCTAAGCAAGACAACAACAAGGTGATAGCTATATAGAATACTTCAAGCACGAAGGCTATCACAATGTAAAGTGCATAAGTAAAAGGCTTGGGTATAGAAATAACCGAGGCACGCGGAGACGAGGATGTATTCCCGAGTTCCTCCTTGTTAAGGGAGTACGTCTCGTTGGAGAGGTGTGAACCGACACAACGGTTCAACAACCACAAAGGTTTCACCTTCTTCTCCGATGAACCGCACCACAAAGGTTTGGTTCACCTTCCACTATCGGAATCCTTCGAGGCGGAATCCGGAGCCTTTCAACAACAATCCGGGGCACACCCACAATGGGATTGGGGGCTCCCGAACGGCTTTCAACAACAATCCGGGGCACAAACCACAACGGGATTGGGGGCTCCCGAACGGCTTACAAGTGACCACAAAGGTCTCAACCACCACACGGGCGTCTAGGGTCCGAGAACCCAAGAGTAACAAGCTAACAAACTTTCAACTTCCACGAATCCTCGTGGAGAGCACACCGATGCACCAAATGCAAATGGCAAGAGCACAAGTGCTCAAATCCTTCACTCTCAAATTCCAACAAAAGCAACAAATGCTTATGGGTGAATAAGAGAGGAAAAACAAAGAGGACATGCACCTAAAACTCCAAGATCAAGATCTACTAGGTTCCCCTCACTTAGAGGAGAAATCGATCGGTGAATATGTAGATCAAGATCACCTCTCACTTTCCTTCAAATATAAGCAAGAATCATGGGAGGGATTGAGAGGAAGAGCAAGCTTTCCAAAGAGCAACAATGGAGGAGAGAGGAGGGGAAAAACTTGCTCAAGTTATGTGTTGTCGAATTGGGGAAGAACGACTTTAAATAGGTACTAGAAAAATAACCGTTGGACTGGAAAAAAACGAGCTGGCCGAGCTTGGCCCGGCCTGCCAGCCGGCTTGGGCCGGCCTGGGGGCCGGCCAAGCACGTGAGCGATCTGGCTAAGCGAGCGACGAAGCGAGCGAACTGCGAGGCGAGAGAGCGAGCGGCTGGGCAGCGCGCGCGAGCGAGCGAGCGGCCTAGCGACACAGGCAAGCTAGCAGGCCACACAGCGAGATGGGCCGGCCTGGCAGCCGGCCTGGGCCGGGCAGGCGGCCAGCCAGGCAGCTGAGCCAGCCGGCCTGGGGGCTGACCTGCGCAGAAAAAACATTCGGAAAATCATAACTTTTGCCAAAAAATTCCAAACGAGATAAACCAACTTTGTTGGAAAGATAATGACGAGTGCTTTCATACAGAAAGTGGAAATATTAAGAACCATAGATAGAGTCAAGTTGACACACATGGGGAGGTGTGGAACTCTCCTCGGGGATGAACCAATAATATTTCCAACACGAAAACGCAACAAGTTTTACATATGAAATCCGTTTTCGACGAACTTGGTCTTGTCATGAAGATCACGACAAGCACCAAAACCCAACAAGAAGAAAAGCCACATAAGAACCAAGAAAGATGAAATGCCAAGTATGCAAAGGTTTGAGCTCTCCACAAAGATGCGATCAAGTTACTCACTTGAGAGCCCCTCTTGATAGTACGCCGTCTATCCTATAACCCGGTCTCCCACTAACACCATGAGACCGGTAAAATAGAAAACCTGTCAGGATCATACCTTTTCCTTGCGCATTCCACTTGAGCTCGATGATGACGATCTTGACTCTCTCAAGTTGGAACACCTTTCTTGATTGAGCTTGCTAGCACATGCTTGATGAAGACTTCTCCAAATGCTCCCCCATACTCCATTATGGGAGGGTCTCGCTACGCTCCGTTTTCATGTCTCCTTTGCAAGATTCAATCAAATAATATCTTCCGAGATGCATCATATTGAACTTGCACTTCATCTTCTTCACATGACCATTCTTCATATAAACCCTTGAATAGAGCATTGGTCATCATGTCATCTTCAAGAGTCCAACACATGAACTCCTATATTTTCCCATAGACAAGATCTATAAGAATATCTCAATGTAAACATTAATCCATAAGGATTGTCATTAATTACCAAAACCACGCAAGGGGGCAACATGCACTTTCAGAAGTTACCTGAGGCGAGGCTCTGGCCGGAGCATCCTCGGGAGGCGCAGATCTCGCCGGAGCATCTTCAAGAGGTGCTTTTGTCGCCGGAGCAACCACGGTGGCCGGCGGCACCAACTCAACCAAGCGCCTGTAACTCAGCATAATGTGGGACGATGAGTGTTGGGGGGACAGCGGAGGTGACGAGAAACGGCGACAGCAAGGTGTGGGAGGAATGGGCAGCGCGTAAAGGGAGAAGGGTGGGCAGTTGTGAGAGAACGAAGAGCATTGGTCGGAAGGTGGGATGGTGGGTCACTGACGGGTGGGCCTCGTGTACCAGACTTTCTGAAATATGGTTTTTGGTAGTGACTGGTTGAGTTCATCGCTTATGAGACAAACGAGATTCCCGCTTTTATAAGTATCTAATCTAGGAGGGAACCTACTTTAGGTGCACTGAATACTGATCTTTCACTACAATGTTTTTGGTCTCTTCTACACTTGCTATAGAAGTCCTTTCATCTAGTCGTTTGTAATGCACGTGTTCAGCATATTTTGTGCAGGTGTAATCCATGTAGACACTCAGAGGTATGCGATAAGTTTCTGTCTACAAAACATTTCCCGATTAATCACATAGGTTATTTATAAGTGTCTTTTTCTTACAAAACAAACGACAGGGCTGGATATTCCGCAACAAATGTGATGGTTGTATACGTACCGAAACAAAAAAATATTTGGAGAAAACCATAATTAGGTTAATTTTGATGAAAAGGGACGTATGCATGAAACATCTTGATAATATGCATACGCATTCAGCATTCGGTCCGCACATCTCTACATAGCTCCATCAAACTAACTTCTTGGGCAATTTAATCCGGCTAGAGTCACAAAAATCAGAATGCAATCTGTAACAACTAATCCAAATCTTGTATGTACATGAACATTGTGAGCTAAATCTGGCTGGATCATTATAAACCATTTATTTGCTGAGATACACAAATCTTAGCAACTAATGTCATAGTTAAATGCTGGATCAAAATATATTATGAGGAAAATACGAAATTAGGTGTGAAACCTAATGTAACCAAGTAAGATCGCCCTCACACAATCTTTTTAGTCCTATAAATACATGGAATTTTTCCCTCACGCAACATTTCTAGTCCTATAAATACATGTCCAGGTAAAGTGGTAAACCAACAACCACACTCAAAGTGTTCACCATGGCTCGCAAGATCACCATCGTAGTCGCTATTGTGTCTATCTTTGTGTTGACACTCCTCATGTCTTGCGGTAAGGAAAAACAGCATGTTGATAACTTGAATATACTTAAGGACAATGATCCTTCCATATTTTTCTTCATGTTTTCATAATATGGATTAAATTTATTTACATGTGTAGATACGGTTCATGGGAAGTGCAGGGAATAGCATACTACAATATCATGTACTAACTCTGATACCGGCGGTGAAATGTGCTATTTTGGAATGGCCACTCACGGTGGGTACTGAGATATTCAGCCCGGCGGACGTATTTGTGTGTGCAAGGATTGTTTATCATCAGTTTAGTACTGCTACTTTGTATAAATGAGGATGCTCTAATGTAATAAAGTACATGCATGTATCTTGTCATGAAGAACCCTCGAGCTAAGAACCCTCGAGCTAAGAAAAGGTGAACACTTCGAACGTTGAGTATTTCATTTGCTATTGTCGGCTGTTGCCACCGATGACATGGGATGAATACTACAATTGCCTTGGTATACGCTGGAAGAGAGAGGATTTGCTAATCATGGTGGTACCTACACCATGGCGTCATACAGTGATGAAATCCGTATATATCCGTGTTAACTTGTTTTTCTAGCATGGCACAAATTTTGGTGTCTAAAACCGGTTTCAAATTTTTGAACAAAATAACGTTTGGTCGTCATTTTGGTGCGTTAACTTTAAATAATCATAGTTGATGGGGGAATGACTTGAAAAAATCAAATCACTTCTGAATAATGCGATATATCCTAAGTAATTATAGCCTTGCATACATGTGATTTAGAAAAATACATGTCCTTAGGTTATCTACCAACAATGGCCCCGAGTCCTTGTAGGAAAATTGGATGATGTAAAACTCGTAATTTTCATTTTGATGAATGGAACTGGGGCTTCGCCCTTTACATCTAAGAAGACTGATTAACAAAATTCTGTTCGTAGTAATAGCAACATCATAATCAGGAAACGTCTTCAAATAGTTTAGAATATGAATAGAACCCATGGATCTTTCAAGTAAGTAAGATTGTAAGCAATACATGGATTTTAGGCTTATCAAGATAACTAGATCAAATAATAGAAAAATTCAAGAAGACCAATTGACCAAACCTTAATCATCCTCCGGATTGGTAGTTGGGGCATCGGGGCAAAATTCAACACATCAATTTTGAATGGCGGCAGTACGCAGGAGACGAGATCAAACGGAGCTGGGGCGAGGAGCGCTGGTAACGCTGCCGTCGGTGTTAGTCTGAGCGATGGCAGGGTGAATTAGATCGATTGATCTGGACTCATGAATATCGAGCTGTTTTTTAGCAGAATCATTCATCGTTACGGGATCAGGAACAGTATCAGTAATTTACGATGCCTATTCCTTAGCAGAATCGGTGTGGGCTTCTTACTGGGCCAGGGTACTTGAGAATGAGAACACGGACCAGCCTTTTCAGATGCAAATCCACCAGATACTGTATGCTATCCAGTCCCACTCGATATTATGATATACATCATCGTCTGGTCAGACACAACCATTACATGGGGAAACTAGTTTTGATATGGCGCACGTGGAGCGAGGAGATCACGAATATACGATTTTGGTGGGAGAAATTAGAGAAATCCTTGAATAAATAAGACATGGAGGAGAAGTCATCCTCTTACCAAGTCAGTGAGTTTTTGTTAGAGTATCTGCCCCGACAAAACCGCCTTTAACGTGACAACTTGTTAGTAAATTCTGCGTGGCCACATGAGCTGCATTATTGACAATTTTACGATCTAAATAAGACCAGAACTGAAACCAGAGGGGTATGGCATATGGCTCCGTTCAGGTTGACTATGCAATTTGTTCTTTGTTGTTCACTACAGGGCCAAACTGATGTAGAACCAATCCTACTTGGGCCTGAGCTCCGCTCCGTGCCTCCCAAGCAGAAGTTGCAGCGAGTTCATCATCCATGGCGCTCGCCGTGGCCCGTGGCTCGTCGGCGCCTGTGGCGCGGGATGCGGACTGCAGCCTGCACCGCCCCCTCCAGCGACGATACCTACGCGCATCTGCTCGCGCTCCTTGTCGCGCAACCAGAGTGCCGCGTGAAGGCCACCATGGAGGAGGCGAATTTCTCCGCCCCGCACCGCGACGGCGCCTTCTGGGAGCCTCTTGCCTCTGCCCTCCTCCGCGCTTCCTCCCTCGCTAAGGCGCGCCTAGTGAGCTCCTCATCCTGTACTCCTAATCCATTTGCTTTACTGTTTTACTTTGGTACCAGCGGCGACCGCCATGGATACAATCAGGGGAGATCATATAGCAACAGTTCAGTTCATCGTCCATCCCCCTAACTCAGTCGACTCTACATTATGTACATGTCTTGCCCAGTATGCTGGACACAGAAAGGTTCGGGTCGGGCACGATCCGAACATTGATGATGTCCACTTGGTCGACCTGGGCTGGACCGATGACGTAGCATGGACCCAGTACATGACATTCCCCCTGTCTTGAAGTTCTGCTTGACCCCAAGCAGATGTAGTCTCGTAGGCATCCAATACCTTGCTCTTGTTCTCCAGAGAAAATTGCAAAAAACCACCACAATTGGTGGCTTCGTTGCAAAAGACCACTGGCTTTCATTTAATTCGCAAAAAACCACCACTATTCGGTGACACGTTGCAAAAAACCACCACTTCTTCGCTAACCGTCAGTTAAGTATGAAACTGACAGACGGGGCCCACATGTCATCCAGTTGGGCCCCGTCTGCCAGTTTCATACTTAACTGACGGTTAGCGAAGAGTGGTGGTTTTTTTGCAACGTGTCACCGAATAGTGGTGGTTTTTTGCGAATCTGCTGGAAACCGGTGGTCTTTTGCAACGAAGCCACCAATTGTGGTGGTTTTTTGCAATTTTCTCTGTTCTCCACGGTCGCCCAGGAAAAATCCAGTGAAGGCCAGTGCATGTGATGTAAATCAGAGATAGTGAGAGAGAAGGTCTGAACATATGGCGAAGAGTACCCCAGATCTTTATCATAGCTGACTTGATTCAACAATGCAGAGAGATGCTGCAAATGATGTCCTGTAAATGCCCCCCCCCCCCCCCGGGTTCCATGTGTCTTAGTGAATGTTGATGAATCTATATGCATAAACAAGGCATAAAGCTATTGCCAAATGAACATAACACTGGCGGTAATAGAATCGCAAACATATGCTTCAAATCAGACCATTACCATTGAACTTGATCCACGAGGCAGAGGCATTTCCGATTCACAACCTTTGCATCATATTTCATATAGAGGAGAGCATGTGTCCAGGCTTCTACTTCCGCTGCAATTTTATGGCTCCCACCGATAAGGTTATCAAGTTGCACAAGGGATGGTGTGATATAGTGGTGTGTACTGTGTAGACGTGTAGTATATAAGCCAATAATTTCAGATGATCAGTACACATGAACTGATCCACCACAGTTCCCCTACATGCTGATGGGCAAACTTCAATAGTAATACCAGGATAGCAGGGAACTCCCACGAAACACCCAATGCATGGCATTATCCTGTAGCGTTTCTTTGCAATCCGCTGAATGTTATGACAAATATACCAGCTTGTAGCTTCTGGCGCAAAAGGCAGACTTAATAGAAAAATGCCTAAGCATCTTTATCTAGTGATGCTACGACAGCCATATCTTGAAGGAAATATTTCAGGATAAGGTAACACCAACGCCAATAAACAAATGAAGCCCACTAGAGAAAACCAGTTAGATGTACGTGCTGACTACACCCAAAATTCAGCTAAGCATTTTTTTTTTCTAACGAAACCAAACTGCCCACAACACATTTTGCGGATCTGAGGACCAAAAAAATATGCTTCCTACCAGTGGCGGAGGACGAAAAAAAACTGAGGTCGGGCGAACTCTAAAGTGTAAAAGATCAATGTTGGATACTGAAAATTAAAGTAGTCTTGACACATTAATATTCTACACAATCCTAAACATAATCAGTTAGTACAATAAAAATAGAGACATATTTAAATAGATATAGATCCTAGAAACATACCGATAATAAAATGAGATGATTTTTTAATTGACTATATAAGAATTTGAATAAAAAATGAGTGAAAATATCATGCTATTAAATCCTTAACTAAGAATTTGGGAAACAAAGAAAATCTCGCGTGGTAGCCAAGTGAAGAACCGAAGATACGTGATCTTTTAAACTAACTAGCAAAGCTAGCTGACTACCATTCTACCAATGATGTCTTTTAGTCGAGAAGAAAACATAGAGCAGTCAAAACAGTGTGTTGTGTCTTCTAGTATATTTTTCTATTGCGTTTTCTTCTAGCTAAGCTCTCCTTGATCGTTACATGGTTGGGTCGCGTGCTAGTGGAATGTGCCACCGATTCAGAATACGTATACGTGAAATTTTTCCTGGAATCAAGGTCGGGCGGCCGCCCGACCTCGCCCGAAGGGGAGCTCCGCCACTGCTTCCTACAATAATCGTAGAGCACAGAAGCCTTGAGGAGGTAGCCATGTAATTTTCCACAGGAAGTGTGTGTTATCCAATTGAGAAAATGACCAGAAACATTAAGTCATACTGCAGCACTTTGAATACAGGGAAACTTGGCCTGTTGTGTTGCTTGATCAGGTGTACGCCAAGGTGGACATACATCAGGGTTAATGGAAGGTGGCAAAGCTGAGCAATGCACCACCATTTTCAGACAACCAGAAAACAGACATTGGAAGCAACTTCTGAACCATAGCTGCAAATTGGCAATGGATACCTGGACACTGAATAACCAAGTACCGTCTGCATATCCTCAATCAAAAGTTTCAGTGTTATACCTTGAGGTGTTTTTCGTGGCTTCATTCAAATTGTTATCGGCCAATAGAAGACAAAGGACGCCCATAGCATGGGCCGTTCCTCATCTCCTCCTCCTTTTGTTGTATGCTGCAGTCATACGCAGCTTAGACGCGACTCTGAGCAGCTGGAGCGTCACATAGGCCAGTGGGGCTTTCTCCTGTTCTAGGACACATGAATCTACCCCGAGCAGGAACAGCTCCATGACCTTGATGGCATCATAGCCTTCATGTGCCTCTATGTGCAGGTCGGGTGGGTGCGGCGGATTGCAGCAGCAGGCACACTGGCACCACTCCCAGACCTTGGACAGCCATGGCATGCGCAACTTTCGTGACGGAGACCGACCTAGCAGTCGCCATGCTGGTCGCCGTTAGGTCTGCAGCCTTGTCCATTGGAGAAGGCGTTTCTGTGTGCGAGGCCAGTAGAGGCCGCCTCGCACGTACTGCTGGGAAAGTATGTCTTGGCATTTTGTCGAGCACTTGGCGGGCGCCAGAATGGAGAGCGCAGGGACAACATGGAGCTTCAGCGAACACGTCAAGGCTTCCTCGGGCGTTGCTGGCCGTAGTGGCACTGGCGCGTTTGTAGGCGTGGTGGTGGCCAACGCCCAACGGCGACGAGGTTGACGCTGCCTGCTGGACTTTGAATTGTTCCAGGAGGAGAGCAAATCAGCCGTCATGGCCTGTAACAATTTATACGAATCCGCCACCTCCTTGCACGAATCGCCAAATCCTGGAACAAACCGTTCATCACCTTGCACGAAACCTCTACCGCAACGAGTGCCTTTGTCAAATCCATGGCAGATAAGTTTGGAACTATTTTTGGGTGGATTTTTCTGGTTTTGAGGGTAAGATCCGAAGATCGATGGCTCTGTATACCAAATGTAACGATCTTTGCCGCTGGCGTCACGCACAGCGGATTCAGATAATAAATTCTCATACTCCCTTTGTCAAAAATGTAACGATTTTTGGGTGGAGTACAACTTATACAAGCATAACTGAGGAAAAAGTAGAAACTGCACAGCTCATCGTCAGTCAGTCCCTCTAATCTCTCTGGACTCTACATTATATACCTGTGTTGCCCATTATGCTGGACAGAAACAGGTTCGAGTTGGGCAGGATCTGCTGGGCATCAACATTGACCACAGTCCACTTGTTCGACCTGAAAAACTTTGGTCGACCTGGGCTGGACCGATGACGTAGCTGATCTTCCTATTTTTGTAGAGACGTCTATAGCTGGTATTATCAGTGAGTGGCGCGATAATCTTGCTTCATTCGTAGGACATTCTTTTTGTATCTAATGAGAGAGATTTCTTACGGCCAACTAGTTTTGGATACATATTGTTTCAGGTCTTGTGTGGTGAATTTCACTGAGTTCATAAGAAAGTTTTCTTGTATTTGTATTGAGATAGTTTTATTGCGGGAAACTAATATGGGATCCTTGTATCAGGTCTTGGAATGGAAGCTAGAGAAGCTAGTAAAGGGAGGTGTTAAGAATCATAACTGTGAACCCTACTCGAGGATCATCCGTTTTTGTGCAGAGACGAGGAATGCAGCATTTGTAATGAGAGTCCCTGAATGTGTGGAGGCACAGAGAATTCAACTGAACACTGGCCTTTTGAATGCCCTTACTAACGCTTTCTTGTAAGTTGGAGATCTCGTTGCTGCAGTGACCTTATACGAGACCATGTAAGACACAGAGGACTACAAACCTGATGCTGCTACAGATCTCGTTACTCTCTTATCTGAACAATCCATGCCAAATTTGTATCATCCCTTTGACGTTTGAGGAAGCGGGAGCTCTGTCATCGAGCACCAACCTTCTCATACTTCAAAGGTTGCCTCGCCCTTCGGCCAACCTTCAGGATTGTTAGAAGCCTCGTCTGCAGCAACATCCGAAGCTCGCGATCTTCTACCTGGAGCACCATCTGCAACTTCTCGGTAAGAACTAACTCCTCAGTATTAGAGATTTCTGATGATCAATTAACACCTGCAACTCGATAAGAACATACCTGCAACTTATTACTAGTATTTACTACCTCCTTTCACGGCAAAGAGGTTGAGCCGGGCACAGCTTCACTGGCTGAATCTTTTTTCCTCCAACACCTCAATTGTTATTTCCACCTGAGACCGATTATTGAAGTAGAGACGAGTCTAGAGAGGAGCTTTGGGTGCAGAGGGAGATAGGACGACGAGGCGATGCGTTCGTACGCGCGATGAAGGCCACCCCTTTGAGCACGGAATCAATCGGCGAGGCGACGCAGCTGTAACAGGGTGCCGTGGTTAAGGTCGATCATCAGGGACGCCATCACGCGACCGCGCGCGCCGGGCCGTGCAGCAAGTCGGCTCGTCCATGGAGTATGTGGCGGGTCAGATACGCGTCATCCAAAAAATGCTTTTGCGCAAAAAATCGAAATCAGCGAAATTCCCAAAATATTGCAAATTTCGCAAACTATTTTGGACAAATTGATGAATTTTTGGTTTGAATTTGGATAAACTTGAAGTATAGCTAATTGATAAAAGCATAGATAGTATCGATTTTTTGAAACCCAAGATTTTTCTAGGATTAAATATCATTGGCAGTATAGCTTCTATCTGCTGGCCAAAGTTCTCTGTTTTCATTGGTGATGGAATATAAGTTGTTTACAATCCTGTAAGCTGAGAGCTTATTATGTTCTGCTCAACTGCTTTCGAGTTCTCTTATGTTACATTTCTTCCGTTGCAGTAAGCCCTCAACACTGTAAAATTGAGGTGGAGGTTAGTAAAAATAAAGAGCTTGCCTGACTGCGGAAATGGACAAAGCTAAACACTGTATGTTTTAGCTAGAATCCTTTTTTTAATCCCTTTTATTATGCTATCTGGTGGAGTACTAATAGATTAAATGCAAAATGAGTCGGTTTTAGGTCCGTTTTCCTAATTTTGCTTCTATACACTACGCAGTATTCATAACAACTAATCATCCAACTCCTTGTATGTGCCTCTAATACAGTTTCTTGTGTTGGAACTGCAGAATGCTTTGACGGATCCTGACCGAGTACGCACGGCGTTAGTTGCAGAATATTGGAAGCCACTTGCAGAAGATCACATCTTCTCTCTGCCCAAGTACGATGGCCTTCGAGGTATGTGTAGGCCGAAAACCCATCTAAAAGCTATCGCTCACAATCATGCGCAGGCACATCTTTTCTCTGCCGAAGTATTTTCTCCTTTTGATTCAAAAGCATCGCACAGAGTCAGAACGCTCTCGATCCTAAACCAATCTGATGACGCCTAAAACAAGACACATAACATAACCAGAGATATCAGTGAACAACATGAAAGTACCCAGCCCATGAGAATTCATTTCTTTCCCCACAGTTGTATTATAGTCCGCGGTGACAGGCGACATCATAAAGATTGACAGTTCTACAAGATAAAATGTTACAGGTCGATGAATGATCTCAAATGACCAAATACAACAACACAGCATTGCCCACTCTCTTCCCCAAGTAATCCCTTCTATACATAACAATAAGTAACTACAACGATTACTTTTTCACATAGATTACAACGGGAGGCATCAGGCAACAAGAGGTTTACTACAACAGTTCTTCCGATGCCCGGTTAGCCCGCAGCCTGAACACCGTTGACCTTTCCTTGGATTCTTAGGGAGATCTCGGACGACTGTATTATCCCTCGATGGCTTCCCCTGCAGTGCAAAGACACCCAATTAGAAAGATGAACTGAGCATTCCCTGATGTAACTTAGACACTCTAAGTTGCTTTTACAAGTTTTTCAAAATAATTGTAGGTGCTCACTGCACAACCGCAAACAATTTTCTTGCATGCATTTCACACGATGCATGTTCAGCCAGCTGTTGGCAAACCTAAAACTCTGGTTCCCAGGAATACAGGTTGTAAAAGTCATATACCTCTTGTATCGAATCAAAGGATGTGCCGTCACTTGGGTTAACCACCAGTTCAGATTCGCGGTCAGCGTAATCTGCGATCCAGACACAGCAGTGGAACAATTTCCATTATGGTCAGGTGTAATAACCATACACAAATAACCGATTGCCTCATTTATATTATCTAGGTTACCACAGCTCTCTCCTAATAATCAATCTTTTTTATGCAACCACCCCACACAAACTATGATTTTCCTTACAGCCACAGAGCAGTTTTGCCAAGGCCTCGCAAGTGACATAAAACCATCCACTAAATGATATGAATATCTAGAGATAATTAGCAATGCACACATGGCTTACCAGAAACATCCAAAGTTTACTGACGAATCATGCAAACAGCATTGACACACGTGTTCTACCTACTTTATAATGCGACTACAAAAACAATTTCATTTTCCAAACACATTGCCTTAGCATATCTAACCCGGACAGGCCTACCGCGGTACTACAATTATTGTATTAAGAAAACATTGCACACAGATATTATGGAATGGTCAACAAACTTACCGATGTGTCCATCCATGGCCACCCAGCGTAGCTACTGGTTTTGCACTTGAATCGAACTCATCACCCATTTGGGGGGATAAATCAGAATTGTCAACTGAATCCCTTGCAAGCTCGCAGCCCAATGCGGTCGAGGGACTCGACGATGCACTAGGCGGTCCATCATGAATTCTACAGAACTGGAATTATTTGTTATAACTATTTGTGCCAATAAACTGAACGTTAGTGGCTGTTGTCTTTCTTTCAGGACGCGACCGTGCCACCGACCAGCCTCGAGTACTGGCTGCACTGGGAGGTCGCTGTGTGTTTCCTCTGCGTGGTGGCGAGCTTGGGCGCCTCCGTCTACCTGCTCTGGAGGTACGAGGGCCCACACGCCGAGGCTGGACCAGCTGCTGGCACTGAGCGGCGAGCACGGAGTCCAGGGGTGACCTACGACGAGGAGGCCTGGCGTTGCGTCCGAGACCTACACCCCGCGTGGCTACTGGGGTATAGGTTCGTCGCCTTCGCCTTCTTCTTCACGCACAACACCGTGATCGTCTCCGGTGACCTCGAGATGCTGTTCTACTACACAGAGTAAGCGACTCTCTCTCTTTCTTTACAATTCTTTCTTCTATAAAACCTAGATGACGCATTACAAGTTGCAAAATCAAATAGTTGCTTGGCAAAAAGAAAGCAACTCTGTGCAATCAGCGATATAAATCGCATAATCTGATAATCCTATATCATCCATTCTGCTATGGGTCTATTCTTTAGAAAGATAAATCGCACTTTGGGAATTTCAACAAACAGCTAGCGCTGGCACATAGAGATTTATATATTTATATTGAACACCTAACAATCATCTCTGGAAAACTTGTAAAAACAAGAGGCAGTCTATTGAATTTGTTGATTAGCACTGAGCATGTCATCTACTATAGGAATAAAATATAGAGAAAGCAGTGTCCTATTTTTCTCTGTGCAGAAAAGCCGGATTTACATATCGTACTTCTTACCACCTGGCGCCTAGTCGTCGTCCCGGCCATCGCAGGATCGGTGCGTCAGGGGAGGCAGGCCGGTGGGCCGGGCTGCGCCGAGGGGCTGGTTGCCTCGGCTGCCGCCACGCCCAAAGCCATTGTGCTCACTAGGTCGGTTGAGGTGGAGGGGCTGCTCAAGGGGGACAGTGGGGGATTCCGCCGGCCGGGGAAGAAGGATGGGCTCCGGCGGCCGGAGATGGGGTGCGCGGCGGCACTGTCGGTCGGAGTCGGAGGTTTTTTTCTTTGAGATTGTCTGAGTCGGAGTTGGGACGATGGGGAACACGTTTACGGAGGCCGGGCCGGGCTGGGCCTCGTATTACCCCCAACAGCCCATTCTAGTGCCTCTTGATTTGTTCGGCCTGTCCTAGCAACATTGGCCCATTGACATTTGTTTTCCATATGCTGCTGCATTGCTGGTCCATATTTTTTCTCTCTCATAAAAAGCGACACATCTCTCTGTTCCTAGCCCCCGATGGCAGGAGGTATTGTATTAGTATGTAGAAAAATATACTATAGTTTGAGGAACTTTGGGAAAATGAGTATAAAGTCGGCAAAATACACTACTATCATACACGTTTTTAAGTATTGATGGCGATTTAGTGTTGGGTGGGGTATTCTGCACCAATTCAAAAAAAAAAAATGCACTAGTATCTATCAAGGCCTACTAGCACCATACGGTTACTTCTCATCACTCCGGGGCAATTCCAATGACTTAAAAAATTATGAGAAACACCCAATATTTGAGCTGATTTGGTTGACATTTGTATTAGTCTATGTTATGCTCTTAAATAACAAGTCTTCTATTATCTATATTATTTGTAGTTAATTCATGTGGTAGGGTGTCCTTGCAATTTGAATCCAAAAACTTCTAATCTATTCATTGAGTTATATAATTCCCTTGTTTTACGGAAATAATGTACACAAGAAAGGATCAATGGAAAATCTGCTTCAACTCGTAGGTGTATGCACCCACTATTTAAATAATAATAAAATAAATCTTAAAACTTCCCAAACAAAAAAATTGAGTGTACATTCTATATTCGTACACAAAGTTTCCTTCAAAAAAATCATGTTTTGTGGCATGTGCAAAAAGTCAAATCCCGGTGATTCAAAATGACTTTTCACGACATATTTTTGTCTTCTTTATACATGCCACAAAACACGTTTTTCTATGAGGAAATTTGTGTGCGAACATAGAATGTCCGAATATACACCCAAATGTTTGGATATGTTTTACATTTCAAAATACATTAAATTATTTTCAGAATCGATGCATCTAGAACTATGAACCCAATAATATGATCCCGTGTTTTAATAATATGCTTGTCAATTTGTTATGCAGGTGGACGTTTACCCTCGTCACAGTTTACTTTGGGGTAAGTAAAATTCTTTGTCGATTCACCAATATTTCTACAAATTAAATGAGATTTCTTAGCACAACTCTCGTCTTAATTTCTCAGCTTGGTACGGTGTTGTCAATCTATGGCTGGATCAAAGTTGCTCGTGCGGTACCGAAAGATATCGAGCGTGGACCCGACGAGCCTCCAGAGGTTGCTGGATATTGGACGTATCTGCTACAAATTTTGTATCAGGTAGCATGCTATAGCCACAACTCATGTTATGTTTTCATTTAAACCGATATATTTTTTTAAAACAATGAAGTAGTAACACAGGTAGTAGTCTGTTTCCCGACACAGTTACTATCATGTCATTCACCGAGTAGCAAATACTTCCACCGCGATGCTTACCGACACTATCTTGTTTAGTAACTGTTCTGGTGTTTAATAACTGCTCTATGTACCTAAAAGTTTGTTTTTCACTCACAGATGAGTGCTGGTGCTGTGATGCTTACCGACACAGTCTTCTGGTTCATAATTTTTCCTTACCTTCACAGCCACCATAAACCCCTCGGCTATGTAAGTACGCATATTTGGGCACCTGTATTTCCGTTTTTGTACACTGTGATTACCGTGACTCGTGTCCGGCAGGATAAAATCGTGATGCACTCCGTCAATTTCGTATTCCTACTTGGCGAATCAATGCTACATACCTTGGTAAGAACATACATCATACAAGTCATATTAAATCAGTACTCCCTCCGATCCATATTAGTGGGCACAACTTTGTCTAGATACACATGTATCTAGTCTAAATACTTAACTAGATACATATGAATTTAGACAAAGCTATGCCTACTAATATGGATCGGAGGGAGTACGTGCTCCTGTCACAATAATTAATTCCCTCAATTTGCAGCATTTTCCCTGGTTTCGGATCGCCTATTTTGTTATCTTCACAACTATCTATGTTCTTTTCCAATGGTCGGTTCACGCATTGCATGACATCCGGTATAATTTCTGCTCATTTTTTACTTGGATAACACCGTAGTTTCCTCTTTTTTTACTATGACTGAATATCAACACTGTGTATTCTACAGGTGGCCCTACTCATTCCTCAGTCTATCATCCAAAATGGCTCCCTTATGGTAATTTTTACTTTATTTTCCTCTAGAATAAATCATTCTTGGGTTTTGAATATAGTAATTTCTGGTCTTGCAGGTACATCTCAGCGGGTTTGCTACAGCTTCCGTGCTTCGCTGTATTCAGGCTGTTGTTCCAACTTAAGAACCGGCTTATGACCCTCCATCTCCGTCAACCAAAACCATTCTCAGGTTTAAACCCAATTAATATTTCCGTCAAACTATTCTCAGGTCTAAAATTATTCTCAGGTTTTAAACTCCACCATATACCTCAACCAAACTTGCACGAATAAACGTAGCAGCCCAAACAGAACTAAAGCCAATTGATATTTCAGTCAACTCAACCAAAACCAAACCAAATTGACTTTTCACCCAAACTGAACTAAAACTGAGTGCCCCGCCGTGGGTTGAAACCATTTGCGGAAATGGTTTGAAACTGTTTGTTGTACTAC
The DNA here is from genome assembly GCA_947311845.1 of Poa pratensis. Lineage (NCBI taxonomy): Eukaryota > Viridiplantae > Streptophyta > Magnoliopsida > Poales > Poaceae > Poa > Poa pratensis. The sequence continues at coordinate 11,267,919 of CAMZMU010000054.1, forward strand.
TGGTGCTATATTGAGGATTCCCAGGATTAGCCACTCAGAGACCTGGCCAGTGAGCAGTCGGCGTGACGACAGCAAATGCCGCGGAGGAGGGGGCCGGCGAGATGCACGATGGCAGCGGTCTCAGAGGTGGGGCCGGCGAGACGCGCACGAGCGGCGACAGCAGCTGACTCGGAGGTGAGGTCGATGAGCGGCGCGCGACGGCAGCAGATGCCGTGGAAGCAGGGGCCGGCTAGATGCGCGACGGCGGCTGCCTCAGAGGCGGGCCGGCGGGACGCGCGCGAGGGGCACTCACTCGGAGGCGGGGCCGGCGAGCCAGGGCGGGGAGAAGTCCTGGGTAGGGGCGAGAAGAGAGCTGGGAGGCGTGGCTGGCGATTCGCTCGCACGCAACGGCCGCGGCGCCGGGTCCGGCGATCCGCTCGCACGCAACGGCCGCGGCGCCCGGTCCGGTGACGACTGCTGCCATGGAGGCGTGGGCCATGGGGACACGCCCGCATCTGGCAAGGTACGTGGGGAGCCGCAATTGGCCGTCGATGTCCGTGGAGGGGAGCAAGAAGCCAGCCGTGTGCACATCGGGATGAAGTTACAGAGTCTTGTCCCTCTCCCCCTCTTGCTAAAATCAACAAATTATTTTCAGATTTGCGTGGTGGGAGCACGGGATTCAGATTTGTGTCACATAGAAATCAGCATGCAGACCAAATTCTTTCTGCTTGATGTTTTACTAGTAATGATCCATCTATAGTATGCCCTTGTCTCGGTAGATCAACACTCTTCATTAATCTATGCATCAGACAAGGAAGTAGTGTCTTCCATTCTATGCAGAAATGACACAGATGTCATGATTTTTTTAAAAATATATCCTGAACAATAAGGTAAATAGGTACTACCTCCGATCCATATTAGTGGGCACAACTTTGTCTAGATACACATGTATCTAGTCTAAATACTTAACTAGATACATATGAATTTAGACAAAGCTATGCCCACTAATATGGATCGGAGGGAGTATTATAGTTCGGTGTGGAGATAAACTACCTTTTATCCTGGACAATAAGGTAAATAGGTATTATAGTAGTTACTGATCACAGAAGTAGCCTCTCACCTGAAACAATTGAGGCATTTATGTGTTTCGAATATTACACATAAATGCAAAAGGTTGTAACCTGAAACGCCGTGCACTTCAAAACTCGCATTGTGGCGTAAAACTGACAAGTCGTTTGCTTAACCAACAAAATAAACAGCCGCTGTTTTCTGTTTCTCAACAATGCATAAGGTTGTAATGTTTTCTGTTTATCATTTCCTTGTTTCAAACGAGGGTGTTACAAATTCTAATCTATTGTTATAAATGCAGGTTTTCATGACACATTTGTCTACAATGCATGAGTTCGAAAGTTATGAAGAAGAGCACTTACTCTATGGAACTGATTATTCTGAACTTCCTAGTGTATCAGGACCTGTAATATTACTAGTGTAATATTCTGAACTTCATAGTGTATTTTGGAGAACCTGTCACGCTGTGTAGTGTGTGTACTACTGTCTGCTTGTATGTTAAGCATGTGATGCCTGCACATATATATTGCTCTTTTTTTTTACGGAAGTTATATTGCTCTTTCTCAATACGTAAGTGGGCACGTTTGAAATAGCTAGTTTGACGGAAATTCACAATGGAGCTCGGGCTCATATGCTCCCGCTAGATTCAAAAAAAATTCAAAATTTTAAAACTCATCAAAAAAATCTGAAAACAATCATGCACGTACCTGACTACGGTACGCACCACCGTATTTTTTTCGCATCGAAATGACATCGTACGCGCCCTGTACAAAAATGACAAATTTCCTGTCAGAAATTCAAAATTTGAATCTCATTTTCTGACAGGAAATTTGTCATTTTTGTACAGGGCGCGTACAATGTCATTTCGGCTCGAAAAAAAATACGGTGGTGCATACCGTAGTCAGGTACGTGCATGATTTTTTTCAGATTTTTTTTATGAGTTTTCAAATTTTGAATTTTTTTTGAATCTAGCGGAGCATATGAGCCCGAGCTTTCCTAGTTTCACATGTTCTCTTCACTGTACGGAAGATAGCAAACATACACTGCAGACCTGCAGTGGGCTGAAACATATAGCGTGGATGTCCCCCACTGCTAAAGCGGACACAACACGCAGTACTGATAGCCAACTTGGACTGTGGAAATTTAAGTGGGGAGAGTGGACGCCCCTTAGTATTTGCACAATTAAATGGACTAGCTAAATGCCCGTGCGTTGCAACAGGATAATTTGAGATATTTTGAAGAATTGATGAAGTAGTTATTTCACTTTGTGAACTCATGCATTAAGAGTGACCTCAATAGAACTTAGTTTCGGAACATATCACATATGTGATTGATTCTTCTTTTCACCATGTCGATTTTTCTTATGTGGTTGCAGGTCTCACATTCTCCCCTCTTTCTTCTTTTCTCTCGAAATAGTCTTGCGCCCCGCTATATAAATATAGCAACCACCAGATACAATTGCGAGAACACTGTTGGGCAAACAGCACAAGCACGCCCAAGAAAAAACAAAAGAAACAAAAGAGAAAACAAAGACAACGACGGTAGATCGACGAAAGCAAAGATGATTTGCAACTGCCGCACCCTCTTCGGAGAATTCCCACCACACTCCAATTCCGCTGGATTGTCGTGTACCAAGCAACACCTTCAAGAAGGGAAGCGACGACGACGACGCTGCTGCCCGGACAGATCCTAGGATTTCTCCCGGTACATGGAGGGAGTGAAGAAGGGTACACCCGACGCCCTTCAAAAAGGATAGTGGCGCCTGAAGACGTCACAACGTCGGTGTCCGTAAAGCCGACATGGATTTCTCCGATCCGTGACACTCCACACCCCGGACAAACCGTCGGCTCCACCTAGCTCGCCGCCCACGTACATGTGCCAACAGTCTTGAAATATCCACACCGTCTCACCATGACAAAACGATGCAAGGCCGGCCGGACCGGGAAAACGAGCCGTAGATTGGGGACGGCACTACCGCAGCCTCGTGGGAGGGCACAACCTCTACCGCCAGAGGCAGTAGCAGACCGACGCAGCAGCAGGAGCACACCGAGCCACACTGCCCGGCCAGGCCCAGAACGGGCCCGTGAAGCTCCCGCCGCCACGCTGCAGTAGACGTGGCGCCGTGGACGCCATCCCCATCGCAAGCTCCTCTTCAGCCCCACCAGACGCAGCAGTACGGTGCCCGAGTTAGCCCGCCCTTACCTAGATCGGGCCCAAAGGGCCCCGATCTGGGCCTAGAGGGCCGCCTGCCGATCCTGCTTCGCGCCGCCTCCGTCGCCAAGCAGCAACGCCTGCACCCCGCCGCCATCCGGCCTGCACCGGAGCACCGCCATCCGAGCCGCACCGCTGCCCAGGAGCTCTCCGCCCCGCGTGGCTGCCCCGAGCACGGGTTGAGAACAACCGCCGCCGCCGGCACCGCCCGAGCCTTTCTCGGCTGCTCGCGCCGACGGCGGCGGGAGGGGAAAGGCCGGGAGGGAGGGGCGAAGAGGGGGAGGGGACGGGCCGCGCCGGCCGCCGCGGGGGCGGCGCGAGCGCGGGAGGAGAGGGAACGGTCGGGTTTCAGTCCCTCCGAGCACCAATGATCTCTTTCTTCTTTTCTACATGCCTCCTCACTATGTCGATGATTCCTTATATATGCTGTTGTTTTTGATTTTCCTTCCTCTTCTCCAAAACACCAAGATTTAATAAAATCTGAGTCGACTGAGACTTGGCAAAATTGTCTTACTCTTACCAAGTAATTCCTGCAAACGTGTCTTGTAAGAGAAGATCCTAAAGCGTCTGTGATCAATTGGGTGTCTAATTCTAGGTTATAAAAATTATAACCAAATGTTCTCAAATATGTAACAAAAAAAAGGACTTGACACCGGAAGTTTCTAAACACAAATGTAATACACAGGGGACCATACTATTTATTTTAATTTTAAACACTCGAATAAATATAGAAATTGAGACGCGAAGGCACGAAGTAGACACCCATTGTCTGCGCGCCGCTATTCCTCAGAACTCAAACGGCAGCGGTGCATGCACCGGCCGCCGCTGATCACGATGAATCAAGGTACATGCATGTATACTTCTTGCTAATCTGTTTGCTCTGATGCAGTATTGTTTCCTCGGTTTATTTGGAGAGTACTGCCCTAGCTAATTTGGCGACGGGAGGAGGGATTTGGGGAGGGGCACAAAGTCGTGGATTCCGACTTTGTGATTTTTTTCTATAAAAAATCGGCTTTTGTGTCATGATTTGTTGATTATGTATCTCTGACAATACCTGAAGTTGCAGATAAAAAAAGGGAGCTACTAGACCTAGAGAAATAAAAACTATGTGTGCTAGTTGGACACCATCGAGTTTTCAAGGGTGTCAAACTTTGTTAGTACTAAGTTTGGTTTTCTTATGGATACATGGATGGGATGGAGTCAAAGAGGGAAGATTTCGTGCTCTTGAGCTCCACTGATACTGATTTTTTTTTTTTAATCCAAAAGACAATTACGAGCCTAAAAAAAGAATTGGAAAAAAGTCTCGGATGTAGTCAATGTTGTATTCCACGGATGTGCAAAAAATCAACTTCAAATAATATTTATTTTGGTCTACGCATGTGGATCTGAATATCCATATTTTGAAATCTCCAAATTTATCAGATTTTGTCATTTTAACTATTTGAAGTTGATTTTTTGCATTCTTTGTGGGATTTATCATTGCGCACCTCCAGTATTTTTTTCAATGTTTTTTTAAACTCGTAAATATTTTTTTGATTTTTTAAAGAACAAGATCACTAGTGCTCGTCAGCCAAATAGCACTATTATCCATGTAACTCTGATTTGCTCTAAGGATGAATAGATTTCTTCGTCAGATGCTGCAGCTCTTACACGGCTAACAAAATCAAAGTAGCCTATTGGACATAGTTGGTGGAATGGTTTGAATCATGCTCTTGCTTTTTTTTTTAATCAAGCTCTTGCTTGGGATCGTTATCCTCCATGTGTAGCAGTCAATAGAATGCACATCTAACATCAAATTTTAGGGGTGTGAAAGGATCATGAAATTTGAAGAGTTCGCTGCTCCCATTCAACATGTAATGGGTTTCTGCCATCGTAGGTCCTCTCGCCCAAAGCTGGGAAGCGGGGCAGATGAGCTGGCAAGGCGTGGTGCCGAGGAGGTGCGGCGCCGGTGGCGATGCCAGGGAGGCGCCGGCAGGGGAGCCGAGCAAAGAACTGGACAACCTCATCAAGGAGCTAGTATTACCATACCCTGAAGATTGCACCAGCAAATTGCAAGTGTCAAAGATGATCCACCAGGCCAGGCTCCATGGGAAAGTACACTGGTACCATAAGTAGTTTACTGCATTTTATACTCATATTTCTAATTTCCGTCGCTCACGGTCGATCTTGGTCGCCCCAATTACTCCAGCTATCGAGCATGATCAAATCGATTCCAATAATATGATACTTTCGTAAGAAATCACGGACGCTCTCCACAAAAAAGAGCGACGATTTGGCAAATGGGCAGTGTTGCTGCTCTGCTTCTCCTATTAGCAGTATCCGCCGGCTCCGTGGTAGGCCATGTTGTTTTATGGTGTTCCAAATTCCAGCGGTAGTACCGCTGGGTTAAGCGGTACTACCGCTCGAGAGCTACCGCCTACCGCTACCGCCAGAATGGCCGTCTGACGCACTTGTCCGGTACCGACTGGTACCGCTGGCGGTACCGCCGCCGGTACCGCTGAGGTGGGAAGAGCCGAACCAGCCCACCCCAGCGGTAGTACCGCTGGGTTAAGCGGTAGTACCGCCGAGGTGGGATTTTCCGGGTTGGACTGCAGCCGACCTAGGGTTTGATGTCTATATTCCTCTTGTAAGCCGCCGTTTTGGGGTAAGCCACACATTGTAAACCCACGGCGTTTGTAACCTCACCCGATATAGTGAAGTATTGCTGGCTGGCGCCCGTGGTTTTTTCCTCTCCTTTGTTTGGAGAGGTTTTCCACGTTAAATCTCGTGTCCCCTTTGGTTTGATCGTTCCGCTCTTCGTCGTTTCTTTGCTATCGTTTACAACAAGTGGTATCAGAGCCCTGTTTCAGATCTGTTTTCAGATTAGGGTTTTGGATGGCATCGATGAAGTTCGATCTACCGGCGCTGGACTACAAGACGAGATTTTCGCTGTGGCAGGTCAAGATGCGTGCGATCCTCGCACAGTCCAATGATCTTGACGAGGCGCTGGAGAAATTCGGCGACAAGGATGCGGCGGCATGGACCGCCGATGAGAAGCGGAAAGACCGTAAGGCTTTATCGCTTATTCAACTTCATCTATCTAATGATATTCTGCAAGAAGTACTCCAGGAGAAAACCGCAGCGGCACTGTGGGCTAAGCTGGAGTCGATCTGCATGTCCAAAGATCTCACCAGCAAGATGCATGTGAAGATGAAGTTGTTCACGCACAAGTTGCAAGAAGGTGGTTCGGTAATGAATCACTTATCGATCTTTAAGGAGATCGTTTCTGACCTAGTGTCGATGGAGGTAAAGTACGATGATGAAGATCTAGCACTTTTACTTCTATGCTCGCTGCCAAATTCCTTTGCAAATTTTCGTGATACCATACTGTTAAGCCGTGATGAACTAACCACCGCGGAAGTATATGAGGCCCTGCTTGCCAGGGAAAAGATGAAAGGTATGGTACAGAAAGAGGAGACGTCGTCCTCCAAGGGCGATGCTTTGCAGGTCCGAGGGAGGCCTGAGCAGCGAGATAACCACTACCACAACAACAACAGAGATAAGAGCAAGGGTGACAGAGGTCGCTCAAAGTCCAAACGAGACAAGTTCTGCAGGTATTGTAAGAAATCTAATCATGTCATTGATGATTGTTGGAAGTTGCAGAACAAGGAGAAAAGAAAAGGTACTTACCAACCGAAAAATAATGAAGGTAAAATACCGGTGAGGCTTGTTGTTGATGGTAGTTCTGATGGCGAATGCCTAGCTGTTTTAGCTGCATGTGTTTCTCGTCAGGATGAATGGATTCTAGATACTGCATGTTCTTTTCATATTTGCTGTAACAAAGATTGGTTCAGTTCTTATGAGTTAGTGCAGACTGGAGATTTCGTGCGTGTGGGGAACGACCAGCAATGCAACATTGTTGGCGTTGGTTCCGTTCAGGTCAAGACACATGACGGTATGACACGCACGCTGACGGGAGTGAAACACATACCAACCATGGCAAGAAATTTGATCTCGCTCAGTACCCTTGACTGTGACGGGTACAAGTACAAAGGAGGAAATAAACTCCTAAAGGTATCAAAAGGTTCTCTCATAGTTATGGTTGGTGATATGAATTCTGCTAAGTTATATGTTCTTAGAGGTAGCACGTTATCTGGTACTGTTGCTGCTGTTTCTCATGATGACGCTAGTAAAACTAACCTTTGGCATAAGCGTCTTGGACATATGAGTGAACTTGGTATGGCAGAATTGATCAAGAGAGACTTGCTGCAAGGATGCAGTTTGGGTAAGATGCAGTTCTGTGAACACTGCATTTTCGGTAAGCACACAAGAGTTAAGTTTAATGCTTCTGTCACACCACCAAAGGTACACTTGATTATGTACATGCTGATGTTTGGGGGCCATCTCGTAAGCCCTCTTATGGTGGTGCTCGTTATATGCTTACCATTATTGATGATTACTCTAGAAGAGTTTGGCCTTATTTCATGAAAAATAAGGATGATACGTTTGCTGCTTTTAAAGAGTGGAAAGCTATGATTGAAAGGCAAACAGAAAGGAAGGTGAAATTACTTCGTACTGACAATGGTGGCGAATTTTGTTCGAATGCCTTTAATGATTATTGCAGGAAAGAAGGCATTGTCAGGCACCTCACCATCCCGTACACGCCTCAGCAGAATGGTGTAGCGGAGCGGATGAACAGGACCATCATCTCCAAGGCTCGCTGCATGATCTCCAACGCTCGCATGAGTAAGCGTTTTTGGGCTGAGGCGGCTGCCACCGCCTGCTACTTGATAAACAGGTCACCATCTATTCCCCTCGACAAGAAAACTCCCATTGAGGTATGGTCAGATACTCCTGCTGATTATTCACAACTTAAAGTTTTCGGCTGCACTGCTTATGCTCATGTTGATAATGGAAAGTTAGAGCCGAGAGCTATTAAGTGTGTGTTCATTGGTTATGGTTCGGGTGTAAAAGGATACAAGTTGTGGAATCCCGAAACTAAAAAGGCTTTTATGAGCAGGAGTGTTGTTTTCAATGAATCTGTTATGTACTTTGATAAGTTGTCCTCAGATGTTTTGCCAGATTTTTCTGAGGAGCAGGTTCGTGTCGAGGTGGAGCACTCTGTTGAAAAGGAAAATGTCACTGTTGACAATGATGGTGCTGCTACTTCAGATGATTCTGATCCTGATTCTGCTGGTTCTGATGATTCTGTTCTTCTGATTCTGATAATGATAATGTTCAGAACTCACCCCCTGTTTTGCAGCCACAACAGTCTATTGCTGCTCGTAGGAACAGGAGGAATTGTGGTCCTCGACCACGTTTAATTGAAGAGTGTAACATTGTTGATTATGCTCTGAGTTGTGCAGAACAGGTGGAGCACGGACATGAGCCGTCCACCTATACTGAAGCTATTGGTTCCGGTGACCGCGAGAAGTGGCTTGCTGCTATGCAAGAAGAAATGCAGTCACTCGATAAGAATGGCACATGGGAAGTTGTGCGCTTGCCTAAGAAAAAGAAGGCAGTCCGCTGTAAGTGGATCTTCAAGAGAAAGGAGGGTTTATCTCCTAGCGAGCCTCCGAGGTTTAAGGCAAGGTTAGTTGCAAAAGGCTTCAGTCAAATTCCAGGTGTTGATTATAATGATGTTTTCTCTCCAGTTGTTAAGCATAGTTCAATTCGTACATTCTTTGGTATTGTTGCTATGCGTGATCTTGAGCTTGAGCAGTTAGATGTAAAGACTGCGTTTCTGCATGGAGAGTTGGAGGAGGAGATATACATGGACCAGCCAGAAGGGTTCATAGTGCCTGGTAAGGAGGATCTTGTGTGTAAGTTGAAAAGGTCCTTATACGGTTTGAAACAATCTCCTCGTCAGTGGTATAAAAGGTTTGATTCTTTTATGTTGTCACATGGCTTTAAGAGGTCTGAATTTGATAGCTGTGTGTACATTAAGTTTGTTAATGGATCACCTATATACCTGTTATTATATGTTGATGATATGTTGATTGCTGCCAAGAGCAAGAAAGATATCGCTGCTCTCAAGTCACAGTTGAGTAGCGAGTTTGAGATGAAGGATCTTGGTGCTGCTAAGAAAATTCTAGGTATGGAGATTACCCGTGACAGAAATTCTGGTTTGTTGTTTCTTAGTCAGCAAAATTACATTAAGAAAGTTCTTCATCGTTTTAACATGCATGATGCAAAGTCTGTTAGTACTCCTATTGCTCCTCACTTTAAATTGTCAGCTGAACAATGTCCTAGTACGGATGAGGATTTTGAGTACATGTCTAGAGTTCCATATTCTAGTGCTGTTGGTTCTTTAATGTATGCCATGGTTTGCTCACGTCCAGATTTATCATATGCTATGAGTTTGGTTAGTAGATATATGGCTAATCCTGGTAAAGAACATTGGAAGGCTGTTCAGTGGATTTTCAGGTACCTTCGTGGCACATCCAATGCTTGCCTCAAGTTCGGCAAGACTGATGAGGGACTCGTAGGCTATGTGGATTCAGATTTTGCTGCCGATTTGGATAAGAGGAGATCCCTCACAGGTTATGTGTTCACGCTTGGTGGTTGTGCCGTGAGTTGGAGGGCAACGTTGCAATCCGTTGTTGCCCAGTCTACCACTGAAGCAGAGTACATGGCTATTGCTGAAGCATGTAAAGAATCGGTTTGGCTGAAAGGTTTGTTTGCTGAGCTTTGTGGAGATGATACTTGCATTAACCTGTTTTGTGATAGTCAGAGTGCTATTTACCTTACCAAGGATCAGATGTTCCATGAGAGAACAAAGCACATTGACGTCAAATACCATTATGTGCGTGATGTTGTTGCAAAAGGTAAACTGAAGGTATGCAAGATAAGTACTCATGATAATCCTGCTGATATGATGACAAAGCCAGTTCCTGTTACTAAGTTCGAGCTTTGCTCGGGCTTAGTTGGTATCACTGTCTAGCCCAAGAGGCTATTTGGCGCCGAAGGTGTTTCTTTGTTGTTTTCAGGGTGAAGTTCTCTTCATGCTACAAGATGGAATTTGTCTCAAGGTGGAGTGTTGTTTTTGGTGTTCCAAATTCCAGCGGTAGTACCGCTGGGTTAAGCGGTACTACCGCTCGAGAGCTACCGCCACCGCTACCGCCTCCGCTACCGCCAGAATGGCCGTCTGACGCACTTGTCCGGTACCGACTGGTACCGCTGGCGGTACCGCCGCCGGTACCGCTGAGGTGGGAAGAGCGAACCAGCCCACCCCAGCGGTACTACCGCTGGGTTAAGCGGTACTACCGCCGAGGTGGGATTTTCCGGGTTGGACTGCAGCCGACCTAGGGTTTGATGTCTCTATATTCCTCTTGTAAGCCGCCGTTTTGGGGTAAGCCACACATTGTAAACCCACGGCGTTTGTAACCTCACCCGATATAGTGAAGTATTGCTGGCTGGCGCCCGTGGTTTTTTCCTCTCCTTTGTTTGGAGAGGTTTTCCACGTTAAATCTCGTGTCCCCTTTGGTTTGATCGTTCCGCTCTTCGTCGTTTCTTTGCTATCGTTTACAACAGGCCATGAGCATGGGCATAGAGGTGTTCGACGCGAACACGCTTCCAACGCCGACGGTGAGCTTGTTGACGCTGGCCCTGTCCTTGCATCCCGCCCTGCCAGTACAGCGCCCGCATTCGCTGCTCCTACGCCAGCATCTGCTGCTTCCTCTCCATCTCCGCCATCTGCACGTACGCCGGACGCCGGTGACGCGAACGGGGCACGCCGACCACCGCGCCGTCGGGTCCAGTGAGCGCCAGGAAAGGGGTGGAGGGCAGGAGTGCCGCGCTGCTCGCGCTCCAGGGCTTTGGTGCATGCGCGCTCACGTGGTTTTGGGCGGCGGCTGGCCGTAACTCGTGCATCCCGTGCAGGAGCCGAGGGTCGTGCATCCCGTGCAGGAGCAGAGGGTCCAAACCGCCGCCCACCGTCATCCGCCGGTGCTTGCTGTGACAGACCGACAGGTTGCTCGCCGCTCGCCGTCTCCACCAGCGCCAGTTCGCAGTCCGCTTTCCCAGGCTCCGCCGCACGTGTCTGCCACGCGGAGGTCATCGCCTTGGGAGCGTCGTTGACCATTGGGAACGTGACCCAGCCGTCGTCGGCGCCGTTCGCCACTTCTGGCCCTCGAGCGTGAGGTTGTTTGGTGAGACAATTTAGCAAATTTCTTAGCGGTGGCATTTGGTTGGTAAATAAGTAGATGTGTGACACCAGGTATTCACTACGGACTCTCCTTTAATAGTAAAGATAGAAGTGGCAGGCCCGTTACTTTAAAATGGCACATGTGGAGCGGCTGGTGGGCAGCCGTGAGCTTCCCCACTTACAGCCTGAGGCGTGGCCAGTGAGCCACTCCCAAGCAGCGGCCGCGAAGGACCGAAGGCCTTCCAACAGCAACGGGTGGAGATTGTGGCTATTTCCTGGTTAACTGGTTAAGTTACCAGGAACTGATCTTATCAACCCGAGTATTAACCGTGGGTTGAACCTGTATGGACCCGTACACCCATACCTGACCATACCCGGCCATTTTCCACGAGAAACTAAACGGAACTAAACTATTAGCATATCCAACCCATTAACACCCGAACCAAATAAAACCAGAGGGGGAACTGAACCAATGTGCCCGGGTATGCAAGAACCATTCCCAGATTTACATTTGAGAGGATCATGTTCTTTAAATTCAGAAATGCTGCCTTTATTGAACACTTCAGAGAGTTTGTCATGTTCTTACACTTGGTAGTTAGTACTTGAGAAAATTGTGCTTGATTTACTGCTTAGAGAAAGCATGTAATCTTCTTCATAGTGCTGCTGATGCTATAGTATAGATATCCTTACATTAAATATCTACAGTGTGCCCGAGGATTGGTGACCGTCGCGCTCGCAGACGTGAGGATGACTTAGTTCTTTCCCGGGCCGAACGCGCTACTGGCCAGGCCGAATAGCACGGATGCGACAAGGAGATGTACGAGCATGTCGAGAAAGGGCGACATGGTGCCACGACTCATGAAATTTGCCAAAAGCATCTGCGGTGGATACGTCTGGACGTGGCTCGGCACAAACGAGTTCATGTACAGGGTTGGCGAGTCCTGTTTGCATAAACTCGGTGGCACAATCGAGTTCATGTACAAGGTTCGCGATACCTGTTTGCATAAACTCGGTAGTAGAACACTGAATTGATTAGTAAAGGAGCTGATGCTAATGCGCTTTTTAGCTAGGACCAGATGTGGAGTTGGTTAATTTGTGTTTGGTTTGACTCCTGCGTGAGTTGGCTGGGGGATGTCCCGGACGTCTGGGGTGGTGTTCTACTTTTCTGCTCTTTACTTTTTCGTGCAAAGACTATGTTTGTACTGGCTGGAACCGGTTTGTGTAGCTTTCAATAAAAAGCCGGGCTCTCTGAGCCTTTCCTCGTAACACTGAATTTCTTAGTAAAGGAGTTGTTCAGATACTTGCAGCTTGAAGATGATTCAGAAATTAGAAGCAGGCGATACTTGCATCTTGATAATTATTCAGAAATTAGGTGTTGTCGAAGAGAAGCATCTGCAGTAGATAATTGACTCGTAGCAACGAACAAATAAATTTGCTATTTATTTCAGTTTTCATGAGACCTCTTGTCAAAAAAAATCATGAGAACTATTTAGTATCTATTTACCCATTGCAACGCAAGGGTATTGTGCTAGTATTTGTAATTGGTCCTTATTGGGTTACGTAGCAGAATTTAAAAAATTCCGACCTACGTAACGTCCAGGAACAACTATGTAGATAGAAGCGAGGATAGTACTATTCGTTACCAACAACGAGACGCGGAAGAGTTGTCGGTGAAGATGTCGATGAAGCCTGATGAAGATTCTCACGGTCAAGCCAGAATGTCGTTGATCCCTCATACCACCTTCTTGATCCAGCAGAGCGAGGTCAAACGTCCATGATGTTTCACCCCTCCGAGAGCTCGCACACATACGTCCGTCAGAGTCTAGCAACGCTTCGCCGTGCCAGAGTTAAGAGCTACTGGTGTACGTATGGTGGAGAGAACCCCAACAAATGGGAGAGAGGGAGAGATATTTAGATCTAGAACTTGAGAGCCTCCGAGGAGAAATCTCACGTCTAATTGTGTGTCTCCAAAAGAGGAGGGGGTGGGGTTTATATAGGAGCCCCCCAAGGGGTAGGGTAACTTGGAGAAGGAGTAGAACTCCTCCCCCAAGCCTCCACCGCCGCCGCCCTTGGGGTGGGGCCCACCCTGGCCGAACTGACCTCGGGTGGGGCCCGCCCTAGGCGCACCGACCTAAGGCGGGTGGGGCCCACCCGGGCCGGCCGCCTCTCGGCTTACCTCCGCCGCCGCCTCCCCCATGGGCCCGAAGGTGAAGGGGATCGCAGCAGAAAACAAAAAATTTCCTAGCAACGATAACCTTAAACTAGCCAGAATCTATACTATGCAGATATAGTAATACGGAGGAGATCGATATACATACCCTTATAGACCGAAATGCTGGGATTACGCTCCCGCACAAGCGTTGTCGATGAAGCCGACGAAGCAGACGTCAAGGTCGTGTAGAGGAAGAAGACCTCTGAGCGCCGCAAGCGAGGCGCCTCGTAGGGAGTCGCACACGTACGGCGAAGACGACGACCTTCGGGCTCCGATCCAGGGACGAGCAGCGGAAGACTTGGACCGGAAGACCAGCAGCACGGCGGTGTGCGTATGGTGGAGAAAACCTCAACCTTGGCGCAACTCCAATGGCGGAGTCACGGTTCAAGGGGAGAGAGAGAGAGAGATTGGTGTGTTTTCAAAGGCATTGGGGCACCTGTATATAAAGGGGAGGGGAGGGTGCAACTCCCCTTGGCTTAGCCATGTGGGACTAAACCCCACATGGTTAGGCAGGCCAAGGGGGCAGCCGCCGGCCCTAGGTGGGCCCCATTCGGCCCACCTAGGCCGGCCCCTCCCAACTCGCATCAAGAGGGGGGACTTCCCCCCTCATGGGCCTCTTTAGGCCCATCTAGGTGTGCAGCCTTTAAAATTCGAATTTAATTAAATAAAAAATATATTTAATCATTAATTCAACTAATTAATATCAAATACATTTTATATAATTAATTCTAGCTCTGAAAACTATTTCGTCGCTCTCCGATCTCCATCGGAACTGTCTCGGAACGCTTCCGGTGCTCTCTTCTATTTCCGATCTATTATAAATGTCGTCTTGCCTTAAGTGTGTTACCCTACGGTTCGAGATCTCACCAGACATGATCGAGACACGTTCTCCGATCAATGACTAATCCGTGGACCTTGGATACCCAGGATTAATCCCTGCGAGATAACGAATAACTTTATCGTTCGAATCTTAGACGTCGAGTCTTAAACCTTTTGCCTGGCGATACTTAACGTGTCCGAGTCTCGATCTTAGATATCAAGATACCTAGCTTGATCTCGTTATCGACAACACAATTCTTTACTCGTCCGTGATATCATGTCCCCGTGACCTAGTCACATGCTTGCAAGCTCATTGACATAATCTCACCGAGTGGGAACAGAGTATCTATCCTGCTATATGCGGACCAGCAAATCTCGCTCTTGATCCCTCGTCTCAACATACTCCCTTCCGATACCCGAGAGGAACACCGTTATTGTCACACTATTAAGATATGACGTTTGATGCAATCAAAGTATCTTTCAGGAATAGCAATAAGAGTTGATCTCACGGTCAAAGGCGTAATGACTACGTTCTACAAATATTGGGTATGTCCATCACATCGTTCTACCAACGATATGACTCCATTGTCAAATAGACACCAACGTCACATGATCGGGAAACCTCGATCATCTATTGCACAATGAACTAGTTCAACAGAGGCTACTAGGGACCTGGTTGTTTACGTACCACACGTGTATTAATGTTTCCGCTTAATACAGTTATAGCATGATACAAAACATATTATGCACAATCGAGATATGATAAATAAAACACTTTATTAATTGCCTCTAGGGCATATCTCCTTCAGAAGGCCCCATTAGGGTTTCGGCTTGGAGGGGGAGCCTCCCCTCCTGGCGCCTTGGCCTACCACCACAAGTGGTGGTGCGGCTGCCAGCCACCTTTTATTGGCCTAAATAATTTCCTTTTAATTAAATAAATTAATATTTAATCAATTAATATTTTGTCTGATTAATTCTCAGAATTAATTACATATCAAACAAACATATAATTATATGATCCGGGACACCTAGTGTCCGTCGACAGAATATACTTGGATAATGATTTCCTTTCATATAAACCTTCTTTCTTGATGATCAAATCTCCGAATGTAATTATATCACGCCGGAACCATCTCAGGTGATACTTCTTCTCTACTCCTAACCGATCTACGTATACAGCAGACTTTGACATCTTAAGTGTGTGACCCTTACAGGTTCGACAACGTATAGCTACAATTGGAAATGCCTATCCAATCACTTGCCAGGGTCAAACCATGGGCATTCTAAATGACTGCTACCGTTATCCGAAGACACTCTGATGAATCTGTTTGATTAACATGTCTGTTCCCATCACTTCACGAAACTCATCAAATACCCAAGGCGAGATATATGACATCATCGTAAATGATACCTTTCATTTACTATGTCACCTTATCCTTGTTACCGTATGATGTCATTACTCTTTACCCGTGTTCAAGTATCCCATGATATTTAAATATCACTCCTTTGTCTGCGCAGACTTATCGATGGACACTTTCACACTAGAGTGGATCCAGGTTGTATCTCTCTTTGACCTAGAGGTGTGATTCCTAGTCTTGAACTACTATGGTCATAATATACTTTTGAGGTTACCCATCGATAGCCTTTTTATCACCCAGTTACGGCCGTAATACTTAACTATGCCAAAGCTTACTCTCTGGCATATACAACCATAAATTATCATGGTCTAAGGAATAAACAAGCAACCAATCTTAGACTATACTATTTTACTCCAAAACTTGATCTCGTAGTATATCATACTTTTGGGTCTTTCCAGTCACAGTGTTAACTTAACAATGTGCTCTCATTAATAATGGCAAGAACTTTTGCCTATGGCTGGAAAACATCACTATCTAGTATTAACGAGTTTGTCCAAGAGACAGGACAAAGGGTACAAGGGTCTGATCATATCCTTACACGTGCATGTGTGTTTCCCTTAAAATCTCATATTTATAGACCATAGCAGTTATGGCATAAAGATATAATTCATTAATCATGAAACAGATGTATTTTATTGTCTCACAGGGCATAGATCCAACAGTCTCCCACTTGCAGTTAGATACGATAACTATCTATTACATTAAACCTTCTTTAATACCGATGTTAAACCGGTGAGGTTCAAACTTCATGCATGGAAATGCTTTTGTCATAGGATAAGCAACATTGTCAATATTATGTACTCTAAGTATTGCAATGTGCCCTTTTGCTACATGATCTCTGATGAGGTGATCCTTGCATTCTATGTGTTTGGCTTTGCTGTGAGACCTCGGATCCTTTTCCAGAGCAACGGCACTATTGTTGTCACAATAGAGCTCGATTGGATCTGCCGCTGAAGGAACCACTCCTAGTTTAGTGATGAACATCTTTATCCAATAGCTGTATTTGACCACTTCAGATGCCGCCACATATTCCGCCTCCATTGTAGAGTCTGCCACCGTGCCCTGCTTGGAGCTCCTCCAGCTAATTGTACCGCCGTTGAGAACGAACACGTAGCCTGATTGTGCTTGGAATCGTCTGGATCAGACTGAAATCCTGAGTCAGTGTAACCCTTTACTCTGAGCTCCTCATCCCCTCCATAGACTAGGAACATGTCCTTAGTTCCCCTGAGATATTTCAGAATATTTTTAACTGCTGTCCAATGGACTTTACCAAAATCAGATTGAAATCTGCTGGTAACACTTAGGGCATATGACACGTCAGGACGTGTCCATGTCATTGCGTACATGATAGAACCTATTGCCAAAGCATAAGGTATATCCGTCATTTCCTTTTGCTCAACAACTATCATAGGACAGTACTTCTTGCTCAAGATAATTCCAGGCGCCATTGGTATGTTGCCTTTCTTGGAATCGGCCATGCTGAATCTCTTCAACACTTTTTCTATAAGTACTTTGGCTAAGACCTATTAGGCGTCTTTCTCTATCGCGACATATCTTGATGCCTAATATGTTTGCAACCTCTCCTAAGTCCTTCATCGCAAAACTCTTTTCCAATGAAGCTTTAACTTCCCCAAGAATTATTTTATCATTACCAAGTAATAATATATCATCGACATAGAGAATTAGAAACGCTATTGAGCTCCCACTTTCTTTCTTGTAAACACAAGTCTCTTCGAAATTCTGAATGAAGCCAAAGCTTTTGACTACTTCATCAAATCGAATTTTCCAACTCCGTGAAGCTTGCTTGAGACCATAAATGGATCTCTTTAACTTGCACACCATGTTAGCTTTCTTTGGATCGACAAAACCTTCGGGCTGTACCATGTACACGTCCTCAGTTAGATTTCCATTAATGAAAGCCGTTTTGACATCCATCTGCCAGATTTCATAATCGTAGAAGGAAGCTATAGCTAACATTATCCTTACAGACTTAAGCATTGCTACAGGAGAGAATGTCTCCTCATAGTCTACACCTTGAATTTGTCGAAAACCCTTTGCGACAAGGCGTGCTTTATGAACGGTAACATTACCGTCCGCGTCTGTCTTCTTCTTGAAGATCCATTTACATTCTATTGGTCTTACTTCCTGAGGAAGTTCAACCAAATCCCAGACTTCATTGTCGTACATGGACTTCTTAAGAATTCATGGCTACTTGCCATTTGTTGGAATCTACATCATTCATTGCTTCCTTATAACATGCAGGTTTATCCTCTTCGAGAAGAAGAACTGCATCCATGATGAAAACTTCTTGCTCGGTATTCTCAAGTAAGAAAACTTCATTCTCGAAAAACCTAGATTGTTCGCGAACTCTGCTTCCTTTCCTTATCTGAGGACAAGGCCTAACTGGAGGTTCTTCTTCCTCTGGATGAGGAATTGGAATCTCCATATCAGTGGCTGAGTTAGTGACTGGAATCGCTTTCAGTGCATTTACTATGACTATCTCGTCAGAAGATTGTAAAATCTCATCGAGACTTACCGTCCTCCCACTGACTTCTTTTGAAAGAAAATCTTTCTCAAGAAACACGCCATTCCGGGCAACGAAAATCTTGCCCTCGGCCTTGTTATAAAAAGAGTATCCGATGGTGTCTCTAGGATACCCTACGAAAACACATTTGTCAGACCTTGGCTCAAATTTTGTGGAATGCAACCGTTTAACATAAACATCGCATTCCCAAACCTTGAGGTGTTTTAGGCTAGGTGTGTTTTACCCATCCAAATCTCATAAGGAGTTGTCTTGACAGCTTTGGATGATGATTTGTTCAAAGTGTAAACCGCAGTCTCTAGTGCATATCCCCAAGAAGATAGTGGTAAATCAGATAATGCCAACATAGACCTAACCGAATCCATAAGGGTTCGATTACGTCTCTCCAAAACTCCGTTCCTCTACGGTGTTCCAGGCGGCGTGAGCTGTGGTACAATTCCACGCTCCTTCATGTGTTGACTAAATTCATGACTAAGATATTCTCCACCACGATCAGATCATAGGTACTTTATCTTCCTGTCATGTTTGTTCTCTACCTCATTCTGAAACACTTTGAATTTCTCAAAGGTTTTCGACTTTTGCTTCATTAAATAGATATAGCCATACCTACTTAAATCATCCGTAAATGTCACGAAGTAAAGATAACCACCGCGCGCCGAAATGTTCAAAGATCCACACACATCTGTGTGTATGATCTCGATCAATTCCGTAGCCCGTTCAACTGTTCCGCTAAACGGTGTCCTGGCCAATTTTCCCATCAGACATGCCTCACACTGATCAAATGATTGTTCATCGAATGATTGCAACAACCCATCCGAAAATAGTTGTTTCATTCGGCCTTTTCCAATGTGCCCAAGACGACAATGATAAGTGTAAGTATCATCTTTCACTACTTTCAGTCGCTTTGCATTAATGTGTAATATGTCTTCTATCCTTCCAAGATTCAATACAAACAGACCATCCACCAGAGGGGCTGATCCGTAAAATGCACCCTTATAATAAATCGAACATCCATTGTTCTCAGAATTAAAAGAATACCCGTCACGTAAAAGTCGTGACCAATTACGCATTTCCAAAACAAATCCTGAAGGTAAATGAAGGCTCATGGTACCGATGGACTGAATGCTAACTTGCATTCCATTTCCAACCCTCATGCACACTTTTCCTGGATTTAACTTCCTCACATCTTTTAAACCACTCGTCGTGTTGCAAATGTGTGCAACCGACCCGGTGTCAAAGATCCATGAATCACTGTGAGGTCCAGTTAAATACACATCCAACACACTAATGACTTTGGGATTTCCAATCCCCAAATCCTCCACTATAAATTGAGATCTCCTTCCTCCTTTCCTTGTGATGCCTTGTTGGTTAGACCAACCCTTTTGCTGTTTTTAATCTTAGCTTCCGCTATGATTAATTTCCGAGTAAGCTCTTCCATGCTTATGTTACTACCAATCAAATTTGAATTTTGAATGTACCCGCCATAAGACGGTGGTAGTGACATCAGTAACACTGTACGACTTGCTTGGGCATTCATTGGAAATCCTAGATCTTCCAACTTTTGATTAAGCTTAATCATGCTAGCCAAGTGGTCATTGAGCGAATCCTTCATGTCTAGCTTACAATTGAAGAGGAGTTTAGTGATTGCGTAACATGAAATTTTTACTCTCTCCTGAAATAAACTATGTAGCTTTGTGAGCACATCATATGCACTAGCTTTCTCAAAGCGAGTGTGCAACTATTTATCCATATAAGCTAACATCAGATCCTTAACTGCTTTCTCATCACGAACATAATTGCCATTCTATGACAATTCAGAGGGAGGCGCATCTAGAACATAAATTTTCTTATTTTCTCTAAGTCTATCTCTAAGGGCGCAGATCCAATCTACAAAGTTGTTGCCATTAACAGTTAAAGTTTCCATTTTACAAAGCAGGTTAATGTCGACAGGCTTTTATCTACAATGATAGCAAATTCCTTTTAGACTCTTTTTCATGATTAATTTGCACAAGTTAAAATGATATAATTTAACTAAAGTGTGCTCCCACTCAAACTGATATTCCTCATGATCAGTTGATCAGTGATTCGGAATCCGCAGTCCTCAATAGTACGAAGGATGGATACATCTCATCGACTATGACGAAAGGGTAGGCAAACTTGCCAACCACTTCCTGCCGAGATTTTCGTTCATCTTTCGATGTAGTGCTCCGAACTCATAACTAGTTATGCTAGGACTTCAAGACAACCAACCGATCATGCTGCTAGAACGGTTTGTGCCCGCCTCTCAAACCCTTGGCACACATAACTCATGGATACATGGCGTACGGTGACAAGCATCTGGTTTAACGGTGCCTGATTGCTAGGTGTGCACGTTCGTTGGGAGACCCCAAAGGAAGGTATGATGCAGTCTAGCAGCAAGTTTTCCCTCAGTATGAAACCAAGGTTTATCGAACCAGTAGGAGCAGTAGCGCTTCAGAAGGTTGTCAACGGCGAAATATGATGAGGCGCAACACCAGGGATTCCGGCGCTGACGTGGAACCTGCACACAACACAATCAAACTACTTTGCCCCAACGAAACAGTGAGGTTGTCAATCTCACCGGCTTGCTGAAAACAAAGGATTAAACGTATGGTGTGGAAAATGATGTTTAATTGCAAAAAATGAAAGAGAACAATGTTTGCAGTTTGTGGTTGTTTAATCAGTGTAAAAGAATGGACCGGGGTCCACAGTTCACTAGTGGTGTCTCTCCATAAAAGATAACTAACATGCTGGGTGAACAAATTACAGCTGGGCAATTGACAAATAGTGAGCGCATGACAATGCATATATATGACATGATGATTACTATGATATTTAATTAGGCATTACGACAAAATACATAGACCGTTATCCAACAGCGTCTATGACTAATAATCCACCGCCGGGTTGTCATCCGAGTCCCCCGTTGGTATTAAGTTGCAAGCAACGGATAATTGCATTAAGTAAAGTGCGTAATGTAAACAAATACATATGACCGTGGACATAGCATTGTTAGGTTATCCCTAGTGGCAACAACACATCCGCAATCTTAGAAGTTGCTGTCACTCTCCCAGATTAGGCATGAACCCACTATCTAGCATAAATACTCCCTCTTGGAGTTACAAGCATCTACTTGGTCAAAGCATCTACTAGTAACGGAAAGCATGCAAGATCATAAATAACATAGGGCATAGATTGATAATCAACTTGACATAGTATTCAATATTCATCAGATCCCAGCAAACACAACATGTAGCATTACAATAATATGATCTTGATCATGTAGGGCAGCTCACAAGATCTAAACATGATGGCACAAAGTAGAGAGACAACCATTTAGCTACTGCTATGGACCCGTAGTCCAAGGATGAACTACTCACGCATCACTCCGGAGGCAGGCATGGCGATGTAGAGCCCTCCGGTGATGATTCCCCTCTCCGGCAGGGTGCCGGGAAGAGGTTCTGGACCCTCCCGAGCTAGGGTTGACGGCGGCGGTGTCTCTGGAACTTTTCGTGGATAATGGCTCGGGTATCTAGGGTTTTTGCATCGGGGGGAATAAGTAGGCGAAAGGGCGGCGGCTGACGACCCCCGAGGGGCCCACACCACCCTAGGGCGCGCCTGGCTTCTTGGTCGCGCCCAGGGTGCGTGTGGCCACCTGGTGGCTCTTCTCCGTCTCTCCTTTGGACTTCCTGGTGTGTTCTGATAAAATAGGATCCCCCGTGAAGTTTCATTCAATTCCGAGAATATTTCCAGACTAGCTTTTCTGGAATACAAAAACAGTAGAAAACATGAACTGGCACTTCGGCATCTTGTTAATAGGTTAGTCCAAAAAATGTATAAAAGTGACATAAAGTAGATGCAAAATATGTAGCAATTGGTATAATATCAGCATGGAACATCAAAAATTATAGATACGTTTGAGACGTATCAGTGCCACAGTTGGATGAGCACGATCTCCATGATATTGACTTGAGGAATGACCCTAATAATCACGACTACTGCGCAACCAAAAGAGTGCAATAACAAAAAGGGATAAACTTTCACAAAAATAGTGATGTAGTATAGTCCTCTTCGTGGTTGTAAGAACTCCTTCTTTATTCCACCCCTTGTCCTCGAGGTCTGCGACGCCATCTTCATGTCCGTCTCCTATTTCCAAGAAACGAAATAACATGCGGCACGCAGGCCATAGATAGCAATCCCGTGGTCTCCAACCATCATGCTTTAAAGTCCGACACGCAGGTCAAAATTACAAATGATGGTATTTCATACAACAATTGAATAAAATTAAAGGACTATACCACATCACATGTCCTGCAAAAACAAGTTAGACGTTTTCTAACCTTTGTATTTGCAATTTTACGAGGCTTTAGGATTTACCGAGTAATACCGTCACTGCCTACGTAAGTAACCAAGCATGACTATTCATGTTGCTAGCTTGACATTGCGGGGTGACGGACAACCCAACATTAAAAAAACGTTGCGGCTCCCCATCTAAACGATCACAGGTGTGCGTTGCCCCCGTGTAGACCTAGTCCACATGCCCTTTCCACTATCAAGTTAACGAGACCAACTATAGAAAGACCTGAAGCTACTGAAGCACTTCGTTGGTACCGACAAGCATACTAAGAGCAGCCGGAAGGTCCGCGGATTGCCAGAAATCCGTAAGATCAATCTATGCCGTCGGAAACAATTCTTAAGTAGTTTATTGGGAAGCAAACATAAATAATCTAAATGTCAGAAGAGCTCAATGACATACCCACACAAACTTGTGCGGTGCCCGCACAGACTTATGTGCTCTAGTACGTACCTGTACCTACTCATAGATCGCTCTAATACCACTTTTGGGTTACGTAGCAGAATTTAAAAAAATTCTGACCTATGTAACGTCCAGGAACAACTATGTAGATAGAAGCGAGGATAGTACTATTCGTTACCAACAACGAGACGCGGAAGAGTTGTCGGTGACGATGTCGATGAAGCCTGATGAAGATTCTCATGGTCAAGCCTGACGGTGAGAACGTCGCCGATCCCTCGTACAACCTTCTTGATCTAGCAAAGCGAGGGTCAAACGTCTATGACGTTTCACCCCTCCGAGATCTCGCACACGTACGTCCGTTAGAGTCCAGCTGCGCTTCGCTGTGCCAGAGTTAAGAGCTACTGGTGTACGTATGGCGGAGAGAATCCCAACACATGGGAGAGAGGGAGAGAGATTTAGATCTAGAACTTGAGAGTCTCTTAGGAGAAATCTCACGTCTAATTGTGTGTCTCCAAAAGAGGAGGGGGTGGGGTTTATATAGGAGCCCCCCAAGGGGTAGGGTGACTTGGAGAAGGAGTAGAACTCCTCCCCAAGCCTCCACCGCCGCCGCTCTTGGGGTGGGGCCCGCCCTGGCCGAACCGACCTCGGGTGGGGCCCGCCCTAGGCGCCCCGACCTAAGGCGGGTGGGGCCCACCCGGGCCGGCCGGCTCTCGGCTTGCCACCGCCGCCGCCGCCTCCCCCCATGGGCCCGAAGGCCCATTAGAGTTTCGGCTTGGAGGGGGAGCCTCCCCTCCTGGCGCCTTGGCCCACCACCAGAAGTGGTGGTGCGGCTGCCATGTGGGCTCTTAGGGCCCATGTGGCAGCCACCTTTTATTGGCCTAAATAATTTCCTTTTAATTAAATACATTAATATTTAATCAATTAATATTTTGTCTAATTAATTCTCAGAATTAATTACATATCATACAAACATATTTATATGATCCGGGACACCTAGTGTCCGCCGACAGAATATACGTGGATACTTATTTCCTTTCATATAAACCTTCTTTCTCGATGATCAAATCTCCGAATGTAATTCTATCACGTCGGAACCATCCCAGGTGATACTCCTTCTCTACTCCTAACCGATCTACGTATACAGCAGACTTTGACGTCTTAAGTGTGTGACCCCTACAGGTTCGATAACATATAGCTATAATTGGAAATGCCTATCCAATCACTTGCCAGGTCAGAACCATGGACGTTCTGAATGACTGCTACCGTTATGCGAAGACACTCTGATGAACCTGTTTGATTAACATGTTTGTTCCCATCACTTCACGATACTCATCAAATACCCAAGGCGAGATATATGACATCACCGTAAATGATACCTTTCATTTACTATGTCACCTTATCCTTTTTACCGATATGATGCCATTACTCTTTACCCGTGTTCAAGTATCCTATGATATTTGCATATCACTCCTTTGTCTGTGCAGACTTATCGATGGACACTTTCACACTAGAGTGGATCCAGGTTGTATCTCTCTTTGACCTAGAGGTGTGATCCCCAGTCTTGAACTACTATGGTCATAATATACTTTCGAGGTTACCCAACGATAGCCTTTTTGATCACCTAGTTACGGCCGTAATACTTAACTATGCCAAAGCTTCCTCTCTAGTATATACAACCATAAATTGTCATGGTCTAAGGAATAAACAAGCAACCAATCTTAGACTATACTATTTTACTCCAAAACTTGATCTCGTAGTATATCATACTTTTGGGTCTTCCCGGTCACAGTGTTAACTTAACAATGTGCTCTCATTAATAATGGCAAGAACTTTTGCCCATGGCTGGAAAACATCACCATCCAATATTAACGAGTTTGTCCAAGAGACAGGACAAAGGGTAAAAGGGTCTGATCATATCCTTAAACGTGCGTATGTGTTTCCCTATAAATCTCACATTTATAGACCATAGCAGTTATAGCATAAAGATATAATTCATTAATCATGAAACAGATGCATTTTATTGTCTCTCAGGGCATAAATCCATTAGTCCTAATGGGGTATAACATTGTCAATGAGAATTGATTTGTGTAAGTTACACAAATGTGTTGTCAGCCAACCGTCTGAGACATATGTCATTAAAAGCATATCCTAAAAACATATCTAATAGTTGGACCTTCTTAACCGGGATAAATATATTGGCGATGAAGAATGATTGGCGGGCGGTGTTCTGGTGGTTGTTTCCTCTCCCTTTTATAATGGCAGAAGACGGGATTAGGTTTTCAGAATCCTTCCTTCACGAATTAGCTCTGGGCCCTTTGATGACTTTAGGTCGGTTTGATCTGACGGTCGCAACGACACACGATATGGTGGATCGTACGGTCGCACGCCACCGTACCCGTGCTCGTTAAACATGTTGTGAAGGAAGCTTGACTTGGTGTTTACTCCTTTGATTCTTTCCTTCCTTTTAGTCCTGATATGCAGTGATTTCCACGTCCAAAATTACAGGTAAAATTATGACAAAGAGATTTGCAATTGATTTGCTCGTTAGTGATTAGAGGCATGTACAGAGTTAATATCTCGTCAAATTAATGAAAAAGATAGGGTTTAAACATGAACAAAGATGCATATATTTTACATGCATCACCCATACATAATATGAAATACTGCAGGTGAAACCTTAAGCCCTGGCCTATTTTAATTCATTAATAAAACAACCACATACAAATGATTTTGGTCAGGTAAACAGATCATTTAAAGCTTTCTTGAACTTGTTACTAATCCCTTGTCAAACACAACTTCCCGGATTCGATAAACCTTGGGTCTCTTGTTGAAAAGCTACATATTACATCTGTAATCCGGATCGAAGGTATCAACAGTTTGGCTATTAGTGGGGGTGGGGGCAGGGTAGGGTTTTGGCTTGTCCTTTATCCCGGTGGCTTTGGACGCCTTCGCTTCGTCGTTGGGTATGGCCCTCTTGGTCTCGCCTGTAAGGCCCTGTGGGGCAACGTTTCGCTTGTCCTGTAGGCCATGTGGGCATGATCAGTGGTCCATCCTCCAGCCATATTTGATTCTGGTAGTACAAAAATGGGGCCGCAACCCAATGGTTGAGTCACAATGGTGCCCCCGGGATTCTTACTAAGTGTTTTACTTATAAAATCGCTAGGCTTCTCGCCATTGGAATTGTTTTTTATATCTTTATTTCCAGTACATTGAACTTTTTCAAGCTGCAACCACATGAAAGGATTCCTTTGGCACTGATCGACAAATGGATCCTACCTTTGTACCGTGCTACTTTAAGAAATTTCATGCATTAGTGCTAACTTAAAATAATTGTATTTAATAATTGTTGTAAACTTCTGAATCCCACAACTTTTTGGCACTGTAAATTTTGGTTCAAATATTTTCTTCATTTACCTATTGAACTCAGAGGGTTCTTTTAAAGATAATGTTCATCCCTATTAGTTGTGCACTTTATTTATTTGAAAAAAAACTCATGGATACAAAGTAGAAGAACTAAGATGCTCTCCAACAATCCAGACACACACAAAAGCTTCCACTAGCCTGAATATTGCAGTACCCTCCATGAGTATATTCACCAGTTAAGCACCAGTTGACGCAGTAGTCAGAGTCATGGCATTTTAGTCCGGTAAGTACGTCCTTGCACTTCCCTTCCACTGTATCTATGTAAAAAAATACACATAAAAGGTAAGTCTATTATTCCTTATTGTTAACTAAAAATCAATATATGGAGCAAAAGGATCATGATCTTGAAGCATCATAGTTTCAAGTTATCAACACATACCACAAGACATGACGAGCGCCAATAAAAAGATAGACTTGATAGCGACAGTGATCATGATCTTGCAAGCCATGGTGAACACTTTGAATGAGTGTCGTTTTACATGAACATGTATTTATAGGATTTTCCTTACTGACGTGTGAGTAGAAAGATTCATCGCGATACATTTTATGTTTGATTTGATCGCGATACATCTTAGCTTAGTATCCTACTAAAGAATTAATTCTTGAGATCGACAGTGGATTTTGATGACGTGTAGCTGATAAAACAAATGCTTTGAAATTAATAGAGACATATCTAACATATAGCACTCCATTAAATTCAAGATATACATTAGTTGTTGAAAAATGCAAGATTTATCTGACGCTAACAAGATAAAACTCATTAATGCGACACAGTCAATTTTACATTGTATTAGTACTCCTAAAAGATCTTGTAGGACAGTATTGTAGAGGTACGCGATAAAGAGTGAGTATGCGTTTTATTTGTAGGAGAGGTTTCATACCTGCTTACAAAATAAATACTCCCTCCCTCCCAAAATGTAAGTCGTGTTTTTTTTCATGCTATTTGGTAAAAGATTCGACCACATATATATAACAAATTATATGATATTGAGAATTTATAGTTGGTATTGTTGTATTTGTGTTACATGTTTTCATTTTATATATTTTTATATTAAATTTATGGGTATATTATAAGTATAAATCATAGGCAAATTACAGCTTCTTGACCAGCGAAAATCAAGTGTGCCTTAAATTTTGGAACAAAGTAACATTTCGGGACAAAGGGGTGTCTGAGCCCTTTCAGGGGTTCATGTGCTCTGCCCCATCTGAAAATCATGATTTTTTTTAGCCCGATGAACAATTTTTCAAACCATGTCAACGTTTTCTGAATCTACAAACATATTTGTTTTCAAACTCACAGATTTGTTCAAGTGATTTTCCAATATGAAACAATTTTTTGGCAGCATATACATTTATTCAATATAAAACATAAAAAGAAGAACAAAAAAAGATAGAAAATAAAGAAAAGGAAATAAAAAATAAATTAAAAATATAAAAAGAAAAGAAAAGAAAAAATGAAATACAAAAGAAGAAGAGGACTAAAGGAGAAACGAAAGAAAAACAAATAGAAAGATAAAAAGAACGAAGCATTGATGTGATAGTGGGCCAGGCCCAAGCGCGACGCAGGCGTACGCGGCCAATAGAAATTTCCTACAAATCGCTTGGGCGAGCGATTTCCACCGGATGACGCAACCTTAGCCTAACTGAAAATGGCTCATGGTTGAAACCCAGCTGGCCCAAGATAACCAGGTTACCTTGCACTATACCTGGCCGTGGGTCGGGCCGGGCTTCGGCCGGGCCTAAAAAAGCCCACGGGCAAAATCCCAGGCCCGGCCCGGCCAAGCCATTAGGCCTATATTTTAAGCCCAGCCCCGTCCCATGAGTGCAAAATCCAGTCGGGTGTCGGGCCGGGCCTCTTCCTGAAAACACCAATATGCAGAGCCTAGACCTGTCACGTCACGTCCATCGGGCAGAAATTAGAGGCCCAGGCCCAGCCCGTGGACAAGCCCATGATGGCCCAGGCCCGGAAATTTCGGCCCAGGCTGGCATCGCATGGCAGATAGGGGAAAGAGGAGGAAGAAAGCAGGAGATGGAGGTAGGGATGTAAATGGTCAAATAATGGCGCCATTTAAGCCCATTTAAAGTCTGGTTATTGGTCCAACACTTTAGGAAAGATTGTTTAGCCTGAAAAATGAGATACGTGACATGCTAATTAAATGGACATGGTGGCGCCGTTTACGCGTCTATTTACATCCCTAGATGGAGGGCTAATGCGTGTGTGCGTGGGGATTTACCAAGTGACGCGCGTCCGACGTAACCGGTTGTAGCTACAGCTGGCTGGAGAATAGAGTTTCCCAAGTTGAAATGTCCAAATACATCCAAAAAAAGACTATACAAGATGAAAAGAAAGAATCTCTACTGGACAAGGGTTTCGGGAGTTCGTGAGTTGGGGAACGGGAACGGAAGGTGATTGACTGGGTGACTGAACTGAACGACCGAACTAGGACTCGATCCAGTCCCAGGATCGGAGCAACGACACATATCGTGGCTTTCTTTCCTTTTCCCATGTGAATAGCCCATCTAGCCCATGGCTGCAAGGCCCACGAAGCTCAGTTTTCTATTTGGCCCATGGTTTTGCCCCTGATTAGATTCGAATTTGTCGCTAAATACGCTCTGTTGTACAAGGCGAGCAGGGACGAAGCCCGAGCAAGCGCCCGGGCAGCTGGGACACTACGTCCGCCCTCAGGATACATTCAACTTTTAACATTGGTTCTAGTTCATCGCCTCGACCCTGTTTTGAATCCCTAATATTTGTCTGTTCTCCTTATCCTGATGCGCTGAACACTAGTTTCCTGCTGAAAGAAACCACTCCCGCGCAAATTAATCCAGACTTGGTCCCTACACGGATCAGCGCTCACTGCGATTACTGAACAATGCCAATATATCGGTCAAAGCCCCAGCAGATGCTTTGTTACAATCTACAAGCGGATCCAACGGTAGTGCGTGGGTGCATAGGCACCATGCACCATGGGTAGCAAATCCACTCTCCCAAGTGTTTAGTTTAAATAGCAATCGCTAGGCTTCTCGCCACTGTAATTGTTTTTTATATCTTTATTTTCAGTACATTGAAGGTTTTTCAAGCAGCAACCACATGAAATGATTCCTTTGGAAATGATCGACAAATGGATCCTCCCTTGCTCCAGCCTGCCAGGAGCCCATCTTGAATAGTAAGTTCGGATTGCTAAGATAGGAGCAAAGACGAACGTAAGCATCGGTACGGATCGACTGGCCTGCCCACCATCACCACTGGAACTTTAACCTCTTGGCTCAGAGACTTTATCGCATCCATATCTTCTTGGGGCTTTCTGGTATCTTTTATAGATTCCTTGAGTTGTATCGTGCTCCTTGAAGCAATTTCATGTATTAGTGCCAACTTAAAATAATTGTATTTAACAATTGTTGTGGACTTCTGAATCCCATAACTTTTGGCACTATCAATTTCGGTTCGGATATTTTCTGCATTTACCTATTGAACTCGGAGGGTTATTTTATAGATAATGCTCATCCCTATTAGTTGTGCACTTTATTTATTTTAAAACAAAACTCATGGATACAAAGTAGAAGAACTAAGATGGTCTCCAACAATCCAGACACACACAAAAGCCTCCACTAGCCTGAATATTGCAGTACCCGCCATGAGTATATTCAGCGTAATAGCACCACTTGCCGCAGTAGTCAGAGTCATGGCATTTTAGTCCGGTAGGTACATCCTTGCACTTCCCTTCCACTATATCTATGTAAAACAAATACACATAAGAGGTAAGTCTATTATTCCTTATTGTGAACTAAAAATCAATATATGGAGCAAAAGGATCATGATCTTGAAGCATCATAGTTTCAAGTTATCAACACATACCACAAGACATGACGAGTGCCAATAAAAAGATAGACTTGATAGCGACAGTGATCATGATCTTGCAAGCCATGGTGAACACTTTGAATGGGTGTCGGTTTACATGAACATGTATTTATAGGATTTTCCTTACTGACGTGTGAGTAGAAAGATTCATTGCGATACATTTTATGTTTGATTTGATCGTGACACATCTTAGCTCACTATCCTACTAAAGAATTAATTCTTGAGATTGAAAGTGGATTTTGATGACGTGTGGCTGATAAAACAAATGCTTTGAAATTAATAGAGACATATCTAATACAAGATTTATTCATTAGTTGTTAAAAAATGCAAGATTTATCTGACCCTAACAAGATAAAACTCATTAATACGACATGATCAATTTTACATTGTATTAGTACTCCTGAAAGATCTTGTAGGAGAGAATTGTAGAGGTATGCGATAGAGAGTGAGTATGCGTTTTATTTGTACGAGAGGTTACATACCTGCTTACAAAATAAATACTCCCTCCATCCCAAAATGTAAGTCATGTTTTATTTTGCATGCTATTTGATGAAACATTTGACCACGTATATCTAACAAATTATATGATATTGAGAATTTATAGTTGGTATTGTTGTATTTGTGTTACATATTTTTCGTTTTATATATTTTTATACTAAATTTATGGATATTATAAGTATAAATCATAGGCAAAATTATAAATACTTGACCAATGAAAATCAAGTGGTGAAAGTGCATGTTGCCCCATGTGTGGTTTTGGTAATTAATGACAATCCTTATGGACTAATGTTTGCATTGAGATGTCCTTATAGATCTTGTCCAAGGGAAAAGATTGGAGTCCATGTGTTGGAGTCTAGAAGCTCTTATGACACTAGTAGAAAAAAGGGCTTTCGTCCAGAGCCACATCGGGCTCTAGTCCCGGCAGGGTTACAAACCGGTACTAGAGGGGGGGACTGGTCCCGGTTCAAAGGCTACGAGGCCGCAACAGACTAGTTCCAGGTCGTAAGGGACCTCTAGTACCGGCTCGTAATACGAACCGGTACTAGAGGTGTCTGGCTCGGCAGGACCACGTGCGAGACACCTCTAGTACTGGCTCGTATTACGAGCCGGTACTAGAGGTCAAACGGTTCAGTTCCCGCGCGGTTTCGTCGCTTTGGAAGTTGCATCGCCACGGCAATTGATCACCACCGGTGCTTCGTCGCCGTCGCTTCGTCTTTCGTGGAATTGATCACCACCGGCGCTTGTTCACCTCCCTCTAGTACTATATAATGCACATGATCTTCACATCCATAAGCACACCTAGCTTCTCCTCTAATCCCTCCCAAAGCCCACCCTCTATCTCCCTCTCATTCCAATGGAGCCGCTCGCGCGCGTACCTCGAACTCGGGTGTACCACCTCACCGCCGAAGGGATGCATTTCAAGGTCACGGTCACTCTCCGTGCATCAAGGGTGGCGAGGTGGATCCGCGCCGTCAAGAAGCAGTTCCTGGACGCCGCACCGATCAAGTGTGTGGGCCGGGACTGCGAGTTCACCAACCCTCGCGAGGGTAGACAAAATCAGCGCGCCGCCGTCCTTCAACTCTCGGTGGCGTCCGAGAATTTGGTCTTCCAAATATGTTGGGCTAATAAAGTGCCGCAGTTGTTCAAGGAATTCTTGCGGGACAACACCATCAGATTCTGCGACGCGGCTATCTACAATGATGTGCACATGCTGGGATACTACGGAATTGGCATTCTGTCTGTGTTCGACCTCCAACAGGTTATCTCGAACCCCACCAATAAGTCCATTCCGAGTCTCTATGACCTGGCCAATGCTACTATTGGGACAAATCTTGAGAAGAAGAAGAGGAAGAAGAAGGACAAGAAGAAGAACAAGAAGAAGGACGACGAGGAAGAAGAAGAAGATGACCTAATATTTGGTTGGGGCAACGTTCCATTGAGCTACGAGCAAGTGAAGTATGCCGCTCTAGACGCTCGCCTGGGCTTCGAGATTGCTAGGAGGTGATACGTCCAAAACGTATCTACTTTTCCGAACACTTTTGCTGTTGTTTTTCCTCTAACTTGTGTGATTTTAATGCAACTAACACGGACTAACGCTGTTTTCAGCAGAATTGCCCCGGTGTCTTGTTTTTGTGCAGAAAGTCAAAGTTTCTGGAAAATTCCAGAAAAATTAGGAGCCAGAAGATGAAGCGAAGAGGGGGCACAGGGGCCCCACACGCATGCTTGGCGCGGTTGGGCCCCCGACGCTCCCCTTTGGACTACATAATGCCTCTGACCTAAAAACTTCGGGGGATCGACGCTTTTTCCAGAAAACCTCCAGAGCTCCGCCGCCATCGAAAACCCTATTTCGGGGATCAGAAACTCCGTTCTGGCACCCTGCCGGGACGGGGAATTGGAGGAGATCATCGACATCATCATCACCGCCGCCTCTCCATCGACCATCCATGACTTCCCCATCCATGTGTGAGTAATTCCCCACTGTAGGCTGAAGGGGATGGTAGGGATTGGATGAGATCATTCATGTAATAGTTGTGACATTGTTAGGGCATGGTGCCTAGTATCCATTATTAGTACTTTATGTCATTGTTGCAACTTGTTATGCTTAATGCTTGACACTAGGGCCCGAGTGCCATGATTTCAGATCTGAACATGTTATTGAATCATGAGAATAATTATTGTTTTGGATCATATCTATAAGTTGTATACACACGTCACTGTCCGGAACCTGAGGCCCCAAAGTGACAGAAATTGGGATAACCGGAGGGGATGACTGCGACTTGAGGATCACATGTGTTCACGGAGTGTTAATGCTTTGCTCCGGTGCTTTATTAAAAGGAGCACCTTAATTACCAGCAGTTTCCCTTGAGGCCCCGCTGCAAACGGGCTGGTAGGACAAAAGATGTTGTGCAAGTTTCTCATTGCGAGCACGTACGACTAATTACGGAACACATGCCTATGATTGATTGTTACTTGGATACTTTATCATTATTTACTTGCAATTGCCCTACGTATGACTATTTCATGAATTATCTTATCCATGCAACGCCCGCTCATCCATCCCTATGCCTACAGTATTTTTAATCCTGCTGTCTACTGCAATTATTACTGCTGTCTTTATTTCGCTGCTGCTATTATTTCACTACTGCTACTGTCATAAAACTGTTGCTACTGATAAACTGTGTCGAGCAAGTCTACTTCCAGGTGCAGCTGAACTGACAATTCATCTGTCAAGGCTTATAACATATGAACACACTCTCTATTCTGAGTAGTTTGTTTTCTGATGATATTAAGAAACGCAGTTACTTTGTTACTAAAATTTTCCCTTTCTCATTGAAAGATGAAGCTGAAACTTTGTTTAATAATTTATCTCCTGGATCTATTGAGAGTCCATGGGTTTGGTCAATGTTTCTTTCAGAAATATTTTCCTGCTAGTGCTCAACATGCTGCTTTACAGAAAATCTTTAACTTTAAGCAAAATGAGGGAGAGAAAATGCCTGAATCTTGGGCAAGGTTTTGTTCTTTACTTAGAGCTCGGCCTGGACATCAACTAGCTAAAAATGAACTTCTTGATATATTTTATAATGGACTAACTGTTGAATCTAGGACATACCTGGATAGTTGTGCTGGTTGTGTTTTCAGGAAAAGAACTCCAGATGAAGCCGAGGAATTATTGGCTAAGATAAGCCAAAATCATGATGATTGGACCCTGCCTGAACCAACTCCGGTACCTACACCGAGGAAAAGAGGAGTGATTGAATTGAATGATGAAGAAATGAGAGAAGCCAAGAAATCTCTTAAGGAGAAAGGTATTAAATCTGAAGATGTGAAAAATCTTCCACCTATAGAAGAATTGTGTAAGCCAATTCCTCACTCATCTACAGTTGAGGTACACTCTCTCCAACGCTTTGATGATAGAGATATCCCTTATTCTAAACCTCCTGATCAATGCTTAGATGAGTTTGATAATTTCATTGTTAAGCAAAACAATTTCAATTGGAGAATAGAAAATAGCTTCATAAAGAATTCTCATGTCATTAATCATTTGCATGATGTTTTGGAAAGAACTTCTAATGATGTTAAAATACTCATTAAACATTTTCATATGGTTCAAACTCAAATTGAGCAATTGACTAAAGTGCAAAAAGATTTGCTAGATAATGCTTCTAGAGAAAATGATAAACATGCTTTTGGTATAGCAACTAGAGGTGGTGCTTCCACTCAGGATCCTTTGTATCCTGAGGGACATCCTAAAAGAATTGAGCAAGATTCTCAACTAGTTAATGAAACTACTACTCCTTCTAAGAAAAAGAAGAAGAAGAAACATAAACATGTTGAGGAATCTCCTGAACCTATTAAAGACAATGAGCATGTTAATAATCCAAATAGTATATCTATCTCTGATGCTGAAACTGAAGTGGTAATGAACATGCTAATGATAAAGATAAGAATGATGTTTCTGATAAAGAGGAAAGTGAAGAGGAACCTGAAAAGCATTCTAAAAACAAAAAGTACACTAAAGAAGATTTTCTTGCTAAGAAACATGGTAATGAAAGAGAACCTTGGGTGCAAAAACAAATGCCTTTTCCTACTAAGAAACTCAAATCTAAGGAAGAAGAACATTATAACAAATTTTGTGAATGGATGAAACCTTTGTTTTTGCAAATTCCTTTGACTGATGCTATTAAGTTACCTCCCTATTCAAAGTACATGAAAGATATTGTCTCTAACAAGAGAAAGATTCCTAATGAAGAGATTTCTACCATGCTTGCTAATTATTCTTTCAATGGTAAGGTTCCAAAGAAGCTTGGAGATCCAGGTATACCAACTATTCCTTGCTCAATCAAAAATAACTATGTTAGAACTGCCTTATGTGATTTAGGTGCAGGGGTGAGTGTTATGCCTTTTTCTCTTTACAAGAGACTTTACTTGGAAAAATTGATACCAACTGATATATCTTTGCAAATGGCTGATAAATCTACTGCTGTTCCTGTTGGTATATGTGAAGATGTTCCTGTTCAAGTGGCTAATAATTGCTTGATATTAACTGATTTTGTTGTGCTTGAAATGCCTGAAGATGATAATATGTCTATTATTCTTGGAAGACCTTTTCTTAACACTGCAGGGGCTGTTATTGATTGCAACAAAGGAAAAGTAACTTTCCATGTTAATGACAAAGAGCATACTGTTTATTTTCCCAAGAAGCTGGACAAGATATTTGGAGTTAATACAATTACCAATCTTAAAAGTATCAAAGTGGGAAGTATTGATTGCCCTATATATGAACCTCATGAAGAACTTCAATATATTATGATTGGATCTATAGCTATACATTTAAGGTAACATGATTGTTCAATGTGGTTTAATTCTTTTATGTCATATAAAATGTATTTGGTGGCAAGACTTGATCAACCTTGTTAACAAATATGTTTTACATGCATAAAATTGCTAAACAACATTTTCTTCTCCTTTGTTTTACCTACTGTTTTGCTACTGTAATTTGCAAAGTTAAGTAATGTTTGGTCTTTCATAAATTCATTTTGTCTAGTTTTCATTGTTTAAAACACCCAGAAAATGTCAGAAATAAAAGTTTTAAAAAATTCTGAAAAAATTCTACAAGTCCTAGTTTTTAAAGAGGAACGTGGGAGTACCAGAGGATGACCAGGGGGACCCACCAGGCCACCACACGCCACCACGGCGCGGTGGAGGGCAGGCCGCGCCCTGCCCTGGTGTGGGGTCCACCTGGCCCTCCACTCACTCATCTCTCTCCCACTCCTTTCTCTCTCCCGACCATACACACCACCATTGCTCAAACTCGTGTTCTTGCTGCTCTTGCTCGAATTTTTCGATCTACTTGCTCAGCCCATCTTTGCTGCTGAAATTTGGATCAATTGCTCTCCGGTATGTGACTCCTCCGATTATCCAATAGAATTTTGTTTAGTTGCTATATCTTTAGCATTTTGGTACTGTAGGTGACATGTTATTAGAGCTTGCATGCTTGTTCTTGTTTAGATTAACTAGTTTTGATGCATGTTTAGTCCTCTAGCAAGTCCCCTAGTGTTTCCCTTGAATTAATCACTCCAAAATCATTTTTATGAGGTTTGTTTAAAATTTCAGAAAAGGAAGATGGATAAACACACTTATGGAGAAATCTTTGAGAGGCAAACACCATCCTCCTCAAGGGAAACAAGGGCTCAAGATCAAGAGGTGCACCTAGGCCATCATACAATGAGGATCTTTTGGCACCAAGAATCGGTGAAGAGGAAGATGATGGTGTTCCTCATCCATCTATTTTTCCATGCTTTAACTTTATGAGAGATGCAGGGATTTATGATGACTTCATGAGATTAATTAACAATGTTGGCTTGATGGAATTTATGCAGGATGAGAGGCCACAATATGCTAACCTCACTAAGATTTTTGTTGAAAGCTTTAATTTAATAACTCTACTTTTAACCCCACTGTTGAGTTTAAGATTTATGATCGTGCATGCAACATGGACTTGAAAAGATTTTGCAGGGTCATAGGTGTTGCTCCATCTGGGACAGCAAGGAAGATCAAGGCACAGCCGCCGAGTTGTTGGATCTTTACCATGAGCTGAGCTATGATGATCACCGTAGAGTGCAGCGTGGTAAGATAAGGAACATTCAATTTCCAGCCATCAGGTACTTCACATATTATCTTGCCACGAGTGTGCTTGCTAGAGAGAACACTAGTAATATTTCTTGCTATCATCTAGCTTTTCTTGCTCATGCACTTAAAAATGATAAAACCTACAACCTTGGTGCCTTGATTGCTCGCCGCCTTGCCGCCAAAGGTCCCATCTTTGGAGGCATTATTGCTGCACGTGTTTTAGCTGACTTGGTTTTCTGTGATCCTTCTGATGAATTATTGATTCCGGAAAGACTTGATCTTGCTGCCATGAAACTTCATGATTTTGTTACTACTAATTCATATAATGGACATTTGATGTATAGAGTTGTTTTTGCTAATGGACCTGAGCTAGAGGTCCGGCTTCCACAGCCTAGTTTGTTCAGTGTTTTCAGGGGTCCTCTATCATATTCGAGGGAGGATTTGGACAACCACCTCGGTGCACCGGATTTCCATTTACAGCACTACCCTGAGCACCGACAGGAGACCTTCGTGGCGCCCCCTGAGGACTACACCGTGTACTACGGTGGTGCATCCTCGAGCTTTTACCCGGACGAGGAACCCTCCTCGTCGTACACTGAGGGCGCGCCTAGCTGGCGGCCATGGGGATGATTGGTCTCCCACTTAGGCCAAAAGCCTAAGCTTGGGGGGAGGTATGCCGACAAGTTCACTCATTTTATCATATTCATATCATGTCGGTACTTTGTATATCCGTTTTAGTTTGTTTCTTTTCTTTTTCGCTTTTGTTTCTTGTATCCATTTTATTTTCGCAAAACACCAAAAGACCAAAAATATTTCCTTTATTTCTCTTGCTTTTGAATTTGTAGTGCTAGTTTACTTTATTTTCATTTCGGTTTTATTCAAAAATCCAAAAAGATTTTGCTTTGTTTGCTTGTTTCTTCTATGCTTGCTTTAAATCGAAAACCCAAAAATATTTGTTGTTCTTCTGCTGTTTTGTATAGTTGTTTCAGGAGTTCAAAAATTTCCGTGGTTCCACTTGGGCTTGGTTATCATTTCACATCATTCAAGCCACACAAGTGAAAAGCAATAATGACGATTACGACAATCGGATGTGGTAAAAGGCTGGTATGAACTCTATTTGTTTTTCATTTTTGTAAATATACCTACTCATGTGAACATGCTTAGCTATCATGGTAGTGGTTATGTTATTTAATGATTACTTAGTAGTTCATGTCTTCTTATGATCAGTACCAAATTGCTAATAGTAAATAACATGTCATATAGATATTTACATGCATTGTTCTATTCGTAAAACGGTATGGCAGGATGGTATCCTCCTCTGAATAATTCACTTGATTCGACTTGGCACATGCTCACACATGTTATGACTGAAAATAAAAGTCAATTAAGCCTTGATGATCTATTTTGCCTCAGAGTTTTAGTATCATTTTATGCCTCCGTTAATTTTATTTTGTCGCAAGCATGATTATGACCGTTATCGCTCTCGTGGTTGTCGCTTCCCAGTCTATTGCTAGCCTTCACTTGTACTGAGCGGGAATGCTGCTCGTGCATCCAAATCCTTTAAACCAAGTTATCCCAAAGAGTCCACCAAAAATTCCTATGCATGGTATTTCAAGCCATTCCAAGTAAATTTGCATGTGCTACCTTTAAAACTTTCAAAATATTTCCCTTTTTGTGTCAATGTTTACTAGCTCATGAGGAATTAGTGGGTTATTCTTTATTCTACTTGTCAAATGGACTTTTACACCTGGACTAGTGGCATATACATCCGCTTATCCAATAATTTTGCAAAAAGAGCTGGCAACGGGGTGCCCAGTCCCAATTAATTACAACTTTAACGCTTAATTCTCTTCACACTTTTGCCCTGATTCATCAGTAAGCAATGACAAACAGTGAAATACCTGCGTGTGTAAACCAAAGAGAAAGAGGGATGATCTGCCTTGCTGGTAGAAATAACGTCCTTCATGGGAGCCGCTCTTAAAAGTCTGTTTGACAGGGAATACTGTTTCATCCGCTACCATTCGTTGACAATTAACAAACACCTCTCAAAACATTTTTACCTCTGTTTTAAAATAAAAAGCTCTAGCACGTGTTAATCCCTGCTTCCCTCTGCGAAGGGCCAATCTTTTATTTTTATGTTGAGTCACCATCCTTTCTTTGAGCACTTCTTCGAGAGCATAACTGTCGTTCTTAGTGTAATGTGCTTGTCCCAGAATACGATTAATTGAGGTATAACTATGATACTTTATCTTTGATATCTTATATCTAGTCTTCACTTGAACTTCAGAGGTGCCTTGGCATTTAT
This sequence comes from Poa pratensis, assembly GCA_947311845.1. NCBI lineage: Eukaryota > Viridiplantae > Streptophyta > Magnoliopsida > Poales > Poaceae > Poa > Poa pratensis. Next base: position 11,307,284 of record CAMZMU010000054.1, read on the forward strand.
GTTTTGCCCTTCAAATAAAGGCAAGCGAGATACCACTTTGTATATCTTTTACGAACATTGCAATTCTTGTGGATAGATGTATGCTATGTTATTCATTCTTAGTACTTTGGTATCTTTTCATGATTTGCATAACTACTAGGTGTCATTATTTGCATGGTTCCTATTATGAATTGCCTAAGTTTTGATCATATAGTAGGTATGTATACATCATATGAAGCAAATGTGTTCGTAAAAGTTTCTTTTATCGCACTCAGTTGTTAACTGAATTGCTTGAGGACAAGCAATAAGCTAAGCTTGGGGGGAGTTGATACGTCCAAAACGTATCTACTTTTCCGAACACTTTTGCTATTGTTTTTCCTCTAATTTGTGTGATTTGAATGCAACTAACACGGACTAACGCTGTTTTCAGCAGAATTGCCTTGGTGTCTTGTTTTTGTGCAGAAAGTCAAAGTTTCTGGAAAATTCCAGAAAAATTCCAGAAATTCTATTTTTCCAGAAGACCCACGGAGCCAGAAGATGAAGCGACAGGGGCCCCACAGGGCTCGGCGCGGTTGGGCCTTGGCCGCGCCAGGTGGTGTGGCCACCTGTGTGGCCCCCGACGCTCCCCTTTGGACTACATAAAGCCTCTGACCTAAAAACTTCGGGGGATCGACGCTTTTTCCAGAAAACCTCCAGAGCTCCGCCGCCATCGAAAACCCTATTTCGGGGATCAGAAACTCCGTTCTGGCACCCTGCCGGGACGGGAATTGGAGGAGATCATCGCCATCATCATCACCGCCGCCTCTCCATCGACCATCCATGACTCCCCATCCATGTGTGAGTAATTCCCCTGTAGGCTGAGGGGATGGTAGGGATTGGATGAGATCATTCATGTAATAGTTGTGAGATTGTTAGGGCATGGTGCCTAGTATCCATTATTAGTACTTTATGTCATTGTTGCAACTTGTTATGCTTAATGCTTGACACTTAGGGCCCGAGTGCCATGATTCAGATCTGAACATGTTATTGAATCATGAGAATAATTATTGTTTTGGATCATATCTATAAGTTGTATACACACGTCACTGTCCGGAACCCGAGGCCCCAAAGTGACAGAAATTGGGATAACCGGAGGGGATGGCTGCGACTTGAGGATCACATGTGTTCACGGAGTGTTAATGCTTTGCTCCGGTGCTTTATTAAAAGGGCACCTTAATTACCAGTAGTTTCCCTTGAGGCCCCGCTGCAAACGGGCTGGTAGGACAAAAGATGTTGTGCAAGTTTCTCATTGCGAGCACGTACGACTAAATACGGAACACATGCCTATGATTGATTGTTACTTGGATACTTTATCATTATTTACTTGCAATTGCCCTACGTATGACTATTTCATGAATTATCTTACCCATGCAACGCCCGTTCATCCATCCCTATGCCTACAGTATTTTAATCCTGCTGTCTACTGCAATTATTACTGCTGTCTTTATTTCGCTGCTGCTATTATTTCACTACTGCTACTGTCATAAAACTGTTGCTACTGATAAATTGTGTCGAGCAAGTCTACTTCCAGGTGCAGCTGAACTGACAATTCATCTGTCAAGGCTTATAAATATTCTTTGGCTCCCCTTGTGTCGAATCAATAAATTTGGGTTTTACTTCCCTCGAAGACTGTTGCGATCCCCTATACTTGTGGGTCATCAGGAGGCACTGGAAGCTACATGGCTACAATAGCCATGTTGATCGTCTCAACATTAATGTTGATGAGTAGATGGTGTGGTGTGGTGTGGTGTGGTGTGTGAGGCTTCTATTGTATGAACTGTGAATCTTCTCAGTGCTATATTGAATCTTCAAATGAGTTCTATTTGCAAAATGTTTAAACCTTTTGACAAATGAATTGCTAATTCCTTTTGCCTTTTCTTTTAATCCTTCTAATTATCAAATGAATTTCTTTTATGCAATTAAAATGTCAATAAAGATATGAATATTTCCATATTAAATTGAAAATGACAATAATAATCTAAAATTAATTTTTTTGTTATTTGAATTCAAAACTATTAGTACTTAATCATTAATCTTACTTATGCAAAAAATAATTTGAAGTAATATTTATGCAAAAAATGAATTAATTTTTGAATTAATAATTTGAAGTAATATTTATGCAAAAAATGAATTAATAATTATTATTACTTAATCATAAATCTTACTTAATCATTTTTTTTATCGATTTATACATATTATTTGTCGAATTTTGATTTACAGATTTAAAGATATGAATTTATCCATATTAAATTGAAAATGACAATAATAATGTAAACTTAATCATTAATGTTTATGTTAACATAGGTTTGGAATTCAAAAAAATAATATGATTTTTCTCTACAAATAACAAAAAATGAATTAATAATTATTATTACTTAATCATTTATATTTATGCAAAAGATGATATGGACACAATATTTAGATTTCTATCATTTTTCTGATCGATTTATACATATTACTTGTCAAATTTCGATTTACCGGTTTAAAGATATAAATATTTCCATATTAAATTGAAAATGACAATAGTAATGTAAAATTAATTTTTTTGTTATTTGAATTCAAAACTATTAGTACTTAATCATTAATATTTATGTTAATATAGGTTTGGAATTCAAAAAATAATATCATGTGACATCAAAGTTTAGAGGATAATAAGATTGATACCATAGTATTATCAGGATGTTATCAGTGCAATCTTGGAAGCTAATTGGAAAGGAACTCAAAAGTTAAGCGTGTTGGGGTGGAGCAGTGTGAGGATGGGTGACCGATCGGGAAGCTTGATCACTAGTGCGAGGATGGGGGCAAAGCGTGCTGGAACTTGATATTAGGGGCGAGACCGATCGGGAAGTTTGATCACTAGTGCGAGGATGGGGGCAAAGCGTGCTGGGACTTGATATTAGGGGCGAGACCAATCGGGAAGTTTGATCAGTAGTGCAAGGATGGGGGCAAAGCGTGCTGGGAGGGGCGATTAGAGATTAAACTGACAAATAATTCAATTATTTGAAATATAGAAAAAATTCATAACTATTAATCGAAAAATTCAAAAAACAAATATTTCGGAAAAAGGGTCTCTAGTCCCGGGTCATATTACGAGCCGGGACTAGAGGTCCTCGTGCGGTGTCAGCGCCCCGCGTGGAGCTCTCTAGTCCGGGATCGTAAGCCACCCGGGACTATATGGGGGGCCCTTAAGTCCCGAATCCGGTGTCCCGGGTGGGAATCCGGTACCAGAGGCCCCTACCACCCGGGACTAATGGTCATGTTTCTAGTAGTGTGATGACCAAGATTCTATCCAAGAGTTTATGTGAAGAATGGTCATGTGTAGAGTTCAACTTATTGCAAGTGTGGCTTGGAAAACAAGATCGAGTGAACATCTGTGTTAATCTCCAAGCCATCATAACTCTATATACTAAGAGTCGTAGCTTTTGATTTTTGTCCGATTTTGGGCTTCCGCCCGATTTTTGTGGGCGCCAAACTTGTCCCCGTGCGGAGGGAGCTGCCCCTCTGCACGCGCGTGGAAAAGTACGCACAGAGGGACACGGAAGAGTCGTCCGGGACGCGGAGTCGTCGGCCGGGCTGAGCTGACAGGCTCCGCGGCCCGGATTTTCTCCGGCTTTCCAAATTTTGTCGAACCGACGCGTGGACTCGGGCGGTGAGTCGGACCGCCCGATTTCGCGTGCTGCGGACGTCATGTTGCTGACACGTTCCGCTGACGTCGTATGAGTCCGTGTCGTGCTGTCACGGTGCTTACGACGTGTCGGCTGCCCAGTTATCCAGCTCACCCTGTTGTGGACGTGTGGTGTCCACTGCTAGCAGCGTTCTAGTTGCTTATATAAGATGTGTTTGGCTTGGGCTGAACACGGCTTGAGCTATTTGTGTTTCGCTTTTCTCTTCGTCATTGCTTCTTCGTGTTCTTTTTGGGTTTTTGTGTGTGTTGTTGTGTTCGTGGTTGCGCTGTTTGTTCTTCTTTCTGCTTCTGTTTGACTTATGGCCGTTTGTTCTTTGTTTGTTCTTATTTCGGAACGCGGTGCTCGACTGTGATGTGCCATTTTTCGTGTTTTTTGTGTGTTTCTGATGTTTTCTCTGTTGTTTCTTGGTTGCCTGTTCTTTTTTATATGCCATGTTTGGCTTATGTTCAGTTGGGATAGTTGTTCTGGTTTTGCGTATCTGTTTTTGTCTCACTTTTAAGCGGCGTGTTGTTGCGATTATGTTCTTCCATGGAGTTATGACATGGAGTTTGTTCATGGACTGTTGGTGTGTGGGAGTCGCTTTTTCTTTAGTTGTTTGGTGTTGTGTTCTTTCTAGACGGGAGTCTGTTGTGGCTATTGCCTAGAATTATAGAATCATGTTACATTATCTTAATATGATTTTTCTAGGATTTTGGATATAGCGACGCAACCCAGTACAGTTGCATTTTTGTGTATAGTGATAGTCACTTGATCATGTTCACTAGCACACACTGTCTGGATATCAAAAGACAATGCATTATAAATCTAACGTATGATACATAATTTAAGTTTGGAATTTGCATAGCTTAAAGCTAGCTCAACTAAATAACAAGTAGCAAGACAATATAATAAGATCAGGTTAAATTCAAAAAAAAAAGATCAAGTTTGGAGTTCAAAATCAAATTCTGTAAAGGAAATCGGATAAGAAAAAAGAGAAAAGAGAGAGAAACTGTCGACCACGAAATAGGCTTTCGCCCCGCTTTATAAATAAAGCAACAACCATACAAGCAACCATACACGAGAACACAACCACGAGAAATGCTGGGGCAGCAGCAAAAACATGCCCAAAACAAAAAGAAATGAAAGCTATGGCGAATCGACGAACGATGATGACCCGCAACCGCTGCGTCCTCCGATCTTGTCCCACCAAGGTCCAAGCACTCTGATGCGACCAGTACCAAGTAGCATCTCCAAGAGGAGCACCGTTGACACGGCGTCGCTACCGGAACAACATATTGGTCCAAGGGTTTCCCCCGGCACTCGAAGTAAGGTAAGATGATGTCGACCAAGTGCACTGGACATTGCTCCAGCGCTCGAGGAATTTGTCGAGCCAGCAAGTGCACTTCGTATGACGGTGGCGCAAGCGGTAGAGGGCAGCCAGTGGGTGAGCAAGATCACAGGAACCTGTCGGTTCCGGCAGTCGTGTAGTTCATCGAGCTGTGGCAGGCAGTCCAAGGCACAATGCCTTTGGCTGCAGGTTCAGATGTGTATAGGTGGAAGTTGACGGCGAATGGCAAGTATACGGCAAGATCTGCCTACCTAGCATACTTCAGGGGCACCACTGAAGCTGACTACGCCGAGAATCTGTGGAGTTGCTGGGCACCTCTGAAGGAAAAGCTGTTTTTGTGGTTGGCGCTCCGTAATAGGTGCTGGACAGGGGAAATACTACGCATGAAGCATCTTCAAGGGCCGGCGGTCTGTCCTCTATGTGATCATCTTCTAGTGCAATGCCCCACGGCGCGATCGATCTGGTTTGAGATACTGTCTGAGCGTGGTTTTTCTGCCTTCGCCCAAACACCTGCAGCTAGCCTGAGGAGTTGGTGGTGCTCGCTGAAGACCTGTCGACCAAGGAAAAAGAAGAAGGAACTGACCACGGTAGCTGTGGCGACTTGTCGGCGTCTGTGGTTAGAGAGGAATGACAGATGTTTCGAAAGGAAGAAGGCGTCGATGGAGGTAATCTTGCGGCGGATCAGAGATGAAGTTGCTCTCTGGGAGAAGGGCAGGGGCAGGCCGTAGGGAGGAGTAGTGGTTAGAGGCAGGTTGTAGAGTGTTTTTCTGCAGCGATTCGGGTGTGCAGCGTGGTGTTGCGTTGTAACATTACATTGTATCACTATGACATGTTCTTCTCACTCTTAATGTCACGACATGCAAGCTTTGCATGTTCTTGAAAAAGAGGAAAAGAGAGAGAAACGGCGGGAGTTGGGCCGAAGGCCGGCATGCTAAGCTGGCAGTGCGTGCCAGGGGCGTGCGCAACGCTGAAGTTGGCTGAGGACTGCGCTTCAGCGCAGTGGTGAGGCCTGCCGGTGTGCAGCTCACCCGCCCGGGATCGACTCCACTAGGGAGCGATTTTCCGGGTGTCTCACCCAGCGGTACTGTTCTCTGAACACTGTACCCGCAGCTACACCGTTCACAGAACACTGTAGCAACACTGTTCATTAGGAATAGTGCATTAAAATAAGTCCGCTTTGCCTCACGTCTATGCGCCACAGACGAGATCGACGTGCCCGTCGGTCACCAAAGCACTGGTCTTCGGCTAAGTCTCTCAGGACGTAGTTCTGGGTTATAGGGTGTAGGTCTAGTTTAGACACATAGGTTGTGTGTGCGTGTGTGCGGTGTGCGTGTGGTATGCGTCCTGTGTGTCCGAACAGGTGCTACAACTTGTAATCCCAGAGAGGCTCTCAAAAAAACCGCTGAAGTTGGCTGCGGACCAGCTTCTGCCGAAACGTTTTTTTTCTTTTCGCTTTTTTCTTATCCGATTTCCTTTATAGAATTTGATTTTGAACTCCAAACTGGGTCAACCGAATTTTGGAAAGTTTTTAAATATGTCATATGTCAGCGCCTGGCATATTTTCAAATTACCCTGTCATGCCTTTCACTTTTACTAGTAATCTTGCACGCGCAATGCGCGTCTAAGATTTGTGGTAATGTCTAATTTAAGATTGTATTTTTATCCAACATCACATATCATGGCCATGATATTTGTTTTATAAAATCGCTGCATTAATTTTCATACTCTCCTACCCTCCAATAATATCCACATTGATTGTCGCTATTATGGCAAATTTCTGGCGGTTTCGAAAATAACAACACGGGTATGCAAGGCTAGAGATTTTAATTCCTCTAAAAATCCGCACCCCTAATTAATTCTCTGGATTACTCCCCTATTAACTCGGTTGTTGTTTTGGCAGGAAAATAAGTGCTCGTTTTATCTAGCGTTAGACTGTCCAAAAGAATGAAGGCTGACAATGTGTTTTAGCGGTGGTTGGGTCTGTTGGATCTAGCGTTAGACGGTCAAGATTGTTTGGATCTCCACACTCTGTGCCTTTTTTATTAGTGGTGATGGTGATTAGTGGTGATGATGATGTACAACTCCCGTCGTACTGGCCGCTGCAGTTGTACGAAAAGGAACCCGTTGTGTTTCGTCAGCAATTTCTGAGATTCTTGTTTGGCAGTTGCCTCTTTTCGCAACCATGTCAATTTGCATGCCTGAAAGTTGTACATTGAGATGTTTTTGGAGTTGAGTAGGATCAAGTCACCTTATAATCGATTTTTATGAAGCTAATGAGGTGAAAAATCACATTTATATCGCTTGAAGAAGGTGCCCTGTTTCCTGTACATGTTAGAACTGAATTTCCTGTACTGAATTTTAGCACTGAATTTTGTTGCATAAGTTAGCACTGAATTTTGAAATACTGCAGTATGGTTTGTACATGCACTGAAAATTCTACTGGAATGGTTTGCTCGTTATAAAGCTTGACATGGCAGAAGACATGGCTACCCGATTTATAAGTGCAACAATTTTAACTCTAACTGTACTAACTTAAGGTAGCTCCTGTTATATTACAGCAAGATATGTGTATGTGTGTGTGATGTCCATATAGGTGTGTTCACCTTCAGCAAGCTATGTGTATGTGTGATATTCTAGTGTGTAGTTCCTCCAATTTTCTGGATTGATTGCCTCTAATTATCGAAAGAAAAAGCCTTTTTATATCTGTGAGTCTCGAGGTAACAGTTTTAGCTGAAATATTAAAATTTGAGCTAAAAATAGTTGCTGCTATTTGTGGAAAAGAAGAAGAACAAAGATGGTTTGTTTTCATTGATTGTATGTTATAAAACATGTTGCTATAAATCTTGACATGGGAGTTGTTTGCTTGTTATAAATTGAGTAAAACGCTTGGGCGGTCACAAAGTTGCCACGGGTGAGCATATTGGTTACCAACTCAAAAAACGTTAAATCGTGGTCACATATTGGTGTGTAAGAGCCCCGTTCGTCACTCTGTGAAGTTAGGCGTTAAGCGCTGACGTGGCAGCCTGACTTTTTGCAAAACACACCCTATATTTTTGCGTATTCTGATCTATCCGTCCCCATTGTTGAAATTTTAGACAGACATTTTATCAAACATGTGACGTGCATTTGAACCTCCTCAAGCGGAGCTGCACAGAACGTGGCCGGGCCGCCGGGGCGCCATGGCCGGAAGTGGTGGCAGGGGTGCTGGTCGGAGGTGGAGCTGGTCGAGGCGTGGACTAGCGGAGGTAGACGGCGAAGGCGGCAGCAGGCCGAGGCCGCGCCCCGTCCGTGCTGCGCCCCCGAGCTCGCGGCTCGGTGCCGGCCGTCGAGGTCCTCGCCCCCAGCCGCCGCGCGCCTCTTCCTCGTTGCCTCCTTCCTCGCCCCAGAGGAACTCCGCGGCCGCGTGCAGCGTGGTGCCTGGTGGACACCATGGTGCGGGCAGTACCGGCATGCATAGCGCGGCCAAGGCGCATGGCCGCACGGGCAGTCGATCTGGTGCGTCGCCGCTGTGGACGGCCTCGTCCCAGAGCTCGAGTGGCCCCCGGGTAGATCTGCTCGGAACTGGTGCGCCGCCGCCGTTGACGGCCTCGTTCCGGAGCACGAACACTAGCATCGGGGAGACCTCGGAGATCTCGCGCGCGCCGAAGGCGTCGCTGGCCCTCGGCGAGTTTATCTCCCCTCATGCTCCACCTCCCGCGCCTCGACGCCGAGGTGGACGGCGAGTTCCGCGACCTGCCGGAGCCCGTCAGGCTGCCGGGGTGCGTGGCCGTGCCCGGCGCCGACATCCTGCGGCCGCTCCAGGACAGGAGCAGATGGACGAGCTGGCGCGCGGGCTGGAGATCTATGGCGAGGCCTTGACGACCTCCTAATCGCGACGCTGACAACGACGCCCACGTCGACGCCCTCCTCTGCATCCCGCTCACGGCCGGCGAGGCGCGTAGGGTGATAGCCGTCTGTCGTCGGGCGTGCACACAACCTGTTCGACAGAATGGCTGGCCCATATTACATCCTAGGGATGAATAGATGCGAAGAAAAGAAAACTTAGAATGTATTTTGTAAAAAACTAACTGCCACGTCAGTGACTTAACGTCCAGAGTGACGGAGTGACGAACGGGGCTCTTACACACAACTATGTGACCACGATTTAGCGTTTTTTGAGTTGGTGACCAATGCGTTCACCCGTGGCAACTTTGTGACCGCCCAAGCGTTTTACTCTTATAAATTTCTGGTTTTTTCATGTGTCTAACTAACTGAAATTTATGTGTTTTGTTGGCCTTGTGCAGATGATCCCGGAGCATAATGGGTTCTTTTGTGGACTGAAGGATAATCTGGACTATTTTAGTGGGAGTGTGGATTATCGGGACTATTGCAGTACTAATTCGTTCTCACTTCTGTGGGAGTTCATTAAGCAAGGAGGGAATGAGATAACAGCGAGAACAAGTGTGTATTGGTGCCTTCCCGGGAAAAATATTTCAGATGGCCTCTGTCTATTTGAGAATGTTTCCCACATCCTTGCAATGATGGCAGCTGTGAGAGATGAGAAAACATTTTGGAGTACTGCCAGTTTCTAATTGGAGTAATTTCCATATGTGCTGTAATTAAAAATGCTTGGTTCAGTTTAGTGAAGTGCTGCCAAAATTTGGTTCAGTTTGGTGCACTACCTCAATTTGGTTCTATTATTTGGTTCAGTTTTGTGTAGTACTGCCACAGTTTGGTGTAATATTTGTACTGATTTATTGATGTGCCACAAATACACAACAGCAGCACTGCAAAAATTACATCGACTACTGCTGTAGTGTTGAAGATTGCTTGCCAAAACTGGAATTTTCCAGGCAAAACACTCCACATAATTGAAAATATTGCATAACTGAATTTTGGAACTAATATTTTAGAGCTACAGTACACAAATATCATACATACTACTGAATTGAAAGAAAAAAATTCCATTGCATAATTCTGGTCTTACAAACATTGCTCAATGTTACAAATAGTGCACAGGCACATACAGAATGACCAAACAGACTTGTGCATCTTCAGGCAAAGTGCCATCTTGAGCCAAAACAGATGCAATATACATGCTTCAGGCAACTTCAGGCAAAGTGCCATCTTCAGGCAATCTGCTACGAGATAACTGCATCAACGGTCCTAATTCTTTTTCCGCACCTTCACATTGGTCCATATTCTTTAAAATTGCACGGTTAGGTCCCAAATGTTTCAAAAGTGTGTCACGCAAGGTCCTAAACTGGTCTAACCATCGTTGACCGGTGCCACGTCGGCTGGTGGGGTCCGTAGGCTCAACGGACGGAGGTGAAATTTTGCCAATAACCCCTTCACTCTTCACTCTTGTCCTCCAGCGACATTGGAGGCGAGCTGACGGCGGAGGTGCTGCTCCGGTGATGACCGGAGGAGATCGACCGGCGGCGGACGATGCAAGGATGGAGCCCGAGACCACGGGGCCGAAGCTTCTCCCGCGCCCCACTCCTCCTACCCCTCCTCCACCACTAGCAGCAGCGCGCCTCGCCGCTGTACACCGCGTCCACCATCTCCGCAGCCGCCTCACCGCGCGGCCTGATGCTCCGGAGGTGTCACACGACACGGCGTCGCCGAGCTTAGTGAGTGGGTGAGGCGAGCTCTGGCAAAAGGCGGCGCGGGCGCGAGCGAGCTCCGACCACACGCGCACCTGCAGCTCTGCCGCCGCGCGACCCTGTAGCTCGCGTCTGCGGGCACTGCCTCCCGCTGCGCCTGCACCTAGCGCGAACGGCCATGGCGCGGGAGGCTCTGGCGCAGGCGAGGCGAATTCCAGCCGGGCGAAGGCGCGGCGAACTCTAGCGGGGGCGCGGGGACCCTCCCTCAGCTGTTCGTGCAGGGCCGGCACGTCGGCGACGCGGAGCCGGTGCATTCTTGCCAGCGGGATGCAGCCGGCGAGGCGGAGGTGGCACAGGTGGGTAGCGCACTAGGCACGGGCGCAGGCGTGGGCGAACGCCGGCCTGCGGCGGCAGAGACTGGGATGGAGAAGCTGACTTCCTCCTCGCACGCTTCCCAGCAGTCGAGCTCGCAGAGGCACTCATGGTGATGGATCGGGCGGTAGGAGAGAGCAGAGAGGTGCAGATAAGAACTAGGGGCTGGGAACTTGAAGACACCTACGTATAAGGGTTCATTTGCTTAAATCCCAACTACCAGCCGCGGGAAATCTCCCGCCAACCGTCCACCAGCCGACGTGGCACCAGTCAACGACCAGTTTAGGACCTCGCGTGACACACTTCTGAAACAATTAGGATCTAAACGTGCAATTTCAAAGAATAGGGACCAATGTGAAGGCGCGGAAAATGAATTAGGACCGCTGATGCAGTTATCTCATCTGCTACCTCTCTACTTCTCTAACAAATGCATCACTGGTACAATCTGGTACCTCTATACTCATACATGCTACCAACAATGCAACTACACGACTGCATAACTAAAACACTACTAATTTGCTTGATCTTCAGCTCCTCTGCATACTATGCACTGCAGCCTCGATTTGCATCTCCAACTCCCTTGACATCTCCAACTGCTCGCGATTGTCGCGCCACACGCGCACGTTTCGGGAGTCGGTGCCGGTGTAGAGTACGTCGTCGGTGGCCGCGAGAGAGTAGACGTGGCTGTATTCCTTGACCAGCGATGCGATGAGGCCCGTGGCGCCCGACTCGGCGGTGTCGCCCGAGGCCCGAGAAGTGCGCCCAGGGCGACTTGCCATCGGCGGGGTGGAGGAGGCGTAGCGCGACTTCGTAAGAGACTAAACCGAGCATTATTCCAAGAGGTAAACCGAGCATTATTCCAAGATAGGAGGTCCCTATCGACTAAACCAAGATTCTTGTGGTCGGCCTAGCGCGCCGTAAGAGACTGGTACCAAAGGCCTAGCACACATGTCCTGCTCTCGTTGTTCCACATGCGTGCAATGATGGTTGGTTTCAGACGAACGTGTGATTTTCCAGGACAGAGTAGACGGGGTGGGGTGATCTAGCTACATCCTCCCGGGGGTTTTAGTACGCCCCTTTATGTTCGGTGTTTTATTTGGCCTCGGCCTTGTCATGTTTGCTCCTTCCATATCAATATAAAGGCAAAGCTTTTGCCTCGTTTCAAAAAAAAAGATTTTCCAGGCAACCCAAATGCAAACGGTCAAAGCGGCAGTTTTCGTCGAGTCTGTGTACGTGATTCTCTATGTATCTTGTCGATTTAACCTGGTGCCTCTTGAAGGGAGCCAAATGCTTGAACTCATCACCGAATAGACAGTGGTATTTGGAACATTGTATTATTGTAGTCAAGGTTTGCTACATAATGAGCCGTGATGGGCGTAGAATTAGAACCCATATGTATCGGAAAATATGCTCTACTTTCAGGATTGCTTCTAATAATGGATGTCATCGTCACTGAAAATTGGTTTGTGTTATCAAAGTGTCATGTCGTCGGCCTAGCGTGGCGTGCGTCCCCACGAGCTTTTGCTAGTTTCGATAAAATGCATACCCATTCTCCACCTCATATCTCTAAAGGACTCCACGAACTAACTTTTTAGGCCTATAAATACATTTTAAGATAAGTTGGGCGATATTAATTTGTTTTATTCAGCTAGAGTTATAGAAATTTGCTGGCAATCTTCAACAACTAATGCGGATCTTGAATGTTAATGAACATCACGAGCTTAAAGAAAGCTGGATTAATTATAAAGCATTTGTTTGCTTGGATACACAACATCAAAATTTGTTTTAAATCTCAACAACTAATGTCGGAGTTGGATATTAAATTAAAATCTATCATGAAGTAAGTACATATAAATATAAAAAATAACTACTATGAGATGGAAAGTAGGTGTGACACCTATTGGGCTATATTAAAAAAAAATAGAAGTCTACTTCCAATCTTCAACAACTAATGCAAATATTCAATTTAAATGAACAACTAATGCTAGAGTTATTATACAACATTTATTTGCTCAGATACACATCACCAAATCTGTTTAAATCTCAACAACTAATGCCAGATACGAATAAAATTTATTGTGAGAGAAATAAATATAAATAGAAAAATAAATGCTATGACAAGGTGCAAAATCTATTGACTAATTAATATGCGCACCCATTCTCCCTCCTATGTCACTAAGAAAAATCTCCCTCACATACAACTTTTTTAGTCCTATAAATACATGCGCGTGTAAAACAACTCCCATTCTAAGTGTTCACCATGGCTTGCAAGACTACCATCATTGTCGGTATTGCGCCCATCTTCATGTTGGCACTCCTGATGTCTGGCGGTATGGAGAATATACATCTTTCTAACTTGAATATATGAAGCTTCAATTATATGTTCTAATAGTATGGAATGATATCCTATTTCATGCCGTTTTATTTATTTATGTAGATATGGTTCAAGGGAAGAAGTGCAAGGATTACCAAACTACAATACCATGTAGTGGCGATGAGATCTGCTTGGAATGGTGCTATATGTCCCACAGTGCGTATTGCAACATTAAGCCCGGTGGAGGTTTCTGTGTGTGCCATGATTGTTGGTCATCAGTTAGTACCGCTAGTTAGCGGAGTCTTTGGCTTCAAATAACGAAAGTGCATGTATGAATAAATAATGAAGCCTGTTGTCTGAAAAAGATCCTCTGAGTTAAAAAAAATGACAATTAAATCAAAACATTGAGTTTTTTTATTGTGATCGCCTCCACTTGACCCCCAATGTGGTGTGGGATGAATATTACAGCTACCAGTCAGGGAGACAGATACGCACCTATTAACGGGATATCGTCTATTATGGAGCAAGGTCATCGGGGAGGCATCACAGCGGTACCCCTGGGTGGGTGCCCATGGTTGCAACCCTCCTTCGGGCATCCTACCCCCACCGAGATGCACCTCACTATCAATTAGCATGCCAATCAATTTTTCTCTACTAGCGGATAGCCTAGTTGGCATAATCGTAACATGATTTAATGTATAAGTTTTATCTTGTTTTGTTGTCCATGCATTTGAAAGAGTAGAGGTTTTTTGTTTCACATGCATGAAAGCAGTGGACTGGTGCTAAATATTTTAGTGCACATGCACACTCCAGTGCGTGCATGAATGTCAGCTTGTAGTATGTATCCAGTTTTCCAACTAGGAGCAAGTACAATAATTTATTTATGCTTACTCTACAAGGAAGAGAAAGAAGAGAGAGAAAGAAAGCGGAGTAGGTGCTGATGTAAGAGCCGGCTGCGGTACGTGTTCCTAGGCGCTATGTGAGAATATAATGCGAGCCATATATTAATAGAGTAATATATGATTAAATCTACTTATTGTACATGTTAACTATTAGGTTTGCTACCGACAACGTGACACTAAGTGATACGCAGCTGCTAGCTATACTATTGGCTTTACTCTATATAGGTAGAGCTAGCTGGCTGCAGGCTTTTCCTTCCGACTAAAGAATCCATGCATGTCCTGCCTCAGCTATTGCGTGGCAGTAAATATGTTTTCTGCAAGCGGTGAAGTTTAGTAAAGCTCGCTCATGTCTACGTGTCCGGCCGTTCTACTCACTCCGTTCCAAATTAATTGACTTCCATTTGTCTACAAGTGGATGTATACACGTATAGATACATCCATGTGTGGACAAATGGAAGTCAATTAATTTGGAACGGAGGGAGTAGTAGTTAGACATGAGGTAGTACTTGTCCGCAGATATTTTCTCCCGCGGTCCTAAGCCGTGACTTAATGCTTAGAGCATCTTCATCGGCGCGCCCAATAAAGCGTCCGGCAAAGTTGTCGGACACGTGCTGTTGGGCGCGCCAGAAGCCGTTGCCGCCTATTGGGAGCGGCACGCCCCACCGGTCGCTCCCAATAGACGCTCCCAGATGACAAATTTAAATAGTATGTCTAAAATAAAATCAGTTGAATTTCTGAATTCACATGTCCCAATGTAAAACTGAATACATTAAATCAAGTAGGGCATACAATTATTTAAATTAAAATAAATTGGGCACTCAATTTATTTGGCCGTCTGCTTGGCCTTTGAGTGCCCACAGATGCTGAACTAAATCATTTTGCAGTTGCTCGTGCGCTTCTTCATTCTTAATTTCAGTGTTAATTGTGAGGTAAGTGCCAAAGTCCGCAGTCAAATCCGCATATTCATGATCAATCTGGGCAAGAGGACCCACATGATAGTATGGATGGTCATCATGTTGCGGAGGATCGGCACGTTCACTCTCGATGATCATGTTGTGCAAGATCACACAAGTCA
Source organism: Poa pratensis (assembly GCA_947311845.1). Classification (NCBI taxonomy): domain Eukaryota; kingdom Viridiplantae; phylum Streptophyta; class Magnoliopsida; order Poales; family Poaceae; genus Poa; species Poa pratensis. The sequence continues at coordinate 11,322,563 of CAMZMU010000054.1, forward strand.
TCATCACCTCCCACATCTGCTCTTTCGACCAAGTTAGAGTAGGATACCTGACAATAGCAAAGCGAGCTTGAAGCAGCCCAAATGCCCGCTCGACATCCTTCCTGACACCCTCCTGTTCTGCTGCAAAATGAGACTGGCTTTGACCTTGAGGCTGGGAGATGGTCTTGACAAATGTGGACCATCTCGGGTAGATGCCATCTGCTAGATAGTACCCAATGTCATACCCATGGCCATTGATCTCATAGTTGCATGGTGGAGCTTCGCCTTCAGTTAGTCGGTGAAACATCATTGAACATTGCAGCACGTTGATGTCATTGTGAGTTCCTGCCATACCAAAGAAAGCATGCCAAATCCACAAATCTTTGTCAGCCACGGCCTCTAGCATGACACTGCACTCTCCAACATGACCCTTGTAAAGTCCTTGCCAGGCGAATGGGTAATTTTTCCATGCCCAATGCATGCAGTCGATGCTTCCAAGCATACCAGGAAATCCTCTAGCTGCGTTTTGTGCCATGAGCCTAGTTGTGTCACCTTCATTTGGTTGTCTCAAATAATTTGGCCCAAACACTGCAACAACCGCCCTGCAAAACTTATACATGGTCTTGATACACGTAGACTCAGCCATGCGGTGGTAGTCGTCAACTGTATCTGCAGGAGATCCGTACGCAAGAACTCTCAAGGCAGCCAAGCATTTCTGGATAGAAGAGAAACCAACAAGCACGGTGCAGTCGCTCTTCAGCTTGATGTAGTCATCATACTCCCGCACGCCCATCAGAACGGCCATGAAGAGGTCTTTGTTCATCCTAAACCGCCGCCGGAATTCCTTCTCCCCGTGTGTGGGAGCGTCGGCGAAGTAGTCTTGCCACATCGTCATATGTCCCTCCATCCGTCTGCGATCTTTGTTCCTCCTCCTACCCGGCTTCGAACCCCCAATCCGAGGTGCAATGTTGATCTGCGCTAGCAAACCAACCATCAAGTGATGATCGCCAAGTGTTCATCAAGCACGGCATTGGAGGCGGCTTGGGTGGTGATGGCCCTTAAATGGGTTAGGTTGAGACTCCAAGTGCAGAGTTTATAGTATAGGAAAGACAGCTTTCCCCACGAGGGGTGACTCGAGGGTTTAATATCGAACTCTCGGGGAATCAATAGTGAAAGTTTTATCTCCTTATCCTTCTCTTGGAAACCTGCAAACAAAGTAAATTGTTTTGTGCCCTCAACCTCACCAAGTGGTTCTCAAGCACAAGGTGTGAGAATGATATGAAAATAAAATGAATGCAAAACAGTAAATAAATATGCAATGATGATAAATAAATATGGATGATATTTTTGGGTTTTCTATTGTGAATGCAAGATGTAAAAGTATTTTTGTATTTTCGGATTTTTAAATGGCAGAAAATGTAAAATGGATAAAAGTTGTTGGAAAGCTGTTTCTTATGATTAAAAATGGATCGGGGTTCATGGTTTCACAAATGCACTCTCTCTTTAATAAAGTGGTAGACAATGGAACAATAGAATTAACATATGAGATTGCAACAAAAAGGTTTCATGACAAGTTACTAATCATATGGGCATCACGTCCTAACATAGAGATCTTTTGTTTACTAATCTCTCTTATACTCCACCAAGATGAGAACTAAATCATAACACCTTAGTATTAAGATAAATCAGAGCATAGCATTAAGTTTCATGACATGAAGTTAAAATAAGAACATGCTAGATCTAGTCATGGAGTAGTGGCAATGGTCACACCCACATCTCCGGTAGCAAGGTATTTTTCTTTATCCCTAGTGAGGCAACAAAGTAAGGTAAAGTACCCAAGTGGATCGCGGAACTTCTGTCACTTTCACCGCACTAGCCACCCCCCGTTACTCCATCTAATGCACACGTTCCCCTCACACGCTCTCATACACAAGTTTGATCAGAACAAGTAAACAAGAACGGGGTACATAATATGCATCTACTTTCATAACTGAAATAAAACTAGTGCAATCTCAAACATATATTAACTCATAAAAAGATCCACCACAAAGGTATTACATAGATGACCGTAATCATGTTCAGCAGCTCATACGGTGCTAATTAGTGAAGCTCAAGAGAGGAGAGATACATAAGTTACTTCCACAAATCCATAGTCCAGGGGTGGACTACTCCCTCTTCATCATGGAGACAGCGGAGAAGTCGTTGGAGAAGGTGGAGACCACCCCGGCAGTGCCCCGCCGGAGTTTTCCCCCTCCAATCTGCAACTCCAGGTCTCTGTTTCGTGGTTTCTGTGTTTCTGCGGCGCTCCTTTCCGAAGGGCGTCGGGGACTATTTTTATAGTCGGTTTTAGGTCAAGACGAAGCTTCTGGAGAAAAGATCGACGACAACGGAGCCTCAAGGCCCCAGTTGATGGGTCCCACGCGGCCAAGGAATCTGGCCACGTGGGCCCACTCAACTTGGCCCTCGGGCCTCCGTTTGTTTGCTTCCTTCGCTCCTACGCTTTGTTCCTTCCAAAAACTGATGCTCGTAAATTTTCAGGTCATTTGGACGTCGTTGGGTCCCTGAAACATCAAAATATAGAAAATAGGGTTTTCTGCCAGTGCAGGGTTAATTCCAGAAAAATAGGGAAACAATGAATATTCCCAAAATCAATATAAATTAATGATATAACCCTTATATGATGCAAATATGATTGAAATATAAGTAATATAATGCAAAGTTCATGTATGCATTTTACATGCATCAGGTGGTGAGTAATGCGCTGGCCAGCTCGAGTTCGTCGTCGCTATCCATCTACATTATTACAAGATTTAGCAACAAACGAAGTTCTGAATTTAGGAGGAAAAAAGAGCTGAGCAATGCGACGAACACCTTGCTTGCGTGGAGGTTCTCGGAGGCGGCGACGGTGTAGCGCCAGACAACAAGCGCGGCTCGACGGGGAAGAAGCTACAGACACGACGATGGGAGATATAGTACGTCGTTCCTGGCGCGGGGGAGACGGGCGTCTAGCCGGCGGAGGGTGGGTGGCGACACCGGTGATTCAGTTCGGAGGGGAGATTCAGTAGGGAGGGGAATGAGTAAGACCGCACGGGACGCTGGGGGAAGAAAAGAAATGCTCTACGTCGCTGGCGCGTTGGGCCCGCCTGTCATGTTTGGACTCGGTGCGCGTTGCCGCGGTTGCCAGCATGCCTAGTTGCGTCCCTAGAACCTAGGCGCAGAGCGGGGTTGTCGGACTCTGTATTGGGGCGCGCCGGCAACTATTTTTCTATTGGGCACGCCGATGGGGTTTTTTTTGCTGCCAGCGCGCCCAAAACATATATTGGGAGCGGAGTTGGGCGCGCCGGTGGAGATGCTCTTATATCGAAGGTAAGGGACCGATGGTTCTCGCAAAGCACGGCAGTAGCAGTAGCTAACTAGTCATCCAATCGGTGGTACGAGTGAGAAGAACTCAATCGGCTGCTGCGCGGAGGAGCAGAAGGCAAGCATGCATTTCCCAGCTAGTTTCTCTGGCTGTTCTGTTCTAGCTCTCTCTACTTTCATGCTAGGGTCCTATAGCTACTTCCGTGACTTTTTTGATTAGCTAATGTGCACTATTCATGCACACGGAGGACCCTAGCTCCATGAGTTTTTTTATTTTCATCCCTATACAATGAATCTTGTTAATCTACTAGTCATGTCGTCGATGGAGCAGTTGAAAGAGCATGGTACCCCATGTGTGGTTTTGGTAATTAATGACAATCCTTATGGACTAATGTTTGCATTAATATATCCTATAGATATTGTCCATAGGAAAAGATTGGAGTTCATGTGTTGGAATCTAGAAGCTTATAAGATGACCAAGTTCTTACTCAAGGGTTTATATGAAGAATGGTCATGTGTATAGTTGAGCATATTGCAAGTATGTCTTGAAGAATAGAATAGCATGAATATTCATGTTCACCTTTAAGACATCATTGTCAAGATGAAGAAAAGATACAAGGTTGATCAAGGCTAAGAAGATATAGTGGATTCAAGTGATCAACACACAAAGCTAAATGGTGTACCTTGTGGGATCATGTGATCTAATGGTATGGTAAGCAATTGTCTATATAGCTTTGTGACCTAACCCTTGATATGTGCGTGTGGAGTTTCCATGTGGGGTTAGGTATCTTCCCATGGGCTTGCAACAAAAGGAAGATTTCATATAGCAACATGTGAAACTAACCCATGGAGGATGATGTTAAGTGGGGAGCGTCATCAAGATAATGGTCAAAGTGAAGATGTGCCTAATGGAGGCTCTCCCATAATGGAGTATGGGGGAGCAACATGTGAGTCTTCACCAAGCGAAGCGCAATCAAGAAAGATGGTCCACTTGAGGAGATCAAGATCGTCATCATCTATCTCAAGTGGAATGCGCAAGGCAAAGGTATATCTTGATAGGGTTTCTATTTTACCGGTCTCATGGTGTTAGTTGGGAGACCGGGTTATAGGATAGATTCCGTTCCATCAAGAGGGGCTCTCGAATGAGTAACTTAATCGTATTGTCGTAGAGAGCTCAAACCTTTGCATACTTGGCATATTATCTTTCTTGGTTGTTATTTGGCTTTTATCCATGTGATAATTTAGAGCTTGTGTTCATCTCCATACCAAGCTCTAGTTTATCAAAAACGGATTTCATATGAATATCTTGTGACGTTTTTTATTTTGGAGGTTTTACCGGTTTGTCTTTTTGAGAGAGGTCAAACTCTCTCCTTGTGGCTTCCTTCTCACATGATGGACTATGATGTTTCTATGGATGATCTTGAAGAGCTCTTCGTTGCGATTCCAACAAGCCCAAGATCATCGAAATCAGAGTCCGGATGAAAAAGTTATTGAAGTTTTTGTATCGGGTTGTCTGCAGTTTTTACCGGGCGGTAGTACCGCCGCCAGTACCGCTCATTGCACCAGAACACCATTTAGGAAGTACTAGGAGCGGTAGTAACTCTGGGTTTTCAGCGGTAGTACCGCTGGGACGCGAAACTGGCTCATAACGGTCAGTTTTGGGAGTCCTATTTGAGAGGGTCTTCTTCCCCAATGAAGATAACTCGTTGAGCTCGTTTTTCCCTTTTCTTTCCTCCATTGTTGACCTTGGAAAAGCTTGCCTTCCTCTCAATCTCTCCCATGATTCTTGCTCATTCTTGAGGGAAAAGAGAGAGGAGATCTAGATCTACATTTCCACCAATCAATCCCTCCTCTAAGTGAGGGGAACTCTTTGGATCTAGATCTTGGGATTCATTTGTTGTTTCCCTTGTTCTTTCTCCCATCTCCCTCCATAGTATTAGTTACTTTGGTGGGATTTGAGAGTGAAGGACTTTGACCACCTTGTTCTCCACGGTAATTCGTGGAAGTGAGGGGAACTCTTAGGTGCATCGGTTTGAGTTCTCCACGGTAATTCGTGGAAGTGAAGTTTGAGAAGCTTATCATCTTTGTGGATTGCCTCTTGGGTTGGTTGTAACCCTAGGAGGCCTTTGTGAGTTTCGGAGCTTTATCTTGTTGCTAAGCTCCGGGACATTGTTGGGAGGCTCCAACTAATTGTGGAGTTCCCCTTCCTTTGTGTACCAGTATGGTCAATGCCTTCAAGTCGACCTCATAGTGGAACGAGCCAATCCCTCACGGGTGAAGCCCACGGAGAATAGAGTGAGCACATCCGTGCTATTGGAGTGCCAAGGTGGCTCCACACTCCTCCAACGTAGACGTACTTCCTTTGGGAAGGAACTACGGGAAATATCTCCTCGTGTCCACTTTGCGGTCATCTCTATACCCGAACCTTTACTTATGCATTTAACTTTGTGATAGCCTTCGAGCTTGAAGTTACTATCTGCTATCAGTTAGTTGTTGTTCTTGTTTAGCATAAGTTGTTGGTGCACATAGGTGAACCTAGCTTGGTTAAGTTTTGTGCTTGATAAATTAAATGTTAGTTTTATTCCACATTTATTCAAGCCTAAACCGTAATTATTTTAAAACGCCTATTCACCCCCCTCTAGGCGACATTCTTGTTCTTTCAGCAGTGTCGTCGCTAGGTCTCCGCTGTCATGTCCGGTGGACTTCCCATTGTGATCGCAGTTCTTCATCAATCAATTGTCTCTGAGGATCCTCGGAGTAACCCCTCCTCTTGTGTGTTGTTGGCATGCGTTCTTTTTTTATTTCTCTTCTCTTGTACCCCTTGTAAACTTTGGTTAATTTGAACCTATCTTGTAGAGCCTGCAAAGACTTAAGAAAACATTTGGAATATATTCAGGTGGGGATTAACTCCCCTGGTGAAAATTCAAAAAACAATGTCATGCTTTTGACTCCCTATGATATGACTTCTGCATGCCTCTTGCTTCTACTTGATCCGACACTCATGGCCAACTTTTGGTGTATATACACTACTGGAAAATACGTCTCTACCGGGTGGTCTCGGCTTTGCCGAGTGCAAAAACACGGGACACCCGGCAAAGAAGCCATATGCCGTGTATCCATGCAAAACACTCGGCAAAGAGGACACCACTCGGCGAACACACACTTTGCCTATTCTATTCTAGAAAAGCACTCGGCAAATATGGGACACTTGGCGAAGAATGCAAAAAACACTCGCCAAACAAGACCACTCTGCAAACTCATGGGCCCATGTTTGTTTCGACAGCCCTGCCGACGGCGCCATGACGGACACCCACCTTTGCCGAGTGCCGGCACTCAGCTGAGTAAAAAAATAATGACCTTCCATTTTCTAAGTGACCAAAATGACTTATTTTGTAAAGCACGTACAAAAAATATGGTGCAAAATTGCACCAATACAATCCTCACACAAAGTGGTCCATATTTTATGCATAATCCATAAATATTAGGAATTTCTAGATTTCTACCTAATTTCACCTATTTAAATGACTTTATGTCAATTATTCAAAAGTAATTCAAATTTGAACTACAAGTGTGTGATAGTTTGCTCTGATTTGTTTACAAAAATATATTTTAAGGTATACAAGTAGTGATTATATCACATAACCGTCGATACTTTTGAAAAACTCGACCCCTTTCAATTAATAGTCATGGTGGCCATTTTGACCTTATTTTCAAAAAAGTCAAATAAAGTGAAAATATACCCAAAAAAATAAATCCTTTGGCATGGTGTCCTTTTATGTGTACTAGTTACTAGGTAAAATTATAAACTTGAGTTTTGACAAAGTCTGCAAAAAGCAATACTTCACAAAAAGGTCTATAAACATGTATAGGTTTCAAGTCAAAGGATCAAGTTATGCATATTTCCGAGCCATAGTTTGTGATAAATTTCCCATATTTGACACATAGGTGTATATTGGTATGGAAAACAATGGTATCAAACTGAGTTTTCAAATTATTTTTAGAAATATCACTTTCCATTTTCTAAGTGTAAAAAATGACTTATTTTCTGAAGCAAGTACAAAAAAATATGGTGCAAAATTGCACCAATACAATTATCACACAAAGTGGTCAATATTTTATGGATAATCCACAAATATTAGGAATTTTCTCGATTTCTACCCAATTTCGCCTATTTAAATGACTTTATGTTGATTTTTTGAAAGTAATTCAAATTTGAACTACAAGTGTGTGATAGTTTGCTCTTATTTTTTTTACAAAATATTTTAAGGTACCAAGTAGTGACTATATCACAGAACCGTCGATACTTTTGGAAAACTCGACCCTTTCAATTAATAGTCATGGTGGCTATTTTGACCACATTTTCAAAAAAGTCAAATAAAGTGAAAAAATACCCAAAAAAGAAATCCTTTGGCATGGTGTCCTTTTATGTGTACTAGTTGCTAGGTAAAATTATAAAGTTGAGTTTTGACAAACTCTGCAAAACAGTACTTCATAAAAAGGTCTATCATCTATAAACATGTATAGGTTTCAAGTCAAATGATCAAGTTATGCCTATTCCCGTGCCATAGTTTGTGATAAATTGCCCATATTTGACACATAGGAGTATATTAGTATGGGAAACAATGGTACCAAACTGAGTTTCCAAATTATTTTAGAAATATCACTTTCCATTTTCTAAGTGCAAAAAATGACTTATTTTATGAAGCAAGTACAAAAAAAATATGGTGCAAAATTGCACCAATACAACTATCACACAAAGTGATCCATATTTTATGGATTTCTACCTAATTTCCACAAATATTAGGATTTTTCTCGATTTCTACCTAATTTCTCCTATTTAAATGACTTTATGTCGATTTTTCGAAGTAATTCAAATTTGAACTACAAGAGTGTGTGATAGTTTGCTCTAAATTTTTTACAAAAAATATTTTAAGGTACACAAGTAGTGATTATATCACAGAACCGTCGATAATTTTGAGAAACTCGACCCACTTTCAATGAATAGTCATGGTGACCATTTTGACCATATTTTCAAAAAAAAAGTCAAATAAAGTGAAAAAAATACCCAACAAAATAAATCCTTTGGCATGTTGTCCTTTCATGTGTACTAGTTGATAGGTAAAATTATAAACTTGAGTTTTGAAAAACTTTCCACAAAAATAATTCACAAAAAGGTATATCATCTATAAACATGTATAGGTTTCAAGTCAAATGATCAAGTTATGTCTATTCCTGTGCCATAGTTTGTGATAAATTGCCCATATTTGACACATAGGTCTATATTGATATGAGAAACAATGGTACCAAACTTAGTTTTCAAAATATTTTTAGAAATATTAGTTTACATTTTTTAAGTGCCAAATGACTTAATTTTGTGACGCAAGTAGACAAAATATGGTGCAAATTTGCACCAATCCAATGTTGACACAAATTAGTACATATTTGACGAATAAACTGAAAATATTAGATTTTTTCTCAATTATTTAAGGTAGAGGTCACTTGGCTTATTGGCGCTAGCAACATCAGATGTGTTGCTTCTGTCATGTTGTCTGGCAAAGGGGACATCATGCTGTCCTAGTACGACTGTATAATATGCAACTTGATGGTCGAGTTGTCGCATGCCATAGAGAAGCAAGTAGGAGGCAAATAAGCAATCACAGATTAATTTGAAGCATAGTCACATAGAACTGTTTATCCATAGAAGCCGAGTTGTTTGTCAATGGAAGCAGAATTGCTTGTCAATGGAAGCAGAATTGTTCGCCTTTGGGAGCAAATTGAGCTCATTTGCATTTCTTTTGAATCATATATAGCCCTTATTCCTTTGGAACATGTGTATTTGTGATAATGATTCTCTTTTTACCGAAAGAAATTTGCATTTGGATAGAAGCAATTCTAGTTGATGGAAACTGCAATGTTTCTGAAACAAACCTTCTCTTACATACACATATTTTTATTAAATCAAAGAAATTTTGTTCACCACCGAAGCAAATTGGTCGGTAGACGAATGCATAATTTTGTTGCGAAGAAAACAAATCGTTACATGAGCAAAAAAGAAGTCTCATCACGTTGAAGCAATTCTAAGAAAAGTAACCACGTTACCTGGAAACAAGATTTGCTTCCTAAGGAGGCAAACCAGATTGCTTCAAAAGTAATTTTGGTAAATTAATTAGTTTCCAGGAAAATGCATCATTTTGATACACTAAGGGCATGTACAATGGTAGAGAAAGTGTGCCTGCTCTTAGCCATCCACATCATCTAGAGAAGACAAAATTGACAGTTAAATTAGCTTGCTCTAAATCCACAAGGAAGCATTCAAATTGGCAGTTATTCCCACATGATTAGTGCAAACGAACCACCAAGCGGCTCCCTTTTCTAGTCCTCATCCGATGCTTCAGATTGATCAAATCCAACGTCAGATAAGTGGTCCCATGGGAAGCAAAGGATCGGCGTCCGATCCCTAGCAATAAACATGCCCCTGTTATGGAGTACTGTAGAAACAAGCGCTTAAGGATTAAAATCCATTTGCACTGGATTTGGATATTGTGCAATATAGCTTGGATTGGAGATGGACCGTACACATTAGAGTGGAAGCCACATTGGACATCTGCATTTTTATTTTGGACTTTTGATCGACGCTTCAAGCTTTGTACATCGACTGACCCATCGTTTCAAATTGTGAAACACTACATGCATGTGGATTTTTGAATCACCATCTGCCAAGAGCCAATTGTCGCCACTTGCTCAGGCTTCACCGAGAGTGACAGAACTTAACTAATTACATCTACAAGAGCAATTTTGAAATTACTCATTACTAGCCACGCACAACTCGCCTCCATGTCTGCAACCTCTTCTTTCCACCACAGTGATCACGCATGTATCTACATAACATTGGGCACACAAACTATGTTGGTCATTTAGTTCGAAAAATACGAATTCAGTCATCATACGACGCTCTACCCCATTCACAACCTCGTCACTCTTATACTTGTTTATCCTGCCCAGAATAATGACGCAAACAATTGCAGCAGCAGGTTACAATTTTATGCGAAACAATCCTAAAAATGCATAAAGGCGACTCTGTTTTAGCCGGAGCGAAAGTTGCTCAGACATGCTAATCAGCAAGTCAACAGTTCACCAAGGCGCACAATGAAAGTCCTTTTCCTCAGCTGGTTCTTCTGGAGTTCTGGTATTGCACTAGATGTTCAGGTAGTATGTGTCCACTGCTTCAAAATGTACCGAGCCAGTATCTCCTTCATGTGCAGGTAGTCCATCACCTAGAATAGGCATCGGGAACCATCAGAGAGCGTGGCAATACAGAATGTAAACAAAACAGAAATTAGTCATTTGAAGTCAGCACCTTCAGCAAATGGCAACACAACATGCCCATGTGTGGGAACTGGCAACATGCGCAATCAAACTCCAAGCCATCATCTATAATTTTCACTTGGAAAACCACCCGGCTCCACTTCTCCCGCTTCTCGGCCTGGCAGTGTGTCGCCGTGTAGAGCTTGTTCTTTTCCACCTCTTCTATTTTGCACAAACCATGTAAACTGGTTCTCGGCACTGTTTGGGACATGATTTGCGAGTTTCTTTCATTGCTTCGGCTCACCACTTTAATTGCTCACTTATGAACATTACAGCCGAGGCATGGATATGTATGTACAACCAATTGCAAATGGTATGTGGAGCAAGCACATGTCACGTATGAAGTTCAGCAAACCAAAAACATTATTGAGCTGCGTGCAAAAGGGGAAACAAAATGAGTTGAACATTACACTGAAGAAAGAATAAATGAACAAGGAATTGTTTTTTTACAAAAAAAAAATAGTAAGGGTGGAAGAAACTAAACGACTGATGCAATCAAAGTTTACTCCTATTTCTTAGTTACTAGCTAAGTGCCCGTGCGTTGCTACGGAGTTGTAAAAAGAATTATAAATAAATGTGTTAATCTATTTTCAGACTGAATTGCAGTGATAATATGTCAACCATTAGCCTCTATCTATCTATTTATCTATCTATCTAGTTGAATGCATGTGCGTTACCATGGACGCTTCAAGTTTTTTTCATGTCGTATAACTCAGAAAAAATGGTCAGATTCTACTATGCTTAAAATGTAATTCAATAAAAGACAATAATTCAGCATCATCTGCGTAGAAAGCAATAACCCAATTATATATTACTTGACTGATATTCAACTTTGCTGGTATGCTTGTGACATCTTCAAATGCCCCACCAATGTACAAAATGTCGCATGACTGTTAGCCCCGCTTCACCTCGGTTATGTCGCATGCTTGTCGTCATCTCTTCGTGAGATTAGTAAACAATAGCATGTCTCCTATAAGAACTTATCTCAGACGGCTCCACCTCTGTGCGTTGCTGTATAGTACCATAAAAAGGTAGAAAGATGTATCAAAAGGTCATTCAATTTGCTGGTAGGGGCATTAAATCTATTACACTTGTGACAATGTGCAATGAAAATGATTACAAATATTGATTACAATTACACAACTATATCCAATACTCAGGTGAGAACGCAGCCATACAACACAACCGAACCCCACACACTACGACAATACAGAGCTAACCCACGAGTCAAACCATTTGAATCTCTATGAATATTCTAGAAAAACCACAATCCCGCAAAGAGCACACGCACAGCCGTGATTTCCTTGACAATGTGGTTGATCACCAATCTGGAAGGTATCGCTAAACATAGCTCATTGATAAAGTGGAGGGGGTCAGATTCAACCTGCACCAACATAATACAGTTTGTCACAATTTGCTTCAAACCCTCAAGGCAAGCCAAAGCTTCAGCGCTATCAGCTGCAATGCAAAATTAAAAAAATGTCCCTTTCATCTCTTAACAGTGCTCCCGATGATCCTTTTCTTTGTCAGGAGTAAAGCTGCATCTCTGTTCACTTTCAGTTAGGCCGAAGCACGAGTTCAATGAGTTTTGTTTGTGTAGACGTATTGTGTACAGTAAGTTATTTCCGGCGAGGAAAGATTCTTTCTTTTTGTCCAGGTCAGTAGCTCCAGCCTTAATATTTTGGAAAGTGCAAAGGTACTTTGTCCCAAAATGTACAGATACATTAACGACGGTCTCCTTTCCCAAAGATACAATCATTTCGTAAGTGCCAAGCACACCAGCAAACAAACATTAGTTTCTCATGCATAGCCTCAGGAATTCTACCAAGCAAGACTAAGACACAATCTTTACATGTATAACCGGTATCCTTTTCATCATCTGGTAAATCCAAGTGTTCACGGATAGCATATCTTAACACTCGTGATTTCGTACTTTTTATTCCAGCATGTTAACAAGTTTCATCTTCAATCCTGCAAATAGAGCAAGTAAGAAAGTTGTCCATTGACCTCAATTATATATGAGACTAATCACATATGAACTAATATGTTGCAGAAAAAAGTATCGTGCCACAAATGTAACAACGTAAACTTTACCAGTTTCAATCATCATGTCAGACGAAGCAATTGAGATTAATCCTTGAATGGAAAGATGGAAATAAGGTACACTTAATATAAACATGGAAAAAGCTACACTTTCTATTCAGAGAAAGGGTAGAATGAGAAAAGTTATGTCCTGTGTGCCAGCAGTGATATGAGGACGGGCCACATCCATTCTGAAATCCAAGGAAATAAAAAAGGATGTGGAGATCAATAAATCTTGAGGATATACATATTACGACAAATGCCAGAGGTGGTGCATGTGATGCTCGCTAAATTAAGTATCGGAAGTTATGATCAATAGTGTCTATATAAGGTGGTACAGAAACAAGGTTAATATATTTCTCTGGATGAAGTCTGTTTTCAAACTGGCAAGTAGGCTAGTGAATAGAAAACTGCTTTTCACATGACAAGGGGAGGGCAGATAAATCACAGCAAAGATGAGCCAAACCTGTAGGGGATGATCTGAAGGTGAATTTTGATGGCACTTTTACCACATCGAGTTGGCCACCAGGTGTGGGCATTGGTCGTTCGAGATGATGTTGTAGATTTCCGGGGCTCAAGAGCTGTCCGTGGTAGTGCCGTTGTAGAAACGTGCTCAACTCCATGCCTGCAGAGCAAGAAAAAGAAAAGCAATGATCAATTTATTATTCTGTACAATCTACATAAAATCCCTAAACAACAGTTCAACAAGGTAATAACATAAGCTAAGTATTGAAATTCTCGTAACTCTCCTACAAATGAACATGAATTCCTGATTCATGATCCCCAAACCTCCCCTAGCCTATCTGAACCATAACTACAACGTATCCCTGACCAATTTAAACTCATCCCAACCAAAATTGTTACACTGAAGGATGCCAATTTAAACTACAACATATCAAAAATCAGCCAAATAAGATACCAAACATATTCATCTTTTCCCGTTGATATTTAACTATCGTATGAAAAAAACAGAAGTGGACGTACAGAAATCTTTAACATATATGTCAGTACAACTTTATGGCAGTACAGCTTGAGATGTCTTTGTAGGGTCACGATCAGTATGATGATTGTTATTTACTTTACAGAACATGGTGGTGGCTACATAACACCACACTTTACTTGCTTAAGCAAGATAGCGTGAAGGATAACAAATGAATAAAATGTAAAAAAGTTTCACAAAAATTACTGGGAGCGTGGGTTCGCTGTAGACATCACAACAAGCAGTTTATCAGTTATGCTATGACATACAACATTTACCTGAAGCTAACAATCTTGTTCTAAATCAACATATGATTTCTTCTTACAGAACCACACATAAGCGTAATGAGAGTAATCTGGAAACAATTTCAGTGGAAAAGACTGTGTCGTGGTCTGCATCATGAGAGTAATCTGAATCCGAAACATTTTGTTGAGCGACATTTTTCGATGCAAAAAGCTGAACAGGTAGCTGTGGACTCACCTAAATCAGCAGGATCGGTCCGGATGTTGGCTTGCTGCTTCTTATGGTACATGACGACGGCGAGTCCCACCACATCCGCGGTCGAGACGCACCCACCACAACATGCGCCTTCTTGTTGTTGCTCAAAGTTTCGATTCTCTCCAGCTCTGAAGGTAGCACAAACACGAAGGCGTCATTGTTTTGTTCGCTCATCCATCCCAAAATCTCAAAGTTTACATGTAAACTTAATAAGAAATAGATATAGCTCTAGAATAACGGATCATCCATTTACACAAGCTTGAAACAAAGAAGAAAGCTGAAGGAAAATCAGTGGTAGCAAAAATGTAAAATAGTCAGCTCCAGACTGTATGACTATTGCATCACCTAGACCGCACCCATAAACCAACAGTTGCTTTGGATATTTTACAGTCAGCGATAGGGATAATGTAGGTCGGGAAACCGCGGCGACCCCGTAGAGAAGGACATGGAAACTACAGAGACTGAGAGAGAGGGGGGAGAGAGACGTACTGCGGATCGAAGTGCAGCGCGCCGAGCTCCTGCCACCCTCGGCTCAAGAGGAGGAGATGCTTCGCCTGCTCCTCCGAGATGAGATCCACGATGATAGCAGCGCCAAGTGCTTGGAGGCAGCGCCAGCATGCGTTCCTCGAGGGGGCGGTGAGCGGCGAGCGTGGGGAGAACGCTGGCGGCGGCGGCCCTCCTAGGCGATGGTCTCCTAGGGTACTCCTGACACGCCATGCCTCGGCGGCGGTATGTTGCGTCGACGATGAGGGGTGTCAGGGTGTGCCCTTCTCGACCAAGAGGCCGGCCGCGGCTGCGGCGTGCCATGGCAGGTGGACGCGCTAGAGGATGGAGGAGACGCGGGAGGCAGTGAAGAGAGGCGCGGCCTCATTGGAGATCGAGGCAGGGGTGAGGAGCCGCCGCCGTTGAACTCGATGCAGGGAAAGGAGGGAGTTCGGTTCGGGAGGAGATTCCTCCTAGGCGAGGGAGCGAGAGCAAAGAACAGACGCGATAGAGCGAGGGGACGATCGACGATCGGGGGAGCAGCGATCGTCCGCTCGGCAGAATTTCTGTCAGGTATGTAGGAGTACGTACGAACTGCCATTTAATATAGTTAAGATTTTTTTGAAAAATGAAATCGCTGGCACTAGCACCCAGGATTTTTGATATAGTAGAAAGCCACCCGCATGAGAATTCTCGAAAACTGCTGCGCCCCCAGACCATTGGGCC
This sequence comes from Poa pratensis, assembly GCA_947311845.1. Taxonomy (NCBI): domain Eukaryota; kingdom Viridiplantae; phylum Streptophyta; class Magnoliopsida; order Poales; family Poaceae; genus Poa; species Poa pratensis. The sequence goes on from CAMZMU010000054.1 coordinate 11,338,035, forward strand.
ACTGCCGTCACAAGATGCAACAATAGACATCACAAGTGACTAAAGCCCAAGAATCCTCATATCCTAATTTTTGGCAGCAATTGCCACCAGTTTGGTCCTTATATTTTTCACATTTGTATGGAAGAAACTGACACTATGCTCAGGAAAAAGGACAATACAAAGTACAAGGCAAGATGCTTGCTTTGCAGGCTAAGGGTACAGTGGTACGGCATCTATGAGCCCAGGTATTCTTATTTTGCCTTACCAATAAACTGTTCTTCAATGAATTATTACTGTCAAGCAGTATTAGAGCCTGTATTGAATTTTCCTGCAATAAGTGAATGTCAACTTTGGACTAAACGGCTGTATAGTGATGTGGCAATTATGTTTGTGGAAGGCTTGAGTGGATTTCTAGCAGCTCATATTCTTGTAATAGATGAACACATTGCTGAAAAATTCCAAGAACACAAAGTCCAACAATTGTTCCAGCTGCAAGTAAAACCAGCCTGACATTTACATGTACAATAAGTGGGATCCTGGAATTCTGGACTTGTGCATATCAGCTAGCAACAGCACGGTAATGGATAATTTTCACCTAACATGCCAAGATATGACGTTCCTATTGACTGCAGTAACATAGACATTCTTGATTGTTGTTCAGATAAAAGTGTGCTCATCATTGAGGTAAAACCTTAATTTTTATCGGTTACCTTGAAATGCCTTGCAACCAGCTCGGTCAAACAGTTAATGGCTGAGGCGTGCACAAGACTCCTTGGTCTGTCACTGATGGGAATACATTGCCTCACAAACAGTGTCAAGAACCAGTCCTCTCACTAAGAGGTTAACCAGGGAGGGTAGGAGGCTAATCCTGGCAATCTCGGATGCGCAGGTAGGAACCGAGCACCTCGTCGTTGTGGGGAGCGGCTGTAGATTTGGTCTGATCGGGTCGAGCGACAATCTGAGATGCGACGATGGTGAGCGGATGCAGTACTCCATAAATTTTACGTAGATGTGAATCAAAAGAGCTAGCTAGTGAGAATATTCCCAAAATCAATTCATCGCAAAGGCGCCATACACCACCAGTGACATCCATAAAATTTAAACGTGCCAGCAAACTGTAACAGGATTCTTACTCTAACCCATATTCCTCACAGTGATTGAGCTAGCAGATGCTGCGCAGAGAGAGACGACCATCCCATACATGCCAGAGCATCCGCGGCCAAGCAGCAGGATGTGGATGACATCCACGGCGGAGGTCGATCCCCCCGTCGGCGAGCAGCCAGGCAGGAAAGGGCTTCCTTCCTGCTGGTGGCGGGTGGCAAATCGGGGTAAGTAGAAGAACGTGGAGCGCGCGACAGGAATGGAGCGGAGGGCGAGCAAGGGGGTACCTTTGGTCGAGGAACGGCGGCGTGCAGGTCGCCGCGGTGCGAGATCCTGCACGAAGTGCGGGTCCCCCACATGGCCTTGCTCGTCCCCTGCGAAGACGGCTTCGTCGCGGAGGATCTGAGGGCGGTGGCTGTAGCTTCTCTCACCGTCGGCGGCGGCAGCGCATCGGATGGACCAGGCGGAGGCGCGGATGTGGATTGAGATGCATCGGAAAGAATCGATTTTTAAGAGATAAGGTTTGTGGAGGAGTGGACGAGGAGGAGGCCCGGCGAGCGGCGCGGGAGAGGGCGACGGGACGCCGGGAACTGGCGAGGGCAAGGAGATGGTGGGGGAGACAACGCCTTGGGAAACTGCTACCTGTACTATGAACTGTGGGATTGGGAGCCCTCCTTGGCCGGCAAGAAATCCACGTGCTATCAAGAGGTTCAGTGCGTGCAAGCAGACGAGAGAATAACCTACACAGTTCGTGTGTATGTATGGTGCTGGATTGTTGTTGACTGAGATAGATTGGGAAGAAGACAAATAGCTCGAGCACCATGCCCATGCCATCTCTGCACCGTCCCAGCTCGTTGGTCTTGGCCGCGCAGTCGGCATCAAGCCGCACGCGCCTACTGCACCTGCCAGTCGCTCTGACGTCTGGAACCCGCCAGCAGCGCTGCGGCGGCTGACCGCCTCCGCGACGGCGTCCTGCTCCCGTGGCGGCCGTCGAACATCCTGCGCGCAGCCTCGAACCCCGCGAGCAGCACGGCGATCTCGGCGGCGGCCGGCCGCCTCCGCGACGGAGTCCCGCTGCTGCGCCCGCCGGCGGCCATCTTCGGTGGATTTTAGAGATAGAGATGGACAGGGGATAGGGATGAATATGACATGCTACAGGTTTTCTGTTTTCCGGTGTGTCAAACAGCTACAGGGTTTAGTTTATATCGGGATTGATAAATTCAGGTACAAACGACGGGGATTCCGACGTAAGCGTTTAAACCGCCTAACATCTACGAGTTCAGTGTTTAAAATGGACTTTTTCCACCAGGAAATGTCGCCGTCATGTACCAAGGGATATGAATTTCCAGCGTTACTATCGGGACGCACGAGGTACAGATTTTACCAGGACCTCACACATGCGGATAACGAACATGTACCAAACTTAACGCTACTTCCATGGTTGAGATATAGGGACCATATGAGCTCGGGTGCCAAATCGCCCCCCTTCACTCTCATTCATCATCTTAGAGTGGTAGCTCTATAGGGGCGCGTTTGGTAGCCTGCAGCCAGCCGGGCCAGGCCCGCTGGCTGCAGAAACAGGCCTGCTGTTTGATTTCCGTTTTTCTGGAGACAGGCCCGCACGGTGTTTAAAGCATCCTTGGGCCAGGCCCCATAGGAACGGCCGAATCGGCCGTTTCCAGGTAGCCAGGCCGGGTGGAGAAGCGTAGCGGCTACGCGTGCAGGCGTGGAGAAGCGCGGGAGACGCGCCATAACCCCCCGCACCTACGCCTCTGACTGTCACCGCTCTCACGTCCCATCGCCTCTCTCTCACCGCCCAAGAAAACCCCAATGGCAGCGGCTCCTCCGCCTCCTCCTCCCCCACCGCCGGCCCGCGGTCCCGTCGGCCATAGCGCATCCTGCAGCTCCGTGGCGAGAGCCGTGCTGGAGTTCGAGAAGGGGGCCGGCGGCGGTCGTCGGAGTGCGGCGGCGCAGATTGACCCCGCTCTCCTCCCGCCGATGAAGCGGCCTTCGCCGATTTCGCATCGGCCAAGCCCGGCAGTGATGGCGGCTTCAGAGACGCGGAGGCTCGCCGAATCTGCAAGGGCAGTCCAAGCGGCGGCGCATGCAGCCGCCGTGACGATGGTCGGGGGTCCGGCGATTGGATTCCCCAATCTGGTCCAGGACGCCCCGCATAGCTTTGCCGCGGTGAGGCCACCGCCGACTCGTCCTCCTCGAGCCCCAGCATCGCCGCCTCTTGGGCCGCCGCCTGGGTTCCCCCTTCTGGTGCAGATTCCGGCGAACCAGTACCCGCTGCCAAGCTTCGCGGCGCCAAGACCTCCTCCTCCTCCAGCAACCGACGCTCCACCGGCAACCGTCGCTCGTCCTCCACGACGAACCGTCGCGCGTCCTCCACCACCGGCAACCGTCACTCCACCTCCACCTTTGGCAACCGGCGCCGGCCCCTCGAAGAGCCCTGCGGTAAAAGTGGTACCACCCCTTATCCATCTGCAATCCCTTGTCAACCGATGTGCTGCATGTTCATTGTTCTGCGGATGTGTTGTACCTTAGTCAATTTCTTTGTGAATCTGCAATCCATGTTCATTTTCATGTGCATTGCCTCCACTTCATCAAGCTTGGCAAGTGAGTTCATCAGGTTCTGTCCATGTTTCTGGTTCATCAGGTTCATCAGCTAGGGTTAAGAGTTTATGTCCATGTTCATGTGCATTGCCTCCAATTCATGAAGTTGCATTGCACATAGTACTTGATGTATCATTTTGCATTGCACATTGTCCATGTTCATGTGCATTGCCTGCACTTCATGAAGTTGGACATGTCCATGTCCATGTCCATGACCATGTGCATGTGCATTGCATTGCATTGCCTGAACTTATGATCTTGCATTGCAGGACTGGCACACCCAATGCAGGAGAACAGTGGAGCCTCCATCTCCTCTAACTGACTGCATCGTCCACCAAAATGTGGCAAGGCCTCATGTGCCAGGTCTGGCCTTGGCGGTGAAGGAGATGAAGGACAAGAAGCTCAAAGGGGAACGGGGCATGGGTCGTGCACCAAAGCTGGGATACTGTTCTGATGGTGTCGTTCCCGGCGTTTCTTCCTAGAGGTGAAGCATGATGATCTTCAGTCGATCGTCTTCCCGCCTGACATCCAGAAGCTGGTGGTGGAGAAGTGGAAGCTGAAGAAGCCCAAGGTGAAGGACGGCAAGGAGCCGAAGCTTTGCATTCCACTCCGCACCACCAAGTGCTGTGAGTACTTCGTCCAGCTCAGGTGGTTCGAAGACCACCTTGTCATCTTCAAAGGATGGGAAGACTTCGCCAAGGAGATCAAGCTGGACACCGAGATGTCCTCGTCTTCAAGTTCGTCAGCGACGGCTTCAAGGTGAAGCTCTTCAGGTTCATCAGCTCCACTGAGGAGGCCTTCGTCTGTCCAGTTCATGGCAAGTGAGTTCTTAGTTCACTGTGACTTGCTTGAAGAGCAGTTGTTTTGTATGATCTTCATGTTTTGATGCCAGGGGAGTGGTTCCCTGGTGTAAGTACTTATCAGGTGCACAGATTGCACCTGTAACCAAACTCTTTAACCCTAGCTGTAGTTAAGCTTGTGGGGTGTAAGTATGGAACCCTATTTTGGGTCAGTGGGTGTGTTCCCCTGACGAAATCAATGGTTAGTCGGTGTTAAGTAGATGATTTCTGCCTCCTTTACCTCACCAAATTTGAATAGGTGACTCTATCACTCTTTCTGTGTGTTCTTCACGGTGCCAAACAAGGGGAGGTCGGTTTTGCAGAGCCGAAATCGGAAAAACAGTGCAACCAAACATTGGGCCAAATGTGGCTCGTTTTCTGATGCAGACAACCAAACAACTAGCCCAACATGGCCCAAATCACGTTGTAGCCAGCACTGCCCTCCCCAGCCTGCCCCGACGCAGGTGAGAAAGCCATGCAGGCTACCAAACAGGCCCTAGTTGAACGTTGAATGTAGAAAGAAATCTTAGGTCGACTTTGCACGATCTTATGTTCTTTCACCCATGCCAAGTTGTATTTTTCTTGTAGCCTTAAATTGTACCCATGTTATGCTTAGGTACATGATTGGTTCTCGGAAAGCAAGAAAGACAGAAGATACAAAGTGTTGCAAAGCTGATGGAAAAATGGTGTCGTTGAAGGATTTTTCATTACATCGACCTGATGTTTCTCTCTACTCGTGTTTCTGTGCAAAGTGACAACGTACTGCTCGACCAGCAAATGATTACATAAGTTGGGGCCACTTTAATATACATGTGAACTGGTTTGTGAGAGACATTCATATATTTGCTGCAAAGATTGGATTTTTATTTGAATAATCGTGGCATGTGTAGTTGAGGTTAAGAGTAGATTTTCATTAATTGGCTGTGTCATGTGACCAGTGGCGGCGCCACCAGGGGGCGAGGTCCCCCCCCCCCCCCCCCACCACGGTAAAAAAAATTGACTACATGTATTTTGCGCTCAATATACGTGAACGGGAGGGAACGGTAATTTTGTTTGACTACATGTCATATCAAATCAGTCGTTAGTCTATGGTAGTTTTACTGTTCCGGTACTCCTGTCACAATTACAATTACAACCATTTCCATGGTTTCGGGGCGCCTACTTTTTCCTCCTGACTGCTGCTTATGTTATATTCCAGTGGACTTTCCATGCCTTCCACAACACCAAGTAAAATTGTAGCTCATATTCCTTTCTTCCATGACACCGCTACTTGACCTTTTTTTTTCTATGACTGATTATCTCTTCTGTGAATTTCGCAGCTGGCCTTATCCCTTCCTCGATCTATCATCCAAACTTGCTCCGCTATGGTAATTTAATTTCTTTTGCCTCCTAGAATAAGTCATTCTTGGGTTTTGAAATATAGTAATTCCTGGGATTTGCAGGTAGTTTTAAATTTCAGTTTTGGAAAAATTTCGGGAATTTCAGTGATTTCGGTTTTTGTTTCGGCCAAAAGACCAAAAAAACCCTTCAAATTTAAATTTTTGAATTTTTTAAAATATTTTGAATCTTTTTTATATTCCTGTGTAGTACTGAAACTGGTGAAATATTTTGACCGAAAAGTGATTATTTTGGTGTATGCTGAAAGCACTGAAATTCAGTGAATTTCGTTGAAATCTCACTGAATTTTAAAACCATGCAAGGTACATAGCGGCGGATTTGCTGCAGCTTCCATGCTTTGCAGCGTTCAAGATGTTGACTCAACTGAAATATCGGCTGATGACGACGAGGGGCTCGCCTCCCTCTCCCTCGCTAGGCTGTAAGACCACATGTTCTTGTCAAATGACCACCTACATTGGTTTCCTTGTTTCCACCGCTTGCCTCGGTGTCTATCTATGGTTTATGTCGCTTTGCTTGTTTGGCAATTGCAGGCTATATGTTTGATGTAATGATGTTGATTCTTAAAAAATGTGCTTCGGTCTTAGTGGTTGATGGCATGGATCACACGTTTATTGGGAACCCCAAGAGAAAGGTATGATGCAGCGTAGTGGGAATTTTCACTTGATACAAAACCAAGTTTTATCGAACCAGTAGGACTTGGAGAATGCTCTCACATGGTGTCTTCCTCCCCTGGCGCAAGGAGGTTAACGCGGACATGCACACAGTCACGAACAAACTATTTTGCCCCAACAAAACAGAGAGGTTGTCAATCTCTCCGGCTTGCTGAATATAAAGAATTAAATAGTTGTGTGTAAAATAATATGAGAACAAATATGACCAGCGAGCAAATGACTAGTAAAAGCTATGAAAACGATTATAAGTAATATAAGAAAATATGCCGGTGTCCACAGTTCACTAGTGGTGTATCTCCGAAAGATAAACATATTGGATAAACAAATTACAGCTGAGAATTGACAAAACATGGGCGCATGACAATACAACCATGAGACAAAGTTCACCGTTTTATTTAATATGAGCATTACGTCAAAATATATAGACCGTTATCCAACTGCATCTATGACTAACAATCCACCGCAGGATCGCTATCCAGTATGTCACCCAAAAGTATTAAGTTGTAAGAAATAAATAATTACATATGGTTTTATCTCAAGGAAACCAAAGAGATGCCACAAACTTTACAATAGCTTCTTCTTCCATATTATGCTGAAAAGGGCAGCAGGAATGAAACAGTCCTTCCTTAAACCAGGCAAGAGACAGAACACAAAGCACCCATCATTACCAAAAAAACGAAGATGGAAAGAGGTATTAGATGAGCAATTAGCGCTCATACACACACTATCACCTGACTGGTTCTACTGTACAGCCACGATACTTGGGCTAATCTCCGTTCCTCCGTTGCAGCACCGCCAAGCCCCGTCACTGCCGTCGCCTCTGCTCGCCTTCGGCACCGTCACGACGAGGTGCCCGTCGACGTACCCGGCCACCGCTATCGCCGGGCAGCTAGCCTCAGGCAGCCGGGACCTCCACCGGTCAAGCTCCATTCCGTCATCGCCATCCTCGCCGCCTCCGGCCCCATCAACCTGCACCACCACCACCTTCACGACGCCGGGGTGGATCCTCACGGCCCGCGCCCTCACCTCGCCGGCACCTCCGCAGGCCGCGACGAAATGGAACGCGCCGGAGCTCTCGAACGCCGCGACGTGCGCGTCCGCCGGGAGCGGCAGCTCGAGCACCTTGCTGTACACGTGCGGCAGCCGCCGGAGGTCCTTCCTGCCGCCACCGGGCGTCGTCGATGGGTGGATCCTCATGTACGTACACGAAGCGTACGTGCAGTTCGCAGAAAGGTCAATCCAGAAACTCCGACAAGTGCAAAAGCCTTCGCCCGATCTCACTTATGTCTCTCTCTCTCGATCGATCTCTTTCTTGGCAAGTATCCTTTGCTTGCTGCCGGAGCCGGACGATGCGATTTATAGTGTTGGCGAGGCTTGGGATGCTAAAAGGCTAAGGATCGAGGTGCCACACGGTTCTTGAGTGACGTGTGGGGAAGATAGGCCCAGGCAGGAGGTGGCCGGAGACGGCGATAGGATGAAGAAGACCAGTAGTGTGAGTGATGCGTGTCCTGCCCAGTTGCCCCTTTGTACATGATCATTCTGGTGTGCTGCGGGCACGTGGCACGCCACGGTGTGGTGTGGGCTCCGGTGGTCTCTCGAAGATAAGGGCGGTATTGGCTTTTCTCCATCAATCGAACGAGCAAACGTGGGGCTGCTCCAACGGTTTCAGGGGTTTTATTCGGTCACAGGAGCCATGGGTTTTCGCCTTCTTTTATTCTACACAAATCTTTTTAGAATCTATCCTTTTGCTATGCAGCTCTTTTTGAAACAAAGGAATTAGCCTTTGTGTAAGATTTATATGTTATCTTAGTCTCAATTTGTTCGTGTTCTCGTGTTTAGAAAAGACACGCTTAGACGATTCTCTCAGCATGTGGGGCTCAAACAATGCCACGTCATCTCCCTCCTTTCATGGTAGTCCAAGTCTCCCCTCCCCTCCCTCCTTGTCTTCCTCCTCCTGCTCCACCACCTCACTATCCTCGTCGATGTGAAGTCGACTAGTCATGGTTGGCCGCGACATAAGTAGGGACGACATCATCGTTAGATAAAGCATTTGTGTAAACTTAGGGGCACTCATTACCTTTCTAAAATCACTTAATCTCTCCTCAACCATCATTCGTCTCGAGGTCAAAATCAATCACTCCCTTCCTTTGTCTTGCGGTCGAGATCAGTCATGCCCTTCCCTTCTTCCCGCTTCATACGCTTCCTTATATTTCCCATTTTTCCTCCATCTATGTTGCTCATCTTCTCAATGCCACAGTGTAAAGGGTTTGTTCCCCAAGATCAACTCTAGCATATCCCCTAAACCGCCTCATTCCTTTAGAAACCCGCTAATTTAGAGGACGAAGAGCAAAAGAGACCCCCACTCTAGCAGATCCATTAATAGCCCGCGGTCCTGTTTTATAGAGAATCCTCTAAAACACTCTCTTTGGTTGTAAGTATTGAGAAGAAGGAGCTTGTATCCACGAAGTTTTAGTGCCAATGAAGTTTCTGTCGACCGAGCTTCCAGTGACCTGCATGTGCATCCGCCATGGTTACCAACGCGAGCTCGGCCAGGGACCTGACACCACTGTATCGATGTCGCGTCGAGCATCTGAGCATCACAGCTTCCTCCTAGGATCACCACCCTTGTTGTGTGGTCCTCCTTTGCCTCAAGCTCACTCTAGAAAATCTTTGGACCAAGTTTCAAGGCAATCGACAGATTAAAGTCACAACTCAACGCATCGAAATAATTTTTCTTCCGCCTCGAGTTTGGCCATGGATCGAGCTCGCCACAGACGATTCACACTGTTTGTGAGCAAGTCGAGCTCATGACCCCTGAGAGCCGCTTCTACTCCTCCTATTTTGTTCAAATCTGGCCGATGTCTGATATGCTCGGTGACGAGCATGATGCGATGCTCGATGAAATACCCCCCCCCCCCCCCCCCCCCCCCCCCCCAATTATATTTGCAACCAATTCGTCGATTCTTGTCATATGCACGTCGTGTTTCATGTAGGTTACATTGAAATTGCAATCCATGTAGATGAGCTCCACTTTTGAAAGTTTGAATAATGGATTTGAAATCTTGTTTAATTGTGTCAATAAGCTTGAACTATGTCGATGCCAGATTGCCGTAGGAATAAGATTTATATACATGTCCACGAGAGAAATAGTAAAAAACAACTAGAGGTTGCGGGGGTTTAAGTATCCTCAAATATATCCTCTAAAATGATTTTGGAGAATCTTCTAAAATCATTTTAGGGGACGGGCCTTTAGAGCACCTGCTATATATTACTCCCTTCAAAAAAAAATTGTGAAGCCGGATTCATTGGAAGTTTAGAATCGAAGTGCGAGTAGTAAGTTTATACGGGGAAATGACAATCCGCAACTAGTTGCACCCGCAACTAGTTTTCGGATACCCCACTTCCGAGTGTTCAAAAATCGCGAAACAAATCATGGACATGGGTTATGTCGAATCTTCGACACCCAAAAATATGAACATATGTGGCCTGTGCAAAAAAGACAAATGAAAGTTTGTTCATATTTTTGGATGAAATTTTGTGGGTGTCGAAGATTCGACATAACCCATGTCCATGATTTTTTTCGTGATTTTTCGACACTCTGAAGTGGGGATCCGAAAACTAGTTGCGGGTGCAACTAGCTGTGGATAATCCCCTCTCATACGGGGATAGTGCACACGTACATACATACCTGGCTCATGTCTCATGCATGGCAGTCTCCCCGCCTGCCGGCTCTGCTTTTAGTGCAAGCGTGTATCTTCCTGAGGCCTTGTTTGGTACTAGGGGATTTGAGGGGATTGGTGGGGATAATACTCTAGTGGATTTGTGAACTTCACCCAATCCCCGGGGATCCAATCCACTACCCCTACCTATTGGATTGAGTATTGAGAAAAATGCACTATAGTTTGGGAATTTGTGGGGAAATGTGGGGATAATACCTGCCCAATACACTAGAACCAAACACTGTTTTGGGATATGTGGGGATTCACGGGTTTGACCGGGATAATCTCCACCAATCCCCTAAATATACTAGTGCCAAACAGGCCTGATAGAGAATCCCGACGTCGCTTTGGCATTTTAATTACGGTTCTTGTTAACCACAAATCCCGGCAAAGCCGGTGCGTACGAAGATAGCTAGTCACGTCAGCCAGTCAGGTATATACTCAGGTGATGCTGGGAAGTTGCATACGAAGCTTCGTTTGGTAAGTACTCCATCGTGATATCTTGACTTCTCTGGTAGTAGGACGTACGTACCGACAGTGTTCGTCCATGGTGTTTGGATATGCACCAATGGACGTGCAGAGCTTATCTAAACTCTCTTGTTGTGTTCTTTGAGAGTCGACTTTTTCGCCCCGTCGCCGCCCCTCCCTTCCGTAGCTCCGGCAGCGTTGCTCGCCGGCGTGAGGATGGCGTAGGTGGTCGTGCTCCCTCTGTTCATAGTAGTAGTAGGTGTAGCTTCGTTTTTGCTGCTTTAGTGTTGTCCTATTTGGCGTTTGGCGTGTTGCCGAGGGGAAGACAGCCGCCGCGGCTTGCGAGCGCCGGCCGGCGCTGGGTGGTGGTGGCTCTGCAGCTCTCAGTCCTCCAGAGGTTGGAGGCGACGGGAGACGGCGCTGCTCCAGCTTCTCCGTTCGCTCCCCTAAATAAGCTCGTCGGTGATGTGATGATCGATGTCGCTTGGCTCTGCTCTTCCACCACTCGATCTGGTCGCCATGGAGGCGAAGGATGGTGGGTGAAGGGCGGATCTGGTGGCTCGCGAGGAGGCAGGCAGGATCTGAGGTCGCTCCGTGCCATTCCACGCGTGGATGGTGGAGTTGACCCGCTCTGTTTGTGCTTGTTGTCTAGCCTCGAGGTGTTCGTCGGCTGCGCTCCTCTGTCTCTGCTCCTCCGGCCTGCCGTGGTGGCGAGGGGAGGAGGAGATGGATGTGGGCGATCCGTTTTGCTGGTGGTGTTGCAGGTGGTCTGCTCCGTTGGTTCTGCTCCGACCGGCCGTGGTGACGAGGGGACCGGCGTCTGCTGGCGGAGGGGTGGTGAAGGAGGTGGGCCTGGGCGGCGTGGCGTCGGCGGGAAGCTGGGTGGTGCCTGGGAGATGCTGCTCTGGCTGTGTTCGTTCAGCGAGTCCAAGCTCCGTCGCGCGGCGGCGGACGACTCTTGCAGCTTCCTACTTCTGGTGGTGGTGGCCTTCCCAGGTGGATGGTGGTACGGCGTCGCCGGTGCTGGCTAGGTGATCGGGAGCGTGGTGGTGGATCCAATCGTGTTTCTTCCAGGGAGCTCAGGGGGTTTTGTGCATTTTGCAGGGTCTCTTTGTTTTTTCTTTTCTTTGTTGGACCTGTTTGTAAGCTGTACTCAGTTCCCTGAATATAAGTGTTGGATCCTTTCCTCAAAAAAAAAAAAATCCTCTTGCGTACGGTCCGGTACGTTTTGGTTTCTGCGTCAGCTCGCAACTTTCTTGTTTGTTTCTTTCGAAAAAAAAAACTTTCTTGTTTGTTCACTAATCTGGATATGCATTCGTACGAGTCAGCTGTGTACTGATAATTATGTGACTGATTAATTGATTATGTAGAGTAAGGTACTCCCCTTGTAGCTTGAGTTACGCTAATCCGATCGCTTCATCAACTCGATCATCGTGTGTCAGGTTGCAGGTGGGAGTGGGCTACCCGTGGGGCCCACTACCCAGGCCCACGTAAAACCGTACGTGGATACCCACGGGTAAGAAGAAAAAGTTTGTGTGATTCGTGGGACTCCCAGCGTAGCCCACGTCGAGTCAAACTCTCCCCCACATCGAACCAACCTCCCGTTACCGGGTTACCCACATCGAACCAAAGAGGCGACACACCCGACCGCCGCGGGCCAGCTTCCCATGGCCCGACCGTCGCCGCCTCCTCATGCTCCGGCGGACGGAGGCCACGGTGACTCCCCAAACTCCAAGAAACGGCAGCAGAAGGTAAGAATTCGTTCCCTTTTTTCGATTTAGATAGAGGAATTGGATTAGGGCGCTGCCGGATTCGATTCCCGGATTCGATTCGGCATCTTGGGAGTCGCCAAATCTGGCCGCCGCCGCCCCATTTTTCTCGTTTTCGAGCTGGATGCGGCCGGGGCTGTGGATGGGAGGCGAGGTGGGAGCTGGATGTTGCCGTCGGGCGCCGCTCGGGATTGGAGGTCGACGGGCTGGGGAAAGAGAGATGATAGGGGCGCTCGGCCTAGTCAGTGTCTTGCTGCTACTGCTGTTTACTGAATATAGCTGTTGTTGACTGAATTTCTTGTTGAATAGCTACGCCTAGGCATGTGCATGCTGTTGTGTTTCCTGCTGTTGCGTACTGGTTATTGTACTGAAAAGAGATAGGATGTGCTCAACGTATGATTATATATGCTAGCTGTATTTCATCTGTTAGTTCTTTTCATGCTAAGAGCCAGCCTCCGTTTGTTGATTCATCAGCCTCTTCATTCTGTAGCTCGTAACTACAACTCGATTACTTCTTGTTGATTTTACAGCTCAGCTGCCTCGTCAAGCACATGTTGCTGCTTTTGTATTGTTTGCCTTTTGTTTCTTTTGGTGCGTTATCTGATTCCTTCTCTTGAATACATTTGGTCATCTCATTGGCATTAGGTTTGTTGTTGTCTGTTTGTTCATTCATGCTGATCTTTGCTATGTGTTCTTTCCTTGTAGATGGACCCAAAGTTTCTGAGGAACCTGAGGTACTCTAGGAAGCTTGTTATGTTCGAAAATTGCATGTGAAAATGGCGTCAAATTGGTCCGTAGGCATGCTGCTGCCTACTTCAGTTAAATCTGTATCAAAATACGCCATGGTTGTTTGGATGGTACTGTAACATGTAATACTCTGTTATAATGAACCTGTACTTATTTACATCTACTACTTGTCTAGCCTATAGCTTCATGGTGTTGCCTACTTCTGTAATAACTTTATGTTTTGATTCATATGCGGGCATATGTGGACTTTGTGGGCACCCGCATATGGTTAGTGGGCTACCGCGGAACGCCATTTATCATATGTGGGACTGTGTGGGTATTAAGCGGGGGCCCACGAGCAGTCATGTGTGATCGAGTCCCTAGCCCTTGTGTGCACGTAGGTACTTTTGATCCTTTGCGTTGCTTCTCGTGCGCGCGTGATGGCTAAGCTTAATTTGGAGATTTTATAAATCTATATCTATACTATTATAAAAAGAGCAAACATGTGTTGTGCTATGTTAATACATTAAATCTGAGCCGTTCAATTTGATCAACAATCCAGATTAACATACCTTTTCGTTTTTGTGTTAATTATAGGGATTGCCACTCCTAGGGAAAAAAAAGTCTGTCCGGATGCCCAGCAGGCCGCAGCAACGAACGGCAGGAACGACGAGGCGAGGAGCGTCGCCCGCCGCCGGCGATCAACCGCCGGCGATCAAGGACCCATATAGTCCATGTGAAGCTCTACTGTGCTACATCAGTTCTTGTGCGTGTCATTAATAATTATCAGCATATTTAAATCAACTTATAAGCAGCAGATATACTTTATTTATGAGTTTCATTCTTTTTAATCAATGACATATTCATCCGGTATAAAAAACTCTAATGCAACCAAAGCAATTTGGGACGCAATCTTTTAATGATGGATGTCAAGTAGCAATGAAGGAAAAAAGATAGAGATAGGTATGCACGGATGTCCAGTGAAGAAAAACTGAAAAGGCGTCGTGAAGATTATCAGCAAAGTAAAGCAATTAAAGATTCATACAAGTTGTCAAAAAAATGCAAACGAGGGAAGAAGAAATATGCAGATTTTGAGCCAGAACAGGAAACAAAAAATTCAACCAACAAAGGCAGAAAATTGCAAATATGCGGTCACAAAGAAAAAAGTTAGAATAAAGAAAATTATAGCTAACCGGGAGTATAGGCCCAATACACCATACAAAGATTAAATCGCGATGGTCAACACTGCATATATTGAAACATAAGAATGTTTTTGGGAATAAACTACAACTAAATTATAAAAATCAATGTTGTTATCAACACAAAATTCCATCTTAATATGTCCACATAAATTTCACATACGGGTTTTATTTACTCAGTGTAGCTATGAATTAGTACGGCGCAAATCCAACATTATATAGACGTGCGTTGCACGTGCAATATGGACATGTTTGCTATATTATAATAAATTATGAGACGTGCGTTGCACGTACAAGTGTACTAGTAACATTTTAAAGACAAAACAAAGTTGTTTGAATCAAGCAGTACACGGATCGATCCGGAGTCGTTGTCTGCCGTGCCGTGCCTTGACTTCACTTGACTTGCAGAAAAAAAAACAGCCTGTCCGAATCGTCGTCGACTCGTTACGTACGCGGAGGTCAAAAACCGAGCCCCGCCATGTCACGTCACACACAAGGCACGTAATTTCTCATACGCGTGATTGAGTGAATGTGATCTCTCACTAGCTAGCTAATCAGAGAAGAGAATCACAGTGGCGATTGGCTCATTCGATTCGATCGATCGGATGCAGGCGCTAACCATTCGACCACTATTCTTTCCCGGGCTGTCTCGTCCCGTCCGGCCGGCCGGCGAAGATTCCGACCACCCCGGCCGTACCGTACGTGATAGCTGCGCCCGAACTGACGAGTGAAATAAAAATCAGCAAGCGCGTGGAATTGTCAAGCGCCCGCTCGACCGATCATGGGAAACCAGGGAGCATCACTCGTGGTCGTGGAACGATCGATCACCTTGGATTTAGCACCAGCTTTTTCAGAACAATTTGGCACCATAATTGAGCGACCATGGAACATGCCGGGGGCTGATTAACACGACGCCGCCGGCGCATTGTACCCGTACATCCTCCTCTCCGGCGCCGACCCTACGCGACGCCGTGAGACGGCCCCAACCCCACGACCAACGGCTCCCCGCCAATCCCCTACGGTGCTCAGAGCGCGACACTCGTCTATTTCTGGAAACCCCTCTTCCTCTACAGTGCTCAGAGGCGAGCGCGGAGGCGACTCGGCGATCCCCAGCGGCCGCCGGCGTATCTGGGGATTTCTCACCCTCCGGCGGCCGCTCCGGCGGCGGGAGGATGGGGAATCCCCAGATCTGCGCTCCGGCGTGTAGATAGGGAGCTTTTGGGCGGCGCGGCTGAGGCGGGGTGGCCGGCGTCGTCGTTTTGCAGCTCTGCGGCTCCCCCTCCTCGGCGTCGTCCTCGACGATGCTCCCGAGCTGCAGGTGCGTCTCCGTTCTGTCGCTGTTTTCTCCGGCTTCGGCGGCAGTCCGGTGACGAGTGTACAGGAGGCCGGAGGAGGAGATGCGAGGCGGCTGCTGCGTGGTGGTGCGGCGTGCTGGTGGTGGATCTGGCCACCTCCGTTGAGGTGGTGCGGCGCAGGCCCGGATCCGGGGCAGAAGGTGCTTGGGGCGTGCCCCCGGCCGATGGACGACCTCCGTCTTCAGATCCAGCTCGTCGGAGCTGGTGGTTGATGCGGCTCTTCAACGCCTTTGGGCTAGGAGCTCTTCTGCTCCATGGTTGCGGGCTCCGGCTGGAGTTCGTCGAGGTTGAGGTTGGCGTGTTGCAGCAGTGCTGCTCTCTGTATTCTCCTACTTTTTCCTTTGCTTGTAATCTGGCCTTGTACTGGTTTCCTCTAGTATGAATACAAGTATGAAAAATAAAAAATAAAAATCCCCTACGGTCCCATTCCACGTAATCACCCCGCCGCGTAACCTTCACTCGCACGTCGTCGTGCTAGCTAAACCCAGTGTCCCAGTGGCTTGCTTCGGTAAATAACCCCGAACCCTCGCCCCAATCTCGCCGACGGCGCACGCCACCGCGTTTTCGCAGTCTCCACCCTCCCAGGAAACATTTCCCCGCACCCGTTCCGCTTTCCCCGCCCCCTCTTCCACCACCTCGCCGAAGGCGACGCGCGGAGACTTCTGCCTCCGATCATCGTCACTCACGCGCCAACCAACCAACCAGAGAAGAAGCCTCGGAGCCGCCCTAGCTGAGCCGAGCGGGATTGATTGAGAGTCGAGCAGGGCGCGGGCGGAGATGAAGAACCTGTTCAAGAGCAAGATCAAGTGGCAGCACCGCTCCAACGACCCCGCGCCCTCGCAGCCCTCGTCGACCTCGCCGGCGAGCTCCCCGTCGGGGACGGCGCCGGCGCCGGCGCCTTCCTTGTCCACCTCGGCGACCCCGACGGCCTCCGCCCCGTCCCCTTCCACCGCCGCGGCGACTACACCGACGGCGGCGGTTGGAGGTGGGGGAGGCGGAGGGGGCGGGGGCGACGACTACATGTACTCGGAGGAGGAGTTCCAGATGCAGCTCGCCATGGCGCTCTCGGCCTCCAACAGCGACTTCGTGGGGGACCGGGACGGGGACCAGATCAGGGACGCCAAGCTCATGAGCCTCGGCGGCGCAGACCGCTTCCGCGCCGCCGGACGGGACGAGGGCCACACCGCCGAGTCGCTCTCCGCCGCTACTGGGTGAGCCCCTCTCCACACACCCGCGAATTCCATTCGAGCTAATAGATGGACATATGTGATGAACTGTACAGCTCCGTTTGCCTACTGAGACACTACTAGCATCTAGGTTTCAGTTACTGACCCTAATTTTCAGAACCGACGCACTCAATGTAGAGCTAGTTCTATTGAACTGCTTGCTAGTTCATCTACACCATTTATTACCATGTACATCCATTCTACTGCTAAATTTGTCTAAAAGTTACCCTATTCATATCAGTCGTTTCAGAAAACCTGTTCATACCAGTATCACATATTTAAACTTAGGTCCATGGTTTTGGATATTAGTGGTTGTTTGTGTCTGAATTGTGGCAAATTGGTTCGTACAGAAATGTGCTAACATTGAAAACGTTATGATAAATCTTATGAAAACCTTATGATAAACTTGGTCAAACTTAAAGTAGTTTGACTTAGGACAAACCTACAATTTTAATTAATTTGGAACCGAGGGAGTAGATGCTCTTTGTTGCTAACTTTGTCTGGTAAATCTTATGTTTTAGTGCAAGATTCATTGAAAACGTTATGATAAATCTTATGTACATCCACACTAATGCTAAATTTGTCTAAAAAACAACCTATTCATATCACTTGTTTCCGAAAACCTGTTCATATCAGTATCACATTTAACTTAGGTCCATGGTTTTGGATAGTAGTGGTTGTGTGTGTCTGGATTGCTGGCAAATGGTTTGTAGAGAAATGTGCTAACATTGAAAACGTTATGATAATTCTAATGAAACTAAATTGGTGTTGTCGATGATATTTATTTCTATATGCTTGGTCAAACTTAAAGTAGTTTCATTTAGGACAAGCCTAGAACTTAAACTAATATGGAACGGAGGTAGTAGATGTTCTTTTGTTGCTAATTCCTCTTTATAGAGAGGGCAGATATTGTGTTTTTCCTCACTGCAATTCCAGCTTAAATTCTCAGCCTTTAGCAAACATGTGATATCCATCTATACATATATATATCCGTGAAATTATTTGCTTTTGTATCACATGTAGCTGTTATTCTACATATTGTGTCGATGCATTATCACTGATGTTTCCTATTTGTAGTGTTTCTTATTGGCAAGGCAAATACCTGCCTCATTTTTTCCTCCTTGATTTGTCAACTAAACTCAAATTCTCTGTGAGCATATTTATGATTGCGCTCCATTCTGACTTCCAGGACTACAACTTTCTCGATTACAATGAGAAAGTTATTGATGGTTTCTACGACATATTTGGCCCCTCTATGGATCCTCTAGGCAGGGAAAAATGCCATCACTAGAAGATCTTCAAACAGGCATAGGGACCTGGGCTTTGAAGTCATTGTAATCAACCGTGCCATTGATGCTGCCTGCAAGAGATGGAGCAAGTGGCGCAGTGCATCTTGTTGGACTTTCCTGTCGCAAATATTGCACTCCTAGTGCAAAGAATAGCTGATCTTGTCACAGATAATCTCGGGGGACCTGTGAAAGATGCAAATGCCATGCTTGCAAGGTGGTTGGAGACAAGTACTCAGCTGAGAACCTCACTACATACTAGCTTGCTGCCGATTGGCTGCATTAACATAGGGCTGTCTCGTCACCGTGCCCTTCTTTTCAAGGTCAGCCCCTCCCTCCCTCCCTCTCCATCTCTGAGTGTATTTGCGCGTGACATGCTTGTGTAGTGCACCTATTGTTTCCTTAGAAACGTAGAATATCTTCCGCCCAGTCTTTGTTATACCTGGCAGACCTTTGAAAAGGGCAGTTTTATCAATCTTTAACTTAGGGATAGGACCTAGTTCCTAGTCCATGGCTTGGATGGGTATATTAAGCCCATATCATTAGTCGCCCTTATCTGAATGGTAGAACCTAATGTCAAATGGAGCATCACCAACATAGTGAACTTTGAATCTATGATACTTTTTTTGTAAACTGAAATTAAATTTAAATACTATCCTCGCTCCATCTTCATCTATTTATCATTGTCAAATTGGAACTGGGCATCCAATAAATTGTGTAGACCGGTGGTGTTTCCATCCAGCATTACACCGCTTCACACCAACACTGGCCTCACATGGATAGAGGTGCCTCCGTGCCTGGGCCCAACATGTGGCTGTGGCAGCATAGTGGGCAGGAGATAAACATCAATGAGATTATGTGATAACTGCTAGGGCTACGGTTTGGATAAGTTTGACAACTGGTTATTACGAATGGAGTCTATATTACATCAAAAATCAGTTCCCCAGGATGATCAATTTTTTTTGTTCCGCATCAAATAAGGATGTCTTGATTTTTTAAAAAGTAGTTAGCATTTTCGTCATCTATAGAAGGGAAGAATCACTCTCTTACTTAAAATACTCCCTTCGTTGTTTGAGTAATCATTACATGCCATTTGCTCACCCTACCTTATATCTTGTGAAAAAAAAAACATCTCTGTACCTTGTTACGGTACTAATAGATGTTAATATGTTATCATGCTCTTTGGAAGCATATCAAATTACTAATGGTCTGAGCCATTTGAGTGGTTTATTATGTGTTTTCACATGTTCCTGCACACCCTATCAGACAGTAGAGATAGGTGTTAATATTGTATTCATTACTACTTGATTTATTTTCTTACTTCTGTATAAAATGAACTGACAGCGATCAAAATGCTTAAGAGTCAAGAGTAAATGCAGGAAACCCAAATATATTGAACATAGCACTAGATCTGTTCATTTGCGTTAACATACCTGGAGCATTCTTATAGCTCTAAGGGGGATTCTTATAGCTCATGTACCTCTTTGTGCAGATTCTTGCTGATAGCGTTGGCATTCCATGCAAACTTGTCAAAGGGAGTAATTACACTGGTGATGAGGATGATGCTGTTAACATAATAAAGGTGGACAAAGAAAGGTATTGACAAGATTGAGCGTTGTAATTTGTTCACGGCATAGCAATTTCTTAGGGAAACACAATCCAAGTACATTGTTCATGTGCTATCGCTATTTCTGGTATATTTCAATTCATCTGCTTATTCAGGTTTGCTAATTAGATTTTGTGTTGCGAACTGCAGGGAGTTTTTGGTAGATCTGATGGCTGCACCTGGTACTCTTATTCCAGCAGATGTCTTAAGTTGGAAGGGCAATTCGTTAAATCCTAACCGTAAACTTGGCCAGAATCAAATGGCTGGGTCATCAAGTACCATTGTTTCTAATCTGGCTGCTAATGCATTGCCACTTGAACGTAAAGGTGATCAACTGCCTTTGTTTGACAATGGTGATTGGATATCAGCCAGTCAATCTGGATATGAGAAAGAAGTGGCCAGAGCACCTTCACAAACCTCTTCTATTGGCATGCCATCTGTTGCTGCTGCAAGTGTTTTTGATGGTTCCTGGACATTAGTTTCTCGTGAGCAATCAGATGAGCCGTCAACTTCTGCTGGTACATCGTCACAGCAGAAAATTGTACCCCCAGGTGGAGAACATCCTGGGGCTGGGAATGTAAAAGTAACTCCAGGTCACCAGGAAAATTCAGAGTCCGAAAATCTATTTGCTGAGCTTAATCCTTTCGGGCGTATTGAGTCAAAGAAAGCTTCAGTACCTTTCAAAGGGCCAGATAATAGAAACACCGAGTTACAAAGGCGTAGAGAGAATGTGGTCCCTAGCACTGGAAGACCACAACAAAGATTGGTTATGAAAAATTGGTCTCCTTACAATGACGTCTCTAACAACAAGCAGTACAACTATGTTCAGGACTCATTTGCACGTAGAAATGTCGGTGATAATGTTGTATCATCATCGCAGATGCCACGGTTAGCTGCAAATAATACTGATCTCAATATTGGAGCGCGTAATGATGCATCACATGCGGTATCAGCTCATAATAATCACAATTTTATGTCTGGTTCTACTGCCATGAAGATGCCTTCTGTAGCTGAGAGTGGGAAGGCTGCTGAAAAGGCGATGCGTGGTGATTTGAATAAAGGTCCTACAGATCCTAGACTGGAAAATCAACCACCATTTGACAGACACAAATGGGGTAATCCTGCAGAACGAAGGGTTCCGACCAATTCAGTTCAGAATCAAGCAAACGAACGTGATGCTAACTACGATGGAAAACAAGACCATAAGAACTTTCATCCTGATCCAAAGAAGTCTCCATTTGACAGGTTCATGGACACGTCAGTGCCATCAAGAAATCTGGAGTCTATTTCACCATCCTCTGCCAGACCACACAGGCTTGATTGTGTGTTCGATGATGTATCTGAATGTGAAATTCCTTGGGAAGATCTTGTGATTGGTGAAAGGATTGGCTTAGGTATTTTTCTTTTTGCAACCAACTTTTGATGATTTCCTTACTGCCCTTTGATCTAATAAGTTTAACTGACACTCCTAGGTTTAGGGAGAAATATTTATACTTGAAATACAATATGTCAAATTGTTAGTGTGACTCGGTTATGTACTTCCAGTTTTTGCGCCGTTATGAAACAATTTATTGCAAACTTCCATCTTTGTATTCTCCACGAGAAAATAATTGAATGAATTGATTCCTCCTCAATAGGGTCATATGGAGAGGTGTACCGTGCTGATTGGAATGGAACAGTAAGCTCTTATTTCCCTTCATTTGTATCTTGAGATTGGCACCTGTTACACTGACGATGCATGCATCAGATGGTCAACATGATTAGAAACCAAATCATGGACCATCTTCATTTTTTTCCTTCTTAAATTGGCTATGTGCACACAGTGAAGTTTCTGTTTATTTGCAGGAGGTGGCTGTAAAGAAATTCTTGGATCAAGATTTCTATGGCGATGCTTTGGATGAATTCCGAAGTGAAGTAGGTGAAATTAGATGTTTTTTCTGTCAAAGAGCTGTGCTTAGTACTTAGTTTATGCTTCATTTGTTGTATAGCCCATTCTCTTAATAATTTGCATATATTTTCTGTACAAGGTGCGGATTATGCGTCGACTGCGTCATCCAAATATCGTTCTCTTTATGGGTGCTGTCACACGCCCTCCAAACTTGTCTATTGTTTCTGAGTATCTTCCAAGGTATATCAGTTTTCTATCCGTCTCTTTTATGGCATAGCTTGGTATAATCTTATGGTTTTTTTACTCAAGTTATTACAACTTAGAAGTATCCTGGTCCAGATATCCTGGAAGAAATTTTAACCAGCAAACCTATACGAGAAGTTCCTTTTACTACTTAACTTTAAAATTGGACATAATACTGAAGGTGCTACATGGTACTTAAGATCATTGGTTTCACATAAAATCAGTGAACACAAGTATTTTAGTTAACTTGAGCCTTGAGGTGGCACATAGCTAGTATAGTGTCATGTAACTTATTTCCAGTCTTAAGCAAGTCTATAATGGATTTACTGGTTCAAGTTTGGTGGTCCACCCTTTATTTGATCGTTATTTCCTTGCTTAGGGGAAGCTTATATAAGATCCTTCACCGTCCTGGCTGCCAAATTGACGAGAAGCGGAGGATTAAGATGGCTATTGACGTGGTATGGAAAATCTTCCATATTTCTTTGGCATTTTGTTTATTTGCCCTTACTTATGCAGATGATCGTTTTCTTGTAAGGCCAAAGGCATGAATTGCCTGCACACTAGTGTACCAACAATTGTTCACCGGGATCTTAAATCACCAAACTTGCTGGTCGACAATAATTGGAATGTGAAGGTGTGTTCTTCTTTAGCATTTTAACAGTTAGAATTCGATGTCATCGTCGTCGTATTAATGTGTGTGGTTTGTTGGCTCACCAATGGTATGAAGCACAGGTCTGTGATTTTGGACTTTCACGCTTGAAGCACAGCACATTTTTATCATCCAAATCAACTGCTGGAACTGTAAGTAACTAGCACCTGTAGTCTGTACCATTGCAGGACAATTTTAAATTTCTTTAGCCGTCATTAAATACTTACTTCTAAATTTGAATATATTTTTTTATGCCACCAGCCGGAGTGGATGGCACCCGAGGTCTTGCGTAATGAGCAATCAAATGAAAAGTGAGTGATTGTTGATCTCATTTTAACTGTTTGTATAATGTCCTTACAAATCTTATTACTTGTTCATTCCGAATTGTTCTGTATGATAGTGATCTTCCTATTTGAGTTGCCGTGTTTTTCCAGTATTCATTTATTTCCTACTTTCCTAGCAAGGAGGCTAACCGTTTCTTATATATTGAGAGCATAAACAAAGTGCACAAAAGCTTAAACTGGAAAAAAATAAGGCTGACAATTTGGCTGTAGTGCCGCTTAGGCTAACCGTTTCTGTATATATTGAGAGCATAAACAAAGTGACATCACAAAGCTTAAACTGGAAAAAAAAGGCTGACAATTTGGCTGTAGTGCCACTTAGGGTTTCAAGAGCAGTAGAGTAGACACCACACATCGATGCCAGTCCTTTCCCATCCATGTGAAAATAATATTGGGTAACAGATGTAGCACCTCTTTTTTGTTGGTATCATGAGTATGTGAGTATGTGACTATCCTTCAGAGACATGTTTCCAGTTTCCATGCTTGAAGCTTTGACTCCTAGAGTTGGGATGCGATATACTACTTCTTCTGAAGGACCTTGTAATTTCTTATAGGAATGTAAATATGATCTCCCTCCCAAACCCTTCAGCAGCTTGTTTTGCTCATTTTTTCTCTTGTTTTTTATTGGCGTGTCATCTAGATTCACCTCACTCGTCTATTACCTGAAAATGCAGGTGCGATGTTTACAGCTTTGGCGTCATCTTATGGGAACTAGCAACGCTTAGAATGCCATGGGGTGGGATGAACCCGATGCAAGTTGTGGGAGCGGTTGGCTTCCAGGACCGGCGGCTTGACATTCCAAAGGAAATCGACCCTCTAGTCGCAAGGATCATATGGGAGTGCTGGCAGAAGTAAGTTTTCCAAGTCCCAAGTACATGTTTTACGTTGAGTCGAGAAAGCATTCCCAACTCTTGCTGTTATGAACTTAGTACTGACGTAAGAATAATTTCATGCTAATGGGAGATATGAGCTAATCCGTAGTTTCTGAATCAACAGGGATCCGAATCTGCGCCCTTCGTTTGCACAGCTAACGACTGCTCTAAAGACCGTCCAGAGGCTAGTAGCCCCTTCTCACCCGGAGACGCAGAGCCCCCCTGTGCCCCAAGAGATCTGGGTGAACTCCTCTACACCCTGACGATTCAAAACTCGCAGTATCGAGGAACTGTAAACTGTTGCTTGCAGCGGTCTGCAAATGTGGGCGCGTTGTGTAGATAGATTGAGCGCCCCAGATGTGGTAGACATATCTTGATGTGCTGCCGCGACAAAGTTCCCGTGGCAGCCAGCGAGTATTTTACAGAGTCGTCGCCCATGAAGCAACGGTCGGCAGAAGAGACCCAGTCTGTCTTTCCCGTTGCGCATCTGATCTTATTTTATCTGACTGTGCTTACAAGTGGATCAAGTATTAAATTTACGATTTAAGCCGCACACGAGGGCCGCAGTCTTGGAGCTCGCACTGTGCTTGTAAAATAATACTATACAGCTCTGCACGTTGCTGTATCGAGCTCTCACCAACTGGTGTTGACTGAATGACTGTTGCACATTCGTCAACTCCTGCTGCAACTTTTAACGAAGTTCGCGTCGTAGCAGAATTTTTCTTAAAGCGAAATGCACCTAAAGCTGTTAACTGTTTTCGATTTCTGTCAGTTACAATTTTGGGGTTTATATACTTGCCCACACCGATCTAAATGCAGAAGACATCTGTATATACGGAATGAAACGAGATAAGGTACACACCAAAATCTGTCTAAATACGTGTTAATTAGAAAACAGAAAGGTCAAACATCTTATATTTCGAAACGGAGTACTAGCGAATGTGATAACAAAAGACGCCACCATGCATGTTAGACGAAACTGAAGCCAATTACATACAGGGGACACAACCAAACATGTTGTGTTAGACGAAACTGAAGCCAATTACATAGCAGGGGACACAACCAAACATGTTGACAAAGACGATCGATGTCATGCATTCTCTTAAACGCAGGCAGTCCTTAAGCAAAATCCACTTTGACGGCTTCTAGTTTGTGCGATCGATAAGCTGGGGACTAGTGTTCGGTTTACTACCGCTGGCATCATGCAACGCACTTACCATGGCGTGCTCGAGCTGGTACCTATCTTCATCATCGACATCGTCTTCGGATCGTAGCGTGAGTGGCGAGAGCAGGGTGGGGCGGTAACCTCCGTAGATCTTCGGCCACCGGCATCCCGGTAACAATGGAGTCGTCGGCAGATTGACTCGCTGGTCCCATCGCCGAATACCACCATAGCTGGGTGCCAATGAGCGTTGACGCCTCGTGTCATACCTGTGCAAGATGGAACCCTGCAAGTAGCATAGCATCCCGTTGTCGCCAAGCCAGCTGGCCCATGGCAAGCCGGAGGAGTAGCTGCCTTCCATGTCGAAGCTGTAGCGCAGATCCCAGCACAGCTCTCTGTCCATGTCGCAGTCATCGTTGTCCTCAGACGGCGGTGGTGACGACATGACCCAAAAGTGTAAAGCCTCAGGGTCACGACGGTAGCTCGTGACGACCGCGAAGCACAACCGACCGTCGAGCTCAAAGGCGTTCACCGGCGGCTCACGGGGATAAGCCCAACGGTCTGGGAGGTCATAGGTGTGGCACATCTCGTTAGACACATCGACTACCAAGATCCTCTTTGGGATATCATGTTTCGGATCACTGTTCCAAGGAAGGGTCGCCACATATATCTTCCCGCCAATGGACACCGGCGCCCAAACTTCCATGGGGCGACACGCAGAGAAGTAGGACAGTTTCCGCCACTCGCCGGCGCTGTCGCCTAAGGTGTACACTTCAACGTCAATGCAGTGCGAGACGGAAGGTTTGGACGATAGGCGGAACAACTTGTGTACTCATTGGTGGGTGGACTAAACCCTAGGGCGAAGAGATGCGTCATGCTCCTGCCGCCGAGCGGAGGCGCGTCGGGAAGCTTCATCGTCTCGCCGGTGGCAGGGTTGCACACCAGCACCGGTGCTTCGAGGCCGTTGGCGCGGCCGCCATGCGCGAAGCAGAGGAAGCCGTTGCAGACGTTGGCGAGGACGTAGCCGCTGACTATGGCGACGCGGCCGAGGGCCCTCCCTGAAGAGACGTTGAAGACGCCGGCCTCGTCGTTGCAATCGCGCTTGCGCTTCTCTGAGACGAGCAAGGTTTCCGCGGCGCCGCAGATGACATGGCTAGCCTTGCCGTGGAGGCTACGGAAGGACGGGTCCCTGACGCTGTCGCGCCATAGCCTCGAGACGCAGCAGGACCGAGCCACGTCCCTGGTCGGCAGCGTCAACAGGATCTCCTGTAGCAACTCTCTAGGGATCTCGCTGCTGTTCTCGGGCTCCGGCGTCGTCATCGGTCGACGCGGCGGCGGCAGATCGATCGTCGCAGATTGAGTACGTCCATTATATGGAACTAGTTGGACTTGGACGTATTTTTGGCAAATTCCCGATCGAGTTTGACTTGGAGTCTTCTTCCCCAGTTCCTGTGTACGAGTATATGAGAAAGAGTACCAATGAAATCGGTGCATACCTATAGGCTATAGCAATTTGCCTAGCAAGCACGACAAGTTGATCATTTAGGACGAGACGGCGCCCGACCAGGTTGGCCATGGACCGGACTGCACAACGGGCAGCCAACACCAATGCGCCGAAAAAACCACACAAGCTCATGGCACGCCGGATCCTGATCGGCTCCGTGGCATTACAGTGCTTTTCTTTTTCCGAGAAGGAGGTTAAAACCCTGACCTCTGCCATCTTTATTGAAGTTGATGCAAGGCATGCCGGTCGGACGAAGCCACTGTTGTGATGACCGACTTGGCGAGCTACGAGATGTCGAGCCTCCTAGTACTACTCTAGTAGGTGGCACCGACTTGTCATCTTCTAGATTTACTTTCACCAGTTAGGGACATTGATCTCTACACTATCGCGGTCACACTTGCAAGAGTGCATGATCCTGCCCTTGCACCGTAAGGGCTTGTTTGGAACGTAGGATAGGAAAAATATGGGAATAGGAAAATCACAGAAATAAGATAGGAATGTATGTGCAAAACAGAGGAAGTAAAAACATAGGGAAAAAGTTCAGTTCCGCCGTTTGGAACAAAGGAACCGTGAAAACATAGGAAACATGATACTAAGGTCAAAACATAGTCAAAGGCACTATCCATTAAAGCTCAGCCCCACCTGTCATAGAAACATGCAAATACTATTTTTTACTAGGAGCAATCAACTAGCACATGCCTACGTCCTTGTGCTAACCATGCCTCGGTCTTACGCGACGAGCAGAAAAAATGAGCTCAGACTGGATGTGTTGGAATCCTGTGATTTTCCTCCAAAACCGAAGGAAACAAGTTCGTATCCTGCAAATTTCCTACGTTCCAAACGGTCAGATAGGAAATATTCCTGTGTGAACAGTATCCCTCTACTTTTCCTCCAATTTTCCCGTGAACCAAATGGGGCCTAAGTCCGTAACGACTCCCTTTGGTCCTGGAATCTTCATTTGAAGGTAAAAGGAGCTAGAGATGGCCATGAACTTGGCTAAAAGACCGCCCGAGGAGGTTGTGGTATGTGCCGAGGAAGCCGACCATCTTAAAGATCAGATTCTCCCAACGGAAGTTATCGGGAGCGCCGAAGGTGACGTTGAGGGTCATGCGGCCGAGTGGTTGAGCATCGTTTCCCAACACAATGTCATGGAATGGCATAGTACCCGGCCTGGTGTGAGAGTGAGGGATCTTCATGTCATCCAGGGTCTTGACATATATAGATAATGTTCATGCTGATGCCTCGCTCAATGGGGACCCGAGTGAGCAGGATACCATCCAAAATATGGGGTCAACCACCACTTGGCACCTTCCCGGGATTGTGACAAAGTCAGGGTAATCGCCCTAGTGAAAGATAGCAGCTTTAGACTAGTGGAGATATGTGGGCACATGCGATACGGTCCGCCATGGCCTTATGCTCGAAAGCTTTCTATCGGGTTCTGGTTTCGCAACCATTGTTCCCACCATAATATTTGTTGCGAGTAGGCTGAGTCGTCATATCTTGTCTTCCGGCTTGTCCTCCTTCTCATGCGTCTGGGCTGGGAACTTGCCACCCTTGGTGATAGAGTAGTCCTTGGTGAGGTTATGCAAACTCAGGCCTGATACATACATTTTGCATTATTATTTTCTACTATAATATATACAAGTATATAACGGGGAATAGAGACCTTTTAATCCCCATCTCCATTTTTGATTGCAGAGATCAAAATCCCGTACTTGTCTCCTAATATATGAATTTCCCATGGGTCATGCGGGGAACGGGGCCCCATTGCCATCCCTACTGCACGACGCCTCGCTTGGGCGCATCCCAAGTGGTCTTGTCCCCGGCGGTGTGGCTGCGACCGTTGTTTCGAGGCTTTGCTGGGCCGATGGTGGAGAAGGACCGGATCACGTTTCTTCCTTTCTTTGAGATCCTATTCGCAAATCTTAAGGACCATGTTGTAATTTGTTATGTGGAGGGTCCACTTTGTAAACTCTTTCCCACCTCCATGAATAAAGCTTTTGGGTAAAAAGAAAAAATCACGAAATCAAAACGTATTTCACGGGCGCAGCGAGCGGACTCCACTCCGGAACCCAGACGTTTGTTATCAACCCCGCTTTTGCGCCGTCCGTT
Source organism: Poa pratensis (assembly GCA_947311845.1). Lineage (NCBI taxonomy): Eukaryota > Viridiplantae > Streptophyta > Magnoliopsida > Poales > Poaceae > Poa > Poa pratensis. The sequence goes on from CAMZMU010000054.1 coordinate 11,366,767, forward strand.
TGGGATTTCAAGTCCGGCGTCGCGTAGCTCATAGAGGGAGCAGGCCTGCCTGCTGCTTTCCCTTCCACACCACACCCCACTCCCCCCAACCGCATCAGCTCCCACCCACCTCGACCGCCCCGTCCCTCCATTCTCGCGAGGCGGATCTCGTCGCGACCACCCGCAGCAGCAGCCAGATCCATCCGCCCGGCAGCCTCGCGAGGATCATCGACCCGCCGCTTCACCACGTCCCCGCGGACACTTCCCTCGCCGTACGCTCGTCGGATCGGTGAGTTCGAAAATGGCGCTCCGGGCCCGTGAAATGTTTTGAGGATTTTTGTTTGGCCGTTTTGTCTGATACGTGGCGGCGCGATTCCTCGATGCAGCGTGTGTGATCTCGGGTGCAGGAGCGGTTCGGGGCTGCGGAGAGAACCGCGGAGGCAAATCTGAGAGGGAGGGGCGCTCGACCCATTCCGTGCTCCTGTGTGTTGCGATCTGTTCCTCGGCTGTAGATCCGCGAAGGTACCTACCGATCTCTAGATCTACGCGTCTTCTAACAATCCGCTGTATATCGTGTTGTTTTGCCATTTTGAACGGTGAAAGCTTAGTTCTGCATGTGAATGTTTCCACCAAAGCCGCTGCTTTTGTCAAGCTGTAGCGTAGTTCTGTGATTGAATGCGATGTCTCATGTCTGATATGCATTTCGTTTGTTTGGCACCAGGGCTTGGTTCGATCCGAGAACACGTCTGGCCATGGAGACTCTGGTCATCTCGCAGCAGCGCAGCCACCACCACCACTCCGGTCGCCGGAGGAAGCCATCGCAGCACTTCTCGTCGCCTCAGGCTCATCCCATGCGCGGCTACCACCAAGCCTTCAACTGCCGCGCCTTCCACTCCAGCGTCAGCATCGGCATCCTGCCATCCCCGCCCTCGCCGCCACCACCTCCACCCCGGCTCGGACCTACTACTCCCCGGAGCCCAAGACGCCGAAGCAGCAGCTGCACAATGGGAAGAAAAGCAGCCGGGCTATCCCTATAACTCCATCAGGATCTCCTCCGTCCCGGCCCGAGCTCTGGGCTGGCCCGGCATACTCCAACTCGCCGCCACCCAGCTCACTGCCGATTCCCAAGTTCTCCCTCCACCCGAAGCGCAGTGTCTCGCTTGAGTTGCCGGCTCCTGACCGGTCGGAGCATGTGGAGGTGTTTGTGCATGCCAAGTCGGCACCTTCGACACCCACTGCTGGCTCAGGTGCCGGCTTCTTTGGTGAACATGATACTGCCATTGCGACGGAGAATCTGAGGAGGATCCTCCATCTGGAAATCGCCGATCACTGAATGATTGGCATCATCGTGTACATAGGTCATCAGCAGCTAACCTTGGTACTGTGTATAGAGCAATTTAGAATAGAAACCTTCCACTTAGGTTCTGCATCGCTAGGAGTACTGTTAGGTGGGTTAGCAAGCATATCAAGACTCTAGGAAACTGCTGTGAAGGATGAGGTGTGGTGGAGACTGTTGGGTGGATGATAGCACAGCAGATTCTGAGTCGCCTTGCTAGCTTGTAGTCACCTATATGTTCCAAGTTTCTTTAGGTATTTGTCCTTTAGGTGTTAGATCTTCATTTCCATCCATGGTAGCCATCATGATCCAGTAGTGGTAGTCTGCATGATCCTAGCTAGTAGGAAACTGCATCAGGCAGGGGTAGGGTAGTAAGTTAGTATTGGTCTGTTGTCAGATAACTGGAGTTTACACTCTGGTATCTGTTCCTGTGTTACATTCTGTAGGATATCTGCATCTTATATTCTTCTCATACATACATTCTACCTCGCCATCTTGACACTCCTCTAATCATTACGACTTCTCCAGTGCTCTGCAAAGAACACAAGGATCTCTCCTTACTGACTCTTCTGTATTTTTTGGAATGAAGAGGCTCAGTGGAGATTTAAAGAAGTCCCCCTTCAATGTTCTTTCTCCGTCATCTGTCTACTAACTTCTATCTGTGCACCTCCCCTCCCTCCCTCAGTTTGTTGCGTATGTAGCATGTCAAATACCCTCCCCTGCCACTTCCAATCTTCATTTCATCCATAACCTAAAGTTCCATCTAGAAGCGGAGATGCACCTGTTCTGTCACCCTGTATAGTCCATGGTCCTTGTTCATGGAACATGTCGAGGATTCGACTTCGGTCCGTATGTTTGATAAAGGATGCGAGACTCCAGATTTCAGAGACCTGCAATCGTACAAACCATATATGGTAATTATATATTTATATGTTCGCTGCTCGTTTAATCTGAAGCTGTTGATTTCTTCGGCTAATACTAATGTCGTTTCTGTGCTGTGTTGCTGCAGGTTTGCTTCTCCAGTGCAACTTCGTGGTACATGTACCTGGGGTTCAGATTTCAGAGTGCAATCATGCGAACCATGGTATGTTATTTATATCTTTGCTGCTCGTTTTAACTTTATGCTGTTTATTTTTGTTCGGCTAATACTAATGTCATTTTTGTGCTGCGTTGCCGCAGGTTTGCTTCTCCAAGACTACAAATGCAACTTCGTCGTACATGTACCTGGGGTTCAGATTTACCTAAGTTCCAATAAATCTAGTTGCTTGTTTGTAGTTAACAAGCATCAGGGCAGCCTATGCTAGACTGATCCTTCTATGTAATGCCAGCTTGGCTAGCTGTTTCTAGTACTGTTTAAACCTTCTTAGTATAAGGTTAGTGGTGTTAAACTCTGTTATCAGATGTTGCTGCTTTGTCAGCGTGCCGTTTGAGGACATAAATGGTAGACCTTTACAGTATCAGTATTAATCATGTGTCCTGTTATCTGTGATGCTGACCATTGTGAGGATCAGTCATGTTATATGATGCAGTGTATTGTTCTGCCTCAGCTTCTAAGTGATTTTCCATCATCAAGTGACATATTGTTAATGTACTCGTGTGATGCATTTGTAACTACCAGTCCTGGCCAAGACCACTTTGAGATAAATCGTTTATGGTAGTTGAAAGATATTTGAAATGTTACTTTTTGGTGGTAAATAAACTCTTGTCTGGCACGGAGACTTGGGCAAACAGACATCAAGCATTCTACATGTCAGCTGGTTTTGTATTGTAAAAATCTGCATAGTGTGGTTAGGGCCTGATGTTATTATCGGCCGTCAACATACCATGTCATTTTAACCTGAACTAGTCCTGCTTGGCGCGTGATGGTGAATCGGCAGGTAATGAAGTATCACTTGATGGAGAATCGCAGGACATCATCACATCCTCTGAAGCTATAGCAAGACTACCCAGTAATTTGCTAATGCAGCTTCGATCTAGCTAAGATTTATTGTCGGTTGTCCCATAACACTACAGAATTGAGCCCCTGGCTTATTAGCGATCACCGCAGACGCTAGCTCACGGAGATTCCACGTCCACTTTTTCAGGGTTCACATACATTAGCTGGATGCAATGGCAGCGCTGAATTCACTTGTCGCCGGTGGCACATCCATCATGCATTCCCCATGTGATCGCTCGCTCCGCCTCGCCTCACTTGGACGACCGCCGCCGCCGGAGCAGCATCTGCCGCATGCCGTCGGCGACTCTGAGCGCGGGGTCCTTGCTCCGACACCAGCCGGCGCAGAAGGCCATGTGGTCCTGGAGCGCCTCCTCCATGCCCCTCTTCCTACCCTCCTCCCTCACCGCATCCGAGCACAGCCCGCACAGCCACCGCCCGCCGAAGTCCGCCTTCACGCCCACGATGTAACCCCGGGTGCAGTCCTCCCTCAGCTCGCAGCACTCGCACTTGGCCGACTCCACCTCCATCGCCATTCACGCCCTTGGTAGCTAGTGCACGGGTTCTAGATCAGTGTGGAGTGGTGGAGCTTAGTGTGGGAGACGGGCAGAGAGCAAGTGTGAGAACAACGCACGCGCCGTGTAGTGTATTTAAGGGAGACGGGCATGAGGGAGGCTTGGCCTGTGGAGTTGCATCGATCGTCCAAGTGCCACTGCCATCATTGTGGCTCAGTGCTGCTTGATTAGAGAGGTTTAGTCTTCAGTGGCACTGTCCTAGTGGCTTAGTTTGGCTTGATTGGGCACTGCTAATCAGCTCACTTATGGAAAATTCTTGCAGAGGTTACAGTGTGGAGCATGTTGCATGATGTGATCTCTCGGATCTATACTTCCTGACGAACAGTACACTAACCTTTTCTCATATACAGAGCAACTCACACCTTGATTCTGTAGGAGTAGGTATTTTCAGATAGCTTTACTTTAAGGGAGCGACTAGAGCTCACTTAATTCTCGGCCAGGTGATGTCATCCAATCTAAGTTGCAAGCTATGTGCCAAGTCCCCAGGTCACATTAGCTTAATTTGGTTGGATTTGGGATCTGGACAAGCATTGCTAATCAGTTCACTTATGGAAAATTCTTGCAGGGGCTACAGCGTGCAGCATGTTGCATGATGTGATAATCTTAAGATGCATAATTCCTGATGAACAGTACCAACTTATACATCTCCTTACCAACTCACACCTTAATTCAGTTGGACTATGTGTTTCTGATTTCTTACGTTGCTTTGAGTTTTTTGTACCCTGGATTTCGTTTGCAAAAATTCAGAAAATAACCCCTTGCAATGTAATTCCAGCGCAGAACGAGCAGGAGGACGGGAATCATCAAGGAGATCTCTGCGATATTCTTGTTCCCTGTGTGCTCCATAAAGCTTGAACACAAACCTCACGCAACAACTGGCTCGCTGTCGACGGATCTAGGACCACCCGGTGATATTCTCTTCATCCCTTCTGCTAGATTACAGCCGCTGTTCATAGTACGACACAACTGGCCTTGTCGGATGGTTGCTTCACGGTCGATTCCGTCTGTCGTCTGATGGCCCGCCCGTGTGACCCATGATCAACTAACACTAAGTTTGCTGAAGTTGTTAAAGGATCATCGGCTCTTCGGCAAATCAGTTTAGCTTGGAGAGAATTGAGTGCTAACTCAGTGGTAGGGGCAGCTTGGACCTGCATGATCTGTCCATGGACTCAACACTCGAGCTGAGTGTGCCAGTAGTGCAGGACCCTACCATCCGTGCCAGGAGATCCACACAAGTTTTGGCGATCCTGCCTGGTTGGACAGCATATGTGAGCTAAACTGCAGAAGTGCTACTGCATCAGGTAGTCTCAACTCTCACGTGTATACTAGCACAGGTGGATTTGTGTACTCTGTACCGAGTTATTATCAGCTGCAAAGGTTGGTGATACTTATTGTTGGACTTCATTTGTATAGCTGGGTTGATCAATGAAAGGGAGAGAACTTGAGAACACCAGCTGTTGCTTTGATGATCTCTAACACACTTAACACTGTTGCTTGCTGTCCCACGCTACGGAAAGGCATTCGTACCGTGAAGAAGTAAATATGTTTAGTGACGCGATGAAGTACATTGCAGCACGCCGCACAAAGCCAAGCTGGTGCCTTTTTCGTAAGAGCAGCCAGGTAGAGCGCTAAACACATGACAGAAAGAACGCCGTTCTTCGTGATCCACTACCATTACATGGGTTTAGAGTTTCCTTTTTTTGAAAGATTTGCCTTTTCATTGATATAGAAGAAAAGAGTTGGTCAGTTTATAAGTAAAACCGTTGGCCAGTTTATAAATGAAACTGGCCGAAAACCGATACAATACAGAACACACCACACCGGCCCCGAGGCCACGCCCCATATGCTGCTCGTTGCCTACTGGCATCTTTGATTTACTCTGCGTACTATTCAAGTGTGATAGTAACCACTTTGGGCACCCGACAGAGATGAATGCTGATGGTGCAACGGTGCAAGGAAGTGAAGAAGCAATGATGGAAGGAAAGAAGACGAAAGAGATGCCAACGGCCAGTGACTCCCATCTTATTTGTACAGTGTATATCTGTGTGTGAGCTCTCAGCCCCCATATATGTTCTTCCATTATGAGTTTGAACAAGGCCAATATTGCTTCATGCATGTATTCGCTTACCATTAAGCTTTTGTCCGGAGAATACATATGATAAAATGGACTACCTTAACGATTGGTTCCCTCCATCTGAATCGAGAAGCCAGATCAAGTTCTACCGGATACTGATTGCACGGTGTATACTCCTCCCCCACGTCAGAGCCACATGCAGCTGCCCTAACACGTAGCAAGAGCATCTCCAACGGCGCCCTAACTAAATGTCCGCAAGGCGTTCGGACACAAGGACACCCCAAACATATGGGACAAGTGTATGTTTGTCCCTTTTTTGTTTCTATAAAAAATCCAAAAAAATGGACAGAAATTCAAAACTATAAATTGATAAATAAATTTGATAATAATAACCTAGATTATTACAAAATTCGTCGATAATTAGGGTTGTTGAAGAAAATTTAACATTGTAAAACTGTAATTATTGAAGCAATTTTCGTCAAAAAAGATGAAAGAACATGCCTTGAACACAAGGCGCTTGCAGTTTGAATGGATGGCTTCACTCCAAACTTATCATATTATTGACAATTTGTGAATCGATCTTTTCACTGGATCTTCTATTAATGAAGTATTAATTTACTAGTTAGATGGAATATGCGGATTTTGAAGTTGTATTAAGTCAACACTGTTACGCTAGTAACGCTACAGACGGTTAGATTAAATTGGATGTTTGGTGGTGCTTTTATCAGTAAAAATGGAGATAGAGATAGAGATTGGTCGTGACTTCTTATTTCACTTTCTCTGCTCACTTAATTTTTCTCCTTGAGGAATTCATATTTCACAGATGATATGAAAATGACTGGAATATTTGTTGGATGCCACTATAAAAGTTAACACATTAAAATGCCATTGGAGATCTCGTTGACATTTCTAACTTCTCCTTCGTGCTTGTGACTTTGTATGGACTTGCTTGACATGTTGCTTTATTTATAAAGCGGGATGAAAACATGTTTCGAGATCTCGTTGACATGTCAAATTGACCTACATGTAGGTTTTACTTGTACAAAATTATTATTAGATGCCTCGAGAATACGGTTGGCAACAATCTTCACAGTAAAGAGCACCAACCGATCAGGCAGGCACAAATAATACAGAAGCAAATGTAAGCGGCTTGCAGACACCCTTGATAACAAGATTGTAAACTCGAAGCTGGTGTTGGTTCAGTGGAACTGTTGGCACAGTTCTATAAGTGCGGGTGTTATCCATACTAGATGACCCATTGCGCGACTGCGCAACTGCCGGATGCAAAGACTACATTTTTGCCATACACTTTATTTGTTGGTGAAAAGTAATTCATTTTATTTGCGTTCATTTAGCTCTATTTTGTATGGATACTCCTTAAGTTAGGCTCGTTTTGTATGGCCAGTACGAATCTTCATAGAGCACATCAGTTATATTATAGAAGTCATCCATAATTTGAATCATGTGATCATTGATGTCAGCAAAACACGAAGGCATATGACCGTTCTATACCTAATAAAGTGATAGTTGGCCAATAGAGAGTAAGATAAATTAAGTTTTAAGCTGAAAAATAAGATTAGAATCGGATATATTTATGCCATTACACCGGAAGCAAGAACAAATTGTTGGCATATGCTCTCTCTTTGTTTCATAACCGACCATTTGATTGAAATTATGCCAGTTTCAGGTAGGTAATTGTCGGGGCTCAGAAAAAAGACGCTCACCTGAACATGTAGAATAGATGAAAACACTACAGTTCAAGATTGCTGAAAATACCGCATTGTTTCCATTGGATCTCTAAGCCGATTTCGGGCAGGTAATCGGCGGTCATTTTCAGTTCGATATGGCGCATTGCATCTTAAAAAGAGATGGCACCACCAAGTTTTCTCGTTCGAATAATACTGTAGTGCGAAGTAGGATCTCAACGAGTAATATTTTTTAGCACAACGAATAATACTGTGCAACTACCGGAAGCAAGACCATATTATTGCCATGGTACCCATCATTTGATTGAAATTACGCCGTTTTCGGGCAAGTAATAGGCGGTATAAGACTACCAAGTTGGTTCAGAAAAGCCCATGCCGGCAATCCAGCCGATATAAAAATCACCATGTGCAAAGGTAGATAATAGGATAACACAAATACACAATATCTGCAGAGTCTCTTCTTTTCTCAAGCTAATAGACTCTGCAGCTTCGGCACAATGGAAAAATGAAAAACTGAAATAAAAATGAGTATTGGACAATGCCTTGGACTACATCATCTCCCATCAGCTCCAAACTGCAAAACAATTAAGCAGAAAGTTAGCTGACCAAATGTGGTATTATTAATGTTCATGTGAGAATAGTCTACCATGCAGCTTCGGCACAATGGAAAAATGAAAAACTGAAATAAAAATGAGTATTGGACAATGCCTTGGACTACATCATCTCCCATCAGCTCCAAACTGCAAAACAATTAAGCAGAAAGTTAGCTTACCAAATGTGGTATTATCAATGTTCATGTGAGAATAGTCTACCATGAATTAGAAGACACCACGCGTCAAGAGAAGATGCAAGCTCTGTTCCTCTCAGGATTTGAGGCAACCACATTATATCTTAAACAAAACATGCACAAAACTGGACAGATAAAACTTAAACAAAAATAAGAGCAAGCACATTATATCAAACAAATACACAATCTGGAAATATCCAGACATTGAAAATATACTCAAGAAACTTTACTGCCAATCTACATATTCAGCATTCATACACACAAAATCAATAAGATCATAGTCCATTTGAAATGTTTAATAGCTGAATACAATTTAGAGACATAGGTTCAAGGCACCAATGCTTTTCTTGGAAATTAAAATACACTCCCTTCGTTCCGAAATAAATGACGCAGGGGAGATTTTTTTCAACTGTACACCATTTTACAGAAAAAACCCTTTACATATTTAATTGAATCAACTATAGGCATCAATCAGCTCGCGATCCGCTCGCGAGATCAGCCCCGCCGATCCCGCAATTCAGCCCGCCGCTGGCCGCTTGCTTGCTCCAGGGCCCCCACCGGCGGCCGGAGCTCCTCCCTTTCTGACGCCCCTGCTTGTTTTCCTGATCGCCGTCCCCTGCTCCTGCCACCCAGCGCTTCTACACTGCCCTTCGTGCCGGAGCCCTCTGCTCCAAGTGCTTAAAAGTTAAAAGGTATGATATTGCCAATACTCCAAGTGCTTAACAATACTAAACAAAGTGCATAAACCGAAATCAGTATTCCAGTTGGACAGCACAAAGCAATTAATCACAGATGCACAATAGAGAAATTTATGCTTATTGCTCCAATACAGAGAGATTTATCCGTATCCACTAAACCAAAAGGAGTAGAATAATGTTCAAGAGTAGAAGTACCAAAAAAAGCACAAGCAGATTACAGTACTTGCATAAATCGAAGTAGTAGTGCTTGCACAACCAGATTACAATACTGTTTAAATAGTGCTTGCACAAGCACTACTTAAACAAGCAGATTACAGAACTCCAATAGCCAAGCACAAGCAGAAGTACATCTAGCCAATCAGTTCTCCTGAATTTGCAGAAAATCTTGTCTACACTTTCATCCATGCTTTCTCTTGAATTTTACTCAAGCAAGCAATAATGCCCTCCAGAGAGACAGAGACAGAGAAAGGAAACATGGAGTACCTGGCGCCCGGAGCCGTAGCACCAGGGCGTGGCTGACGCTGCCTTCATCTTGACAGTAATTTTTGCACTTGCACAAATAAGAAAAATGACAGTTTGGCTATATAAGATTGGTGTTCTTGCTGCTGCTCTTTGGGTCTGCATCCCAACAACAGCCATGCATAGGTAAGAAAATACTACACTAATTCAGACACACTAATTGATTGGCCCAGTCCACATATACTCAACTAATAAGTTGCACCTAAAATAACTCGAGACATGTATAGATGAAAGAAACTGAACCTTTTGACTGAATTTAATCTCCCCCCCCCCCCCCCCCCCAATTATATAGATGTAGATTAAATACTTGTTGAGGAATTAACCCAACAAAATATGACACATACAAAAGGCATCAGTCTTCTTTTCTTCAGAAAACTCCCCCGATTCTTCTTTCTTCTCTTCTTTCTCAAACCTGCACACACTGTTTCGAAAAAATATCAAATCACACGGTCAATCATCTGAGAAATTAAGTGAAGAAAATACGACTCGGAAAAATACCTTCTTCTTCTTCACAAAACTCCCCCATATTCTTCTTTCTTCTCTTTTTCCTGCACACACACTACTTAGAAAAAGAACATCAATTAGCTAGAACGAATAAGAGTGCTGGTCTCTCAGAAAATCACCGAGAGGACGACGACGGTGTCTTCCCACTGCTCCAACGAGCCTTCTCCCTGCTGCCGCTGCTCCGGCCCTCCATGCGCACGCAACAACATCCAGCTCCACACGCAGTTCGCTCAACTGCAAATCAAGCATATTAATACTGCTTGTGAAACATATTAGTCTGCATATATTCTGGAGTATTAATATATGCTTCTAGCAGTTCACTCAACTGCAAAAATAAGAGGCAGCAGAATCATAAAAGAATGTCAGGCTTAAAAAGAATAGTGCAAGCAAGAAGAATTAAAGCTTGGCAGCGACAGAAGCTCGGGTAGGTGGTCGCCGGGAGCCTTCAGATCCTATATAAAGAGTGGTTGCAGGTGGTTGCAGATTTGCATGAAAGGTGCCTTAAATCTTTGATTATATCAATTTGGCTTGAAACTATTGAGTTGATTTTAGTAGTGACACAAGCCATTTGTCACTGATACCAGCTGATATTGATTGAGTTTTCTAGTTACAGTTTAAGTTCAACGTTGAAGAGAAAGCAGTATGCAGGAAGTGATATTAGCCAAATAAACCACCACCTCAAATAGTTCCAATGTATGGCATGCACGCAGCTAGGTATCCTGGAACCCATGCGAGCATCGTGATCAAGCTCGCCGTAGTTCATGCTTTTTAGCCTCTGCCGCTAGCTTCTACACTGTAAATCTGTGATTCTGAAAATAAACAATCTGTAGAGTGGGTTAGAAACGAAATATAGCACAGTATCTTATTGGAGTAACCAAGCAACCACAAAATTACTTACTCAGCCTGGGAAGTTCATCAAGCTAATTAAGAAACAACCTGAAGTAAAAGGATTGCAGCTTTTTATTTGCCACATTATCCAACACATGATAGAGGTTCCTAACTCGGTGTGCTCATTCGCAAAAAAGGAAACTGAAATTTGTATAATATTAAGAGAAGATCAGTCGAACTTAGATCCAACCATGAAACTCTGGACTGGTACTCTCACTCTAAAGTCGAACTAAAGGTGAGAGCTAATTGTTTAAATTCACCAGACCCACAGAACTGGTGTGATTATTCATAGTCAAACTGAAATAATGCTCTCTAGAAAGAACTAACATGGAAGGGGAACAGAGAAGAATATCATTTCATTAAACATGATGGATGCACATACGAGAGACAAAAATGTTTCAACGCCAAGAGGAATGGTACTGCATATGCAACCATAATAGCTAAAACAAGAGCAATCAAACCATTTTTTTTCTTTCAATTGTTTGACCACAATGTCCCTCCACCCATCGCCTAAAAAAAAGTCCAATACCCAGCAGCAGCAGTATGAAAAACTGAGCTTGGCCCACTGAATTCCCTTAGTGCAGTATGAGTAAACAGCTAAAACGCAAAAATCAGCCACAGTTCAAAGGTGGCCTTGCGCGCACGTTGGCGTTGCACATCAGTTCAAAGGAAATTATCAGAGTATGGAGTACCCAACTGTCATGCATCTCAATCAAGTCTTAGTAGCACATAAAGTTTAAACCATCCTAGCTAGCACATCAAGTCTAAAGCTGTAATCTGAGTCCATTTAGTACAAGCTCATCAAGTCTAAAGCTGTAATCTGAGTCCATTTAGTACAATCAAGTTAACTTAGGAAAACTCAAGTTACTAATATTTTTACTGGGCTTAGGCATCAAATATCAAGATAAGCACATTATTGTGCTTGTTTATTTTGCACAATAACATAAATACTGCAAGATCCTAGAACATCCTCAATCCTCAGCAATAGCTTAATTTCAATCAAGAACTAAGGTATTGAACATGCTAATAATGTCTTAGAATTTCAATCAAGAACTAAGGTGTTAAAAGCGCGCACGATGGCCTTCAGTGATCCGATAAACGAGACAATACATCAAACTTGGACTCATAAGGGGAAAAGTATATAAATGGGCCTCAATTTTCAAAGCATTGCATAAACCGGTCAGGATACATTCTCTGGATCAAATACTTGCCTTCCCAAAATATCCACACTGTGGTGCAGTATGGCAATCCGTCCAGTATTCAAATTTCCACCATGTTTTCTGCATGTAGAAAACACAAGAGATGTTCACAACAAATACAACAAAAACCCTCAGATCGAAGACAAATCCATTATTGTGGTTACTAAACGATAAACATCATATTGAGGTAAACTAATCTGTGATAACAAATACTGCAACCTTTGCACGATGTCTTTCGAGAATAACAATCTAGCTCGTACAACCAAGAATTAACCTCACCTTGGATGTCTGAATATGAAGGTGGAACAACAATCCTGGAGGCCACTGAGAGTGTCTGCATCTTGATTTCTTAAACATTCAATATGTTGTGCATTAAGTAAATGCCGTTCCAAGGGCTTCCATAAATCAAAATCATTGCTAAACTCCTCCTTGTTGTCTGCAGCAACGATAAACGAGTCAGCTTTTCTCATAAACATCTTCAGGTAAAATACTACTAACAATGTAATATTTCTAGCACATAATCAACAAAAGCCGACAGAAACCAATCAGCTCTTTACGTATTGCAGACAATTAACAAACAAGAAAACAAAGGAAAGAGAAATATCAGTGTATCACCTCTCTTTGTTCAGCACCAGAAGTCCTCTCATCCCCAAAATATTTCCTGTACTGCCAAGATATCCTCAAACTGATTTTCAGCAATTTCATTATAAAGAAGAGGTGTGTGCAAGACCATCAAAAGGGGGCAGGGAATTACAAGAAAGTGCTCACGGTGGGAGTGGCGCTGTGCTCCTAAGTAGGAGGCGTGTGGGGAAGTCAGCGGCACCATGGCCATGGCTGGGGCGACGCGTCTTACTCGTTGGTGTCGACTACCTACACAGCACCATCTTTGTTTTGTGCATAATCATCCGGCCGGGACGAATCTCTCGCGATCAGGGACGCGATACGACGGATGCGCGTGTGTAAGATCTGTCGAAGAAGACTCAGCAAACCCGACCGTTCGTATAGATCGGTACGAACGGTCGGGTTTGCTGAGTCTTCTTCGACAGATCTTACACACGCGCATCCGTCGTCTCGCGTCCCTAATCGCGAGAGATTCGTCCCGGCCGGATGTTCAAGGTTTACGCCGGAAGAGGAGGCGGACTGTGGCCGGTGGAGCCTCGCGCAACTTCTTCTGGTCTTCCCCGGGGGTGTGCTCCTCTTGCGCTGCATCGACGAAGATGACGATGGTGCCGTGTCATCGGCCCCCTCTGCAGGAGGATGGAGAGGCAGAGGACAGCAGCAGCTTGCACTCCTCGGCTCGCGCGCGTGTCCTGGCCACTGAAACCCAGCTCGTGGTCCTCCGCGCCGCCGCCCTCCTCCGGGATGCGCTCTTGCAGCGCCTCCGCCGACCCGCCACCGCGGCCGTCCGGTCCCGTCCTCGGCCCCTCTCCTCTCGAGCCAAGCACGAGGCGGAAGCACCCGCGCTCCTTCCTGGCAGGGTGGTGGCGCCGGCGGCGGCTTGTGGGGAAAGAGGAGGAGGCACAGGAAAAAGAGAAGTGCCTCTTCGTCCCCGCTCCTCCCTATGCGAGGCACGGGGTGGCCGCCGCATGCTCCCTTGCCGCCCTGCTTCTCCAGCGCGGGCGTGGCGAGGTGGACGGGAGGGCATGGTGATGGCGGCGCAGCTCGAGAGAGGTGGGAGGGGATTGGTCACGGGGGAGAGGAAGAGGATTGGGGGATTGGGTACGGGAGAGAGAAAGGGATTGGGTGTCTAGGTTTTCACTGCTCGAGCTTGCCCTTTCGGGCCGCGAAGAGACGACGAGCGAGCGACGCACCTGACGAGCGGACAGTAAAATGCCTCTTCGCCCGGCCGAATAGACAAGCCCTCTCGCGGCGCGCACGCACGTTCCACTGAACACCCGGGCCCAGAAAAACTTGACCCCAGCTGTCATGGCCTGTGCCCCTCGGTCAAATAGTAACAAACAAATTCACCGCATCTAACGGCCACAGTTAAAACAGCAATGCTATTTACACTGTTGAAAGTCAATCCAACGCATCAAAATGGCTGATCGGGGCAACCGGGGGGGAATGGCGGGTACTCCACGAGCCTTTATAGAAGAGATGGGAAAAGGCCAGTTGGACCGAGACTAAGGGGTTACAAGTGTTTCTCTACTGTTATTTTCCAAGTCAAAGACTCCAATATAACGGAGGTCATCCTTGTATCCAAAAAGATACGACTCATGATCATCCGTAAAGTAGACATGATTTGCCTTCAACTGTGGATATTCTTCAGCACCCAGATATATAAAGTGAATGGCTATGACCAAGAACCAATACATGATCACCCAAGCAATTTATTTTCACAAGCTTTTCAGCTATAGTGTCGACTCTAAATGTATCGACCTTCCAAGTATGACTGTCATAGGAACGTTTGGCTCCTGGTCGCTCCCCCGCGGGCGATCCAGGGGCGAACCCTAGCTAGCCAGCCCTCGACCTCCTCTCCCGTCTCCCCCGTCGCCGCCGCCGGGCAAAGCCCGGGCGGTGCCGCCGGCGGCGGCCTTCCTCTACCCGGGCGCGCGTCCTCCTGTGCGGTGCAGGGAAGGGCGGCGACGGTGCTCTTTGGCGGTGACGGCGATGCGCTTGGCTGGACGGCGCAGAAGAGGAGACGGCGGCGTGCTGGGCAAGCACGGCGGTGGTTCTGCGGTGGTGGCGGTGCCCGGAGCTCCCGGAGGGAGGCGCGACGGCTCGGGCCCAATCTGGGCAGAGCGGGCCGCCATGTGTGCTTCTTTGTGGTTGTTCGGTCCTGATCTAGAGTTGCCGGCGTTGGTGCTCTGGTTCTTGGTCTGCGTGGAGGTCTCCGGGTGTGGCTGGTAGGGTGGTGCGGCTGTGTTGGTTCCGGCCGCCTCGACGTGGAAGGGGCAGGGGCCCCGACCCTCGAGCTCTATTGCCCCCGTGCCGGGTCTGATGCCGCCGGTAGCCATGGGGGCTGCTGGTGGTTGACCTGGTGGTGGAGGCCTTCCTCCTCGTCTCGATCTCTTCAGCGATGCGCGGAGCTGGGACGCCGGGGCGGCGGCCCTGGGCGGTGGGAGTCCTTTGGTTGGCGGGCATGCCAGGGACTCGGATGCTGGCCGGCGACCATGGCCACGGGGGTGGCACGGTGGCTGGATTGTGATCTGTGGTGACAGTGGCTCGGGTGTCGGTTTCGACGTTCGGCGCCCTATGTAGAAGACGTGGAGAGTTTGTCGGGGGAAACCCTTGCCCGGAGTATTCTCGGGACGCGGCGGGTTCTTGGACGCCGTTACCTTCTTGGAGGCGTCGTTGCGGCTTCTCCGGTCTTCTACGCACCGGTTGAAAATCCATGATCCTCGGATCGGGCGGTGGCGGCGCTCTGGCGTCGTGTGCTTCTTGAGGACGCTGCCTTGGAGTTCACAGCGGGTTGCGTTGCGGAGGTGGTGTGGAGCTCCCTCCGGCCATGCTTATGACTTGTCCTGCACCGCGGTGTTTCCTGCTAGGGGCCTTGCTGATTGAGGCTGCATGCAGTCGTGCGGATAGTGGTGGTGATGATCCTGCTGGTGTTGCTACCCTGGTTGGTGTTGCGGGTCTCGGCGGTGTGCCGCGTGTGTTGGTGTGCCCGTGCTCTCGTTGAGCTCCGTCCGAACACCTCTGCCCGCCTTGCTTGTGCTCCCTCTTTGGCGTTGGCTAATTTTTTTTTAATAATACATTTTTTAATTAAATTCAAAAAATATTACGCAAAATAACGAAATGGCAAAAATAATACGGCCTCGGCCCAGCTTGGGCCGATAAGGGCCCGTCGGCCAGGCTTGGGCCGATTTGGCCATATCGGCTTTGTTCAAGACGACCAGATCGCATGGTGGGCCAGGCCTGCGCCCGACAGGCCGTGAGGTGGCACTAATCGGCCAGAACTCAGCCGACCGACCTGTCGGCCAGGGCTGGGCCGACAGGACGCTGGATAAGACCAGCCCTGCCCACATCTTCCTCCTCGCGTCCTCTCTCTCCTTTTCTTCTTCCTCTCGAAACCAGCAGCTCCTTACTGCGTTTCAGCGGCGATCTGTCCATCCAGCCACCAAATCTTCCTCCTAGAAGTGTTAGAGAGTTAAGGCAGCTCAGATCTACAGATGTGTTGGATTATTGTGTGATTTCGTGTTGTTTGGTTGGAGCAATGGTGGAGTTTAGGTGGAGGTTGCTGTAGGGTGGTGGATAGTGCAGCGTGGTGGTGCAGCGGTGTTGCATTGGCGGTGGTGGTGACGTTGCTGGTCCATTGAATCGGCACGCTTCAAGGGTATGCGTTTATTTTGCTAGTAATATTAAGTATATAGTTGTTCCCGGTTGTAACAGTAAATTGGTGTCACATTTTTAGGTTGTTGAGATGAGTAATTTAGTGAAATGTTTGTTTTTCTACGGTCCTGGCGAAGTTGTAGTAAATGAGCATGGAGCTGATTTGGGTGAGTTTCGATGGTCAGAGTTGGAACTGAGTGACCCAAAAACATGGTCTATAAGTCAGCTGAAAGATTGGTTGGCAGCGTGTTTAGGGCTTCCTGAAACAGACACCGTCGGTGTGCATGCACTGTGGACGAAGACAAGGTCCCCGGTGTTTTTTTATTTGAGGCCGATAGAACGGACCTCTCAGATGGTGCGATGGTTGCAAGTCTGCGCAAGCAGGGGATGTACCCCTCATGCCTTACTGATACCTGTCGCGAAGGAGGTGATTGCGCCTGAAGGCGAGGGAGGGCACGATCCTGGCCAGAGTAGTCAGGAGATGCAATTTTCTGGACATGATTATAATCAGGGAGATGTTGGAGGTGGTGGTTATGACTATGGCCAAAATAGTCAGACAGAGCAGATGGAAGAGGAAGATGTTGGAGGTGGTAGTTATGAATCTGGCCAAAATAGTCAGACAGAGCATATGGAAGAGGGAGATGAAGATGCTGCTGAGGCAGCAGCAGACGATGTATTCCAAGAAATGATGGAAGAGGAAGACGAAGATGGTGGTAGTGCTTATGGGTATGATTCCGACGAGTCGGATGACGAACATGTGGTGCCAAATCCTGCGTCATGGAGTCATGATTTCTCGTCGTCAATGACAGTGAACGATGTTCATGATTCTGCCTGGGAATACCATCAGAACCAGGTTTCTGCGGGTGCTCTATATACCGACAAGCAACATTTGCAAGATGCAATCATTAAGTGGGCAATGTCGACTTGCAAGACATTCAAAACTAAGGTGTCGAGTAAAAAATATCTGACAATGGAATGTGAGGTAGCAGGGTGTCCTGGAAGGGTGCACGGTTATCGTCCTCACTTCGGCATAAACTGGAAAGTGAGCGACGTAGTACAACACACATGTAGAATTGAGAGTATTCCTCAAGATCATCGTAACATTTCGTCGACGCTTATAGCTCGGTTGCTGTACTCAGAAATAGTACAGGGCAAAGCTATGGAAGCGAAGGCTATTATACATAAGGTGTTCACCAGGTTCAAGTATAAAATATCTTATGGCAAAGCTTGGAGGGCTAAGCAGATGGCACTTGAGAAAAGATTCGGATCGTTCCTAGACTCATATGACTCAGTTGTTCGGCTCCTCAACACATCCAGGCTCCTCGATCAGCCATCTCGTTCGTTTCACCATATTATTTGAACGAGTCTGTTCTTAATACCTAGACCGGTGAAATGGTGGGATTTCGAGCTGTGGGTAATTTTAACATGGTTGATCCTAATGAAAGGCAGTACATCCCCGACCCAAGGCTACTGCGTCCTGGTAGAGGTAGACGACCGTGCAAGCGTATCAGAAATGGTATGGATGAATCTGAATCCGGAGGCCCGACAGTGCAATGTTTCTTGTGCAATGATTTTGGTCACAGGGACACTGCTTGTACAAAATTCCCACCTACGAATGCTGCTCCGGCAACTAGAGCAGCTGCTCCACGTGGACGAGGCAGCCGAGGACCAAGAGGAAGGGGAAGAAACTAGGATGTTTTAAATTTGGACTGTACTTTTATTTGTAATAATGTGGATCAATGTTTTAAAATTGGACTATGTTTTTATCTGTAATATGTGTGGATCAGTGTTTGTAGACTATGTTTTATATGTGTGCATCAGTGATTTAAATTTGGAGTTTGATTTCATCTGTAATTTGTCTGCATTTGTGGCTAAAAAAGAGGAGGGAGAGGTGAAAAAAAAAGCAAGAGCCAGTCGGCCCAGCTTGGGCCAACAGCTTCCTGTCGGCCCAGTATAGGCCGATAGGGCCTAGTCGGCCCAGCTCTGGCCGACAGGTTTCGCTGACACGAGCAGTGCGGCCGACAGGCCCAATCGGCCCAAGCCTGGCCGACGGGCCCTTATCGGCCCAAGCTGGGCCGAGGCTGTATTATTTTTGCCATTTCGTTATTTTGCGTAATATTTTTTGAATTTAATTAAAAAAATGTATTATTAAAAAAAATTAGCTTGGCGTTGCCCGTCTTTGGTGTTTCACCTGTAATCTCGTCGGTAGCTCTGTTTCTTGTTGGGTGTGTGCAGTGTTGTGTTGTAAGCTGGGTTCAGCATCATGTACCTTTTCGCTGTTCGTGGCGTTATTAATTTAACGTCGGGCCTCTCGGCCTTGTATCTAAAAGTATGACTGTCATACTCAGCTTCATCGTCTAGTCTCCAAACTTGCAGCAGATCACCGCAAGGAGCCTGGACAATATAAATTTCTTCACGAATATAATCTTTTTCCATGTCCATAATTAACTTTTTTGTGACCATAGGGCCTCTGAGATTAAAGGCAAAAAATTCTCCCAGTGCAGACACAGCATATAAAAGATCATCCTTGTAGATGCAGTCATGAACATATGAGTTTGTCGGCCGGCAGGTCCACTTGTCATCCCCTAACCAAACAAATGAAAGCTGTCCATATGGATTGGTGTGGATGAGCACCACGATATAACGTTTTGCAGACGTATCATAAAATACAAACGCCTTGCGATAGAGGTGGTGCCGTAGCTCATAAAGATCAAAGGCCACGGGCGGGTTCTCGGCATCACTCCTGATATTGTACTTATACAAGGCACCTGTTTCATCGAAAATGGCCGCTACAATCTCGAATGTGACCACGGATGGAAGAGTAATCTGTTCCACGGTGATAGGGTTGAGAAGGTGCATCTCAGATCTATCATCAACAGTAACCAGCCAGCCATTTGAGGACCCGATCAGATGTCTACTGCAGATAGGCGGCTCCGGGAGAGTTAACCTGTATGACCTCTTCTCCGCGAGACTGTAGAGGCGTGCATCGCTAACACTGTCATCATCATCAGAGATGTAGAGCAGGCAAGGCGTCTGGGACCGTTTGTACTGCTGAAGGTTGCGTAGGGTGGTGTATGCGGAGCGACAGGAGGGGCAGACAGAGCTAGCACGCACAAGGTCAGGGATCTCCAGCAGGGTAAAGATATTCATCAGCATGTCCTGTGGCAGCTCCGGCAATGTAACCTCCATCGGTGCCGGATGAATGCTGAATTTCTTGCGTAAAGTGGGAGGGAGACAGAGCAGCTTAGGTAAAGCTCGCAGGAGTCGAGAGGGCAGATTTCTCGGCTGTACAGACAGGAGGTTTTTCACCGTGGCTTTGCAAGAGGTCTCCATTGAAGCAACCATAGAAGACGAATTGCTTTTCGCGCTGCAGGGACGCTTGCCAAGTTGCAGACTTTCTCGAGCTGACAGCGTTTTTCGCAGACAATTGGAAAGCTGCAAGCAACGTTTGATTGAACGCACGGAGCGCTGGTTTCTGCTCTACTTATAGGGAGCCTCTCCAAGACCTCTGTCCTATTTTGATTTGTGACGGACAGCGATTCGGATTCGATCAGAAAACGGAGTCAACGACAACCTGAAATTGAACTTTATTTCTGCAGGAACTCCCTCTGTCTGCCAGCAAAGGCTGGCGGAGCGCTGACCGGCAGCAGCAGCGCGGCCGGCGGATCCGACGAGGGTATGGTTCTGCGGCGAGGGGCAGGTCCGATCCGATCCTCCATTGCTCCCTCCTCGTTTTCTGTTCGAAAGGGAAGAGCGTTTCTGGAGAGACGTGGAAACAGGAGACGGACGGGGGCAACCTGAAACCTTTTTTGAAAAACCAGCAAGAACTGAAGATAATCTACGTGAACTCTGGCTTGATTCCTTCAGAAACAACTCTAGAATCTTCACACGAGGCAAAATAGCACGAGTATTATTTATATTTTCCAAATCTCAGACGCAAAAATATTTTCCTGTTGCTGGTAGATGAACCCAACAATCCTGCCTGATAGAACCACATGACCTCATGAGTGAAACAGAATATAAACACAAACAGCTCATGAGAAGACAACTGCGTTCAGATTTCTTTCACCAACGGGGATAGTCGGCCTGCACGTCCAACCATCCCACACAGTTAACAACATCCCCAGGTTTCTTTTCAACAACAGGGACATAACCCATCCACACAGTCAACAAGATCCAGTTAATTAACAAGGAAATTCAGCAAACACTACACTAGACAGATTCAGTATTAGCGAGGGCGAGTCCCAAGGCCTCGGGAACGCAGGAGGAGAGAGATGCCCTGCAAGTTGGCTCCACAAGGGCGACCCCTAGGTTATTCTACCAACAGCAATGGCCCGTAAGTTGAACAAAGTAGTTACTCGCCGAGCCGGAGCGATCGCAAGGCTAGCTGGTTGGTCAATCCCAGCCTGTCGAAGGGATGTTCGACATGTCGCCCCAGCCAGGAGGGAAGGTGTATTTCTGCACATAGGCTTCATCGACCACACCATCGTCATTGGTTGCACACTGGCCAGGTTGCACGTCACCCTGCCCAGCCTCTTCCTCGACGTGCTGGTGCTGTGCCTCCTGAGGTTCTGTTCCTGCGCTAGGAGCTGAATGGTCATCCTCATCTGGCCTCTCCTCAGACCATTCCAGTACTTTCTTGGTGGAAGATGGGGCGTTGTCATGTCTGAAGCCACGGTCAGAGGGTTCCTGGTTGTACTCCCAACCAGCAGCAGCAGGTTGGTCTCGGGTGTCACTGTATCCTGAGTATCCGAATTCTTCTTCTGGTGGAGGAAGTGGACATCCTTGATAAGAACCATTGTCCGCGCAGTACCTTAGGAGCTTATCCCAGTACCGATCCTGCAGTAGCGCTCATTAGTTTCACCACAAACAGAAAAGGGGCATGATGCAAGAGGTGAAGCATGTACAAAGAAAATAGCTAGAGCGATACAGCAACACACCTTAGTGATAATGTGAGGGTTTCCTACTATGATGAGCAACGATCTGGCACGTGTTATTGCAACATTGAACCTCCGATGATTCGTCAGGAATCCCAGGTTGAAGACTTTGTCAATCTCGTTATGCTTTACGGTTGACCTGACTGTTGAGATGATAATTATTTCCCTTTCTTGGCCCTGGAATTGCTCGACACTTCCGACTCTCAGTTCGGGCATCTCAAATGTCTCTAGGGCCCTCTTTATCTTGACAACTTGTTGACGATATGGAGTAATGACTCCAATATCAGCTTCACGAACATCACCATCCCTTGTCAGAGTCCTTATGATATTTACTACTTTACTAGCTTCGATTCTGTTAAACCATGATGGATTGTTGCCTTCTCTCTCATCGCATCCCTGAATTCCAACAAAAAGAACAGGGAACGACTTGTTGGGAAGACGAATGCAATCATAGACAGATGGCACTTCATCTCCCTTGCAAGCGATCAGTTGACTCCCGTAGAAAAGCTGCGATGGTAGATCTAGGATTGCCGGATGGCACCGATAGTTCCTCAGTAACTTCGTCACATAGTTAGGATCCTCCGAATAGTACTGCTGAAAGTCACGGAGCAGCCTTTCCAGATATGATGTTCCCAAACCATCAGTATTCGCTTGTTTACAGAAAACCACCGGTCCTAATTGCTTAGGATCTCCTGCTAATACAACCACGGTGTCTCTTCCACACAAACCCGACAAAGGAACCATTGCCTCTGGTTCACAAGATTGACCAGCCTCATCCAAGAAAATGTGTGTGAAATGCCCCCGACGAATACCCTCCGCCTGTAGGGTTGATGAACTCATGTAGGTTGATATAACTATCTTGTACCGCATTAATGCTCGCATTGGAGGGCACTTGAACACCATATCTTCGAAGAAGCAGAACCGGATAAAATCAGGATTAACATCAGCGTATTGACGACTAGGAGCATTTAACCTAAAGATGTCACTTGGGCGGATCAGATAGCTAGCAGATACCAGTTTTTCCAATACATGGTCAGCAGCACTATTGGAAGAGGCACATATGAGAACATTTGCCCTCCTATTGGATGTATAGAGCTGCAAAATGGCCTCAACAAGGGTCATGGTTTTGCCAGTACCTGGAGGTCCATATATCACGTATGGTGGAACCCCTCGACAGCCAAGTATCATCCCGACTGCATCTGCTTGCTCAGTGTTTATGTCAGGATTCAGAGGTTTAAATGGCACCTTCTTGACACTTCTATAACGTGATTGGGAGGGAAACAGAATGTCAGCTCCAATAAATTCTGCCTCATGGATAGACTTGTAGAGTCTTCTCATGTTCAATCTATTATATGTGAAGCTCACATCATACTTATTTCTGTCATGGTGAGCGATGTGAAACTGATTATCAAATTTCAAAAATATCTCATCAGCTTCAACCTTGTGAATGAAACCCTGAAGAAGAACAAATCATGATTCATGAATATAATTTGAAACTGAATACTTTGTTTATAAGAATGCCCTACAGATATTTGAATGCCAAAGGAAAAAAAGCACTAACTTGATAAGGCCGATCATTACTTCCAGCATGCCTGGCGACTATAAAGTCTCCATGGACTAGCGAAGGCCTTTTTTCTGCCAAACCAGGGACCTCAAGAGACAAAAAATCATTACCCCGCCTTCTCATCGAGACACGCTCCATGTCATACGATCTCATCTCCTCCTGCGAGTGGGCATCTCAAGTTAGCAAAAAGGATAAAAGCTTAACATGTCATACTACTACATGTGTTACCTCCAAATTAATTTCTTCCATGACTAAAAGAGTGCTAAAGAATTTCGCATAGTTTATCATGCTCAGCTCTTCAGATAGGACATCAGGTCTCTGTTTACACTCAATGAGCTCACGGATTTCTACAGGTATTGCAAACTGAGGTAACTTATACTTGAATCCTTGAGTGTGCTGCCGAATCGGCCGGCTACCTGGCACAAATGTAGCACTGTCAAATTTCTTTTGTTGAGGGCCGCGTCCCCTGGAATAAGGTTTATCAGAAAATAAGGCCATTGAAACATTATCATCGGCCAATAGAAAAGCCACACGCTCAATCTTCTCGTCCCCAATATCAACATGAACTATTGATGTATGTAAGCCAATTTCTTTTGGCATACAGGACAGCCAGATTGTTAGAGTTTGTCCAGGCTGAAGTGTACGATCTTCCACAGAGGTCAAACCAAGAAAAGCCTTCTTTGCCTCTTCATCAGCATCATTCGATGGTGGTCTCATCATTGACAACAAATAAGTATCTTCTGGATTTGAAGAGAAAATTCTAACACTCCACAAGTTTACAGGTTCAGAAGAGGTATTCTCTATGCAAATGGTATCTGCGGATGTTTCTCCAACAAGGACAGATTTAAGCTTGCCGTTCACAAAAGGGAAAGGAGAGGTAACACCCACAGGGCCATCATCAGATTGATAATCCTGAAGAGTGTTATCATTCTGAAAATCCATAAACTCTACTTCTGGCTTATCACCAGCCACTGAAAATTCATCATCCGAATGATTCCCCATCTTGAATCTTGAACCCTATAATATATACAATGTCGTAACAAAACCATTCAGGGTCCTCTCAAGATCGAGATAATATGGATAATATGATTTTTATTATTTTTATACAATGCATGTGAACTGATATCATAACCAAACATTAAATACAACATAGTTATCATAGATAACAAGGGAAAGAGTTCCCATCGTTTTGAAACAGTGTGATTTTATTTTTATCTGTAGAACTCAGGAGTTTCAGAAATTTTACGAACAAGATTCATGATCATCAGCTTTCGAGCAAGGGTTGGCGGCTAGGCTATGACAACGCTACTCCCTGCCAACTGAGCAGCGGTCCCTTCTTGAAATATTTACACTATTTGTGAACTGAACACTTTCCATGCATAATGTAACGGTACAAGTCAATATGAATTTCTGTCATTTAATTTTTTCGATAAAGATTCTGTCATTTAATTGTACTCTCTACAATCCGCATCCATAGATACAAATTTCCCACTCACGACGCCTATACTGACAGAGGCAATTTTGTGACAACACTATTTTCCTTCTTTGTGCAAGACATCATGATGAGGAACCTAGTCTAGAAATCAGATGTTCACTCGTTACAGTGAAGGCTAGATATCCTAACCATAATTAGAAGGGGCAGATCTGCACATCCCCATCATTCCACTACTGTTTCTCCTAAAACAGGACAAGAATTTCCAAAGGCATGCAGCAGCACAAACCGACCCTCGGATATATCTCCTCCCTAATCACATCATACTGGAGAGGGGTGGATCTAGAAGGTGAGCTGGGTGCGCACCAAGAAATTGTCGAAGGCTAATGGGGAATTTAACTAACCACTGGATGAATACAAGCTCACACCTCAAAGCCCAATCGGCAACGACTGCGGACACGGCGGAGACAGCAGGAACGCGATGTCACCGACGAGGAAGAACGGTACCGGCGATGGTGGCGGCGCGTGTGAGGGTTGAGGCCTTGAGGGCGTTTGGTGAGTGGGGGCGTGGGGTGGGATTGAGGCGGCAGCTGTAGGGTAGGCGGAGACAACAACAGAGATTCAGACCGGCGGCGGCGGCGGTGGCGGTAGATCAGCACCGAGGAGGAAGACAAATCAAAGGTGCGCGGAAGAGGGGTAGTGGATGAATCAACCGCAATGCTGCGTAAATCACTAAAAAAATAAAAAAGCAAGAGGGAATAATCACCTGTCCTCGCAGACGCAGGGCCGAGAATCGGGCAGGCCGACGATCGGAGAGGCAGGAGCCGCGCCGGATTGGACTAGACCTCGGCCGGACTGAGATCCCGTGCCCCGCCAGAGGCAGGTCACGGCGTGCCCCGCGGCACAACATCCACCCCTCGTTTTCAATCCAACGGCCCAGATTGAGCCAAAAAGTGATCTCGAAATTTAAATATTTCAGAAAAAATTGAAAAAATTCTAGTAGGTTGTACATGGTCCGTTATGTATTCTGTGAGATTTTCGTGTCATTTGGATTGTCCGTTTATGATTTATTAGCGTTTTAAGATTTAAATTTGAAAAGCTATTTAAAAATAAACCAATCATCCAAATGACACGAAAACCTCACAGAATACATAACGGACCACGTACAACCTACTAGAATTTTTTCAATTTTTTCTGAAATATTTAAATTTCTAGATCACTTTTTGGCTCAATCTGGGCCGTTGGATTGAAAACGAGGGGTGGATGTTGTGCCGCGGGGCACGCCGTGACCTGCCTCTGGCGGGGCACGGGATCTCAGTCCACCTCGGCCGAGGGGGCGGCGGTTGGAGGTGGGAGAGAAGGCATGAGCGGGTTTATGAGGGGGTTGATGGCTCTGAACCTCTGAAAAGAAAGAACAGAGGAGTCGAGCCAGGGGATCTCTATCATCAAGCTCTGGCTTTGATGGTTCCTATTGGTAAGCACATTGAAGAGCGTTGGACTTGGAATGGACGGACGAGATGAACGATCGGGCAGCATCCGGTGTCTCCATGGGTTATCCACCACAAACTTGTGAAGAACTCGATGAGAGTTGGGAGCACTTGTAGTCATTGTGCATAGTTGAATCGTGATTTTGTTTTATTTTACAGTATACCTACATTGGTTACAACAGATCGTTGCGAGCGCGGGATTTTATCTGAACTTCGTCCTTTTTTGTTACACAAGTTTAACTCCCGCGATGACTTCATAATTAACTTAATTTGCATTTAAGTGTGTTTCTTTTCTGCACAGGTGATCATTGTTTTTCTTAGATTACATGTCTTCAAACTCGAGCTTGGTTCCTTAACGCATTTTGAGTCATCGCCATCTATCTCCAAGGTTGGCCTCCCTCCCCTCTTGAGCATCTAGGTGGAAACTTGATTCTCGCAGTTGAAAATCGAGGAGTGCCAATAGCGGGTATACAAAATAATTTATATCATATATTACCTATACTAGCTAAATGCCCATGCGTTGCAACGGGAAAACAAATAATAATGTTCGTGATATTATGTTTCGCCAAAACACAACAACGATCAGCGAACGGCTGAACGTAGTGAAACACACCACCGAATTATTTTCGATCAGGATTCTTTGCCTTCAACGAGTCGGTGCTTCGCTACGGAGAAAACATCACGTTTAAATTGGAATTTGACTTAAATTATACAAACATCAATTTGCCAGTGAAGATAATATGTTAATATTTCCCTATGTCTAAGCTAACAATAAAGTAGGATGCATGCATATTACATGTTGAATTAGCACATCTAGCTTCACAAACCTGAAGGTGACTAAGATAACGTCGTTGTGGTTTCCACCAAATTCTTACACTGTGTTGCAGTACAGTTGCTCATTATTGCAGCAACCAAAGTTCACATCAATGCTACAATGGCCCTACAAGTCACAAAATAGAAGATGGGGTTACAATGCTTGGCCGCAAACAGATAATGCAGTCCATTCGTCATTAGCACCGACAGTACTAAGACATCCCAGAATAACAACTTTGTCTTGCGTTTCCACTAAACCATTTAGAAATGATTTTTGGTTAAAAGAGGCTTGATATTATCTCCCTAGATAGATGTCTCTTTTTTGTGTTCTCGTCTCCTGAGCTTCACATGTAGCCGTGGCGGCCATCTGTTTGTATTTCGTTTATCCTCTCCTTCTGTACAGTACAAAGTGTCCTCTGCGGCTCTGCATCAGCTGTAATCCATCCATATACCAGAAACCATACAATAGAAACTCGAGCACAAAGCGGAACCAAACATTCACTGAAGGTGATTACTTTGTGGAGAACTCCCAATGCTTCCACTACAGTTAAAAGAACTGTCCTACAAAACCAAATCTTCTTGGTTCAGAAGCTCATAGACTTTTATGGTTGTAGATTTTCTGTTGGACTTGGCACAGACCACATGAAGTCGTGAAATAGAAGAGCAATATAACTATTATATCCATCACCATAAGGAGAACTCCCAATGCTTCCACTACAGTTAAAAGAACTGTCCTACAAAACCAAATCTTCTTGGTTCAGAAGCTCATAGACTTTTATAGTTGTAGATTTTCTGTTGGACTTGGCACAGACCACATGAAGTCGTGAAATAGAAGAGCAATATAACTATTATATCCATCACCATAAGAAGTTGCTGGAATAATATGTACTGTATGAACGATAATAGTGCATGGTTAGGGTGCAGACGTAACATGCTTTGCGTGCAGCCCCTGAACGGACTCATCGAACACCTCCGCCACTGGTCAACGACGGGTCAGGGGCTCAGGGCTGCCTGATTGAATGGGAAGAAGCGGCGGATGGGAGAGCATACCGGCGTGAAGGGGGCCTTGTGGAGGGAGCCACGTCTTTTCCTTCAGGCTCGTGTTCCTCACCGACGCGAGGCGCTCGGGGCAGTGGTCGACGCCCACTGTTCCGGTTTGCAGGTATGGGGCATGGTGCCGCTGGCTCAGGTTGCAAGGGCGGGGTAGTGCGCCGCCGGTTGAGATGCAGGGAGGTGTAGGAAGCCGCCGATAGGCAGGACAGCAGGTGGACGGGGGATGCGCCGGAGTTGCGGTCTGGCGGTCGCCGCTGAGCTCGTTCACCTCCCGGTCGCCACCGACCTACCACTGCCGCTGCTTCCGGTCGCCGCCGACCTACCACTGCCGCTGCTTCCAGATCTGGCCGCCGCACCTGCCTCCGAGCTTGCGTCTACAGAGGGATGGAAGGAGTTAGCACGCCTTAGTCGTTAGTAAACCGCCGGTTGTTCCACCGCTGCCGTCCCCGCCACCGCCCCCATCGCCGGCCCCGTCGCCTCCCAATCGCGAGAGGGGTGGGAGACGAAGTTGCTCGATTTTCTTCTCTCAATCGGTACTGATTTGTCAGAGGGTGTAAATGCAAAAGAGAAGGCATAAGGTGGACTGCGGGTTGATTTACGATTCTTCAAGGGCTAAATTGAAAAACGCCGCGACGTACGCGTACCATGTCGTCTATTCATATTATATAGTAGAGATAAGCACGGGTTTTGAGCAACTTAAAGTCCATAGTGCGACAAAAAATTGTTTGTGTTGTAATTTTCATAATTTTTGAAGCTTTGTGTTGGATTTATGATTTTAATCAAGGATACCATAAGATTCTAGATCCCCACTATCATGACTACAAAAAAAAATGCATGTTGTCAAATGAGAGCCATAGATTTCAATAGTTGGAAATTTGGGTTTTAACTATTACAAATATTTTTTTGGATTTCATAAAATTCTTGGTATATCCATACAGTGTGGATTAGAGGTGGAGGGAGCTGGTTGGAAAGCGGTATCGGAAGCCAGAAACGATGTTGCAATGCTTAATCTCTAAAAGTTAAAATATAGCTAGAATTTTGTAACTAATTTGTTGGTAGCAGCCTATAAATATTATGAGCTAGCTAAGTAAATATCCTGGAGGTAAGTGTTGAAGATCTGCGCGGCGGCGCCGGCGGCTGCGACAGTAGTCTCTTCGGAGGCGGTGCGGAAGACTTCCCGCCTGACTGGTGGTGGGCTCCGACGATCCATGGTTTGGGGAGCTTGGGCAGTGGCGCGTCAACGGCAGCTTCGTCGTCGTCTCCGTCGTCGGGACTCAGTGGACCTCGTTATAATTTTACCTTTGTTCTGGGTCTTTCTGTAAGAGTGCGGATCTGATGTACTTTCCTCCTTTCGCAAAAAAAAAAGTGAAATTAAAAATATTAGTTAAGGACTTGCTTGGTTGTGAGGATAGACGTCTCCACCATTTGGTTCACACTTCTCGGTTGAATTTGATCCGGTAAGTCTATAATGTAAGTGTTATTTACGCCGATAGGTGCCATATACGACACACTCGTCACAAAGAAGTGGGCGATGATCATTACGTTTTATGGATGGTACGTAAAAATCTCATGTCTTAAATTTTGCGAAATATATGCAATGAAGATACTCATGGTATGGTAGGTTAGGATATCATAGGAGCTAGTATGCACATTTCCTTGGCTATACGCTATAAATTGCACCGAATTCATCTTGCAAGATCTATACGACGGGATGGTTGGTACCATTCTTTCCTAAACCATTTATCTATTGCTACTATCCGGCTCCCTCACACTAAAATTTCAGTTCGATAGCCAGCGGCAGCATTGGTCGCTGGAGATTGGTAGCAATTAAAGTTCCACGTTGTACCTTAATAACATGGCATGCAACCTTGCATGTTCTTGAGAAAAAAAAGTCCCATGTTGCGAACCAGGGCATGCATGCGAAACTCGTGATTTGTCCCGGGCCGTATCGCAGAGGGGCCCTTATCCAGGAGCCTCAGGCCCGTACCGAGCACGAGCAACCCGTGGCCGTGGGCCATGATACCAAGCGGCACGAGGTTTGGCTGGGCCGTCCGGCGCGCGCGTTCCGCATCTCCTCTGTGGCAGAAAAAACTTTCCTCAGTCGTCAACATTGTGGGGTCCCGATTTTCCGACGACCCACAGCGAACGAGCCCGGTGTATCCTCAAGCGCCGCCGCACGCAACTCGCGTGTGGCATGGCGAAAAGGAAACCGTCGACCCATGGCATCGGTCGAGGTGATACGAATGATCACGTCGCACATGCGGCATGCCCATCGAACGAACGAAATCATGAGCCCTCACCTGCATTGCATGCATATCATGCAGCCGATCGATCGACCCGATGGATGGATGCGATCCGATCAGGCACCCACACACAGCTTTGCTTTGGCCTAGCTTTGTCTGTGAAGGAGGAGCGACGCTCATCGCCGCGCCGTGGAGGAGACGGCCGCGGCATTGTTATCTGCGAACGCCGCGCACCACGGCGTTCACCACCGCGCGGCCGGCTACACATGCGTCGCCCTAGAACGCCGCCATGGCCGGTGGAGGTCATCCCGGCAGGGTACCACACGTCGTCTCTGCTCCGGAGCGAGCACGATGGCGACGCCCGAGGTTCCTAGCGGCGATCGCGACGCCGACTCGGTTGCGACGCTCGAGCGGGACTCGCCGGGCCTCATGGCCACACTGGCGAGCTCCGCGCAAATGGCGGCCTCCTCCTCCTCCGGCGGCGCCTCCATCAGCCATGCGTCGCGTCAAGACGACGCCTCCAGCAGTCGTGCCGCCTCCTCCTCCACCTACGTTGTGCTCGACGACGGCAGCGACTGGGATGACCTCAAGTAGTTCAGGTTTAGGTTTTCAAATTCCGTTCAAATATTTTGTAATATGCAATGATTATTAATGAAATTTATAAACCATTTAAAATTTATTTATATTCAGTTATGTTTTTTTTTCGTCGTTGTGTGTTGCACCCCATTGCGGCGGACATATGTCCGGCACCCCCAATTAAGACCCAATTAAGGTGTCGGACACATATTCGGAGGGTGCCGCTCGAGATGCTCTTATGCGCGCCTAGGGAACCGGACGGCGCGCGAAATCGGCTTGCAGTTTGATCGATGGACGTGACTCGTCGATCGATCCACAAGTATTCAAGTACGTAACGTGACACCTGACAATGACTCACCGCTCACGACTCTCGTACGTTACGTACGTATGTTGATTGATTGAACTGGCCGTGGCATTGCATTGCATGCACTGATGCACACATGCAACTATGCAAGCCCATATGTGCGTGGAAGCAAAAGCTCAAAAACTAAAAGACAACATGCCGCTACTATCGATCCCGGCCTCAAACGTACTAGTAACTCATGACTAGGTAGATACTCTTTTCATTCCAAATGACATGACACAAGTTTGTGTAAATACGCTTATTTTAGTGTATAAATGCATTCCTATTTAGATATACATGTGTCATCCAATTTGGAACGGAGAGAGTAGTTTCCTTCTCCAGCTACAATATCAATTCCTTCAAAACGAAGATCGAAAGAGTCTTTTTGGTACACACTACACAAATGGTTCACATGCCATATGTGTCATGCAAGAGAAATGCATGTGTACAAGTCAGAATGCCGCATGTGGTAGTATACCATTTACGTAGTCGCACATAAATGCATCTTGGATGTGCATGGAAAAAACTAGACGTAGCAAGGTCGATCGTACGTTATCTTTTGCTCGATCAACTTGTTTCTTTCCAAGCCAAAAGCCTTTAATTTCTCCGGCTCTCAAAGCCAATCCTAGCTTGCTAGCTAGCATGTGTTGGTTGCTTCCCACTAGCTAGCCAGATGCTCGATCTTCCCTGTCCTTGGTCGTCCTGAAGTGACCGACGGAATAGCAAATGCTGACACTATACAAAGCTTAATTGATGTGTTGTGGGTAAGCAGTATGTTTTTCAGCTTCACTAGGATGTTTTACAAAGTGTGTCGATGTCGATTTTCGCAGATTATTTTGACTCATTCACACTGCATCATCCCGCATGTTGTTAGTTTCAGCATCACTTTACCATATGGAGACCAACTTTGCATGCATGATTGTGACTCGTCGCATGCAGTGAAAACCATGACGGACACCCTTGCTTAAGAGACAAGTATGACAACATGCCGCTACTATGGATCCCGGCCTCAAACGTACTAGTAACTCATGACTAGGTAGATACTCTTTTCATTCCAAATGACATGACACAAGTTTGTCTAAATACGCTTATTTTAGTGTATAAATGCATTCCTATTTAGATATACATGTGTCATCCAATTTGGAACGGAGAGAGTAGTTTCCTTCTCCAGCTACAATATCAATTCCTTCAAAACGAAGATCGAGAGTCTTTTTGGTACACACTACACAAATGGTTCACATGCCATATGTGTCATGCAAGAGAAATGCATGTGTACAAGTCAGAATGCCGCATGTGGTAGTATACCATTTACGTACTCGCACATAAATGCATCTTGGATGTGCATGGAAAAAACTAGACGTAGCAAGGTCGATCGTACGTTATCTTTTGCTCGATCAACTTGTTTCTTTCCAAGCCAAAAGCCTTTAATTTCTCCGGCTCTCAAAGCCAATCCTAGCTTGCTAGCTAGCATGTGTTGGTTGCTTCCCACTAGCCAGATGCTCGATCTTCCCTGTCCTTGGTCGTCCTGAAGTGACCGATGGAATAGCAAATGCTGACACTATACAAAGCTTAATTGATGTGTTGTGGGTAAGCAGTATGTTTTTCGGCTTCACTACGATGTTTTACAACGTGTGTCGATGTCGATTTTCGCAGATTATTTTGACGTACTCTTTCACACTGCATCATCCCCGCATGTTGTTAGTTTAATTTCAGCATTACTCTACCATGGAGACCAACTTTGCATGCATGATTGTGACTCGTCGCATGCAGTGAAAACCATGACGGACACCCTTGCTTAAGAGACAAGTATGACGATTTGACGGGACATGCATGGTCGATTGTCTTTAACCTTCTACTCATGAGTACTACGTACGCATCCATGCTTTCAGTGATAGCTAGCGGCGCTTTACACTTTTATTATGCACTGTGGCTGTGCCCGTGTCGATCTTCCCATGCATGCATGGCAAAAGCGTGGCATTGTCCATTTGCACTTCATCTTGCACATCTCTCTAGCCCTGCAAAGCATACACACGCAAAGAGAAAGAACATCTTACTAAAATGGTACACGCCGGGTGCACATATCATTGACGCGATGCCCATTCCGGTGAGCAAATTATATAGCAGAAATGGTGCAATAGCAAATGTCAGAAATGCACATGGGATATATAGCAGTTATATATATGGGACAATATATGCAGGGTGCACTAGTGCAATAGATCGTCCAAATATATGCAGGGAGTAATTATGAAGTCAGAAATGCACATGGATATATACAGAGTGCACTACTGCAACAGATCGTCCAAACATATTCATTTGGGAGGTATTCATTGTTGAATTTGTGTTTTACACACACCCTCGGATGGATTTGAGTTTGAACTTGGAACTTGTTTACAGAACTTTATTTTCTAGCATATAATTATTTATTAAGTTTTTGGAAACTTAGATCTTTCATGGTTTTCACCGGTTTCTAATTCTAGATCACGGGGAGCATGATGCCCGGTGTGGAGTAGCAGCTTTCTAATTCAAATTGGGAAATGACAATCCGCAACTAGTTGCACCCGCAACTAGTTGCCGGATACCCCACTTCCGAGTTTTCAAAAATCGCGAAAAAAATCATGGACATGGGTCATGTTGAATCTTCGATACCCAGAAAATTTCATCCAGAAATATTATCATATGTGACCTGTACAAAAAAGACAAATGAAAGTTTGAAATGTAGACTACATTTCAAACTTTCATTTGTCTTTTTTGTACAGGTCACATATGATAATATTTCTGGATGAAATTTTTTGGGTGTAGTAGATTCAACATAATCTATGTCCATGATTTTTTTTGGGATTTTTGAAAACTCAGAAGTGGGGTATCCGAAAACTAATTGCACCCGCAACTAGTTGCGGAACAAACAATATGTGTTGCATGTGCGAACAAATCACCTGGGCACCAACATGCATGCATTATACTGCTACACTGGCACCCTGGCCAATCATTAGTCTAGACTAGACACAATCAACCCAGAAATGCATGCAAAATCCAATCGATGGAGTCCATATAAAGATTGCTTGGGCCCATGCAAAGTAAGTATGGCTCACCACTATTCACCATGAATGCCTATGGGGTCTACTTACTCCCAGCAGGGAGGGAGCCACAAATCTCTCTCCAGCCGTCGTGTCTTCTCATGCATGTACGCTTTTCTCCGATCACTTCAAACTCAAAGATCAAAGCGTCTAATGTGTCATAGTCAATTTTTCCCATACTAGAACGATCTTCCCAAGCCTTTCACCCATACTGTGCTATTTTATATACTAATTACTAGACTAGATGATACCCGGCCAGTTGTAGCTAAAGATGGGATTTGATTTTCTAAATATTTAACAGACTGTAAATTCACTCATAAGACCTGCAAATTTTTTGCAAGAAAAAATAACATAAAAGACTAAAATATAAATAAAAAAGAGAGAAGTGTAGCAATCTTTTCCAACAATAAATGCAGGAACATTTACTTGTGACTATGTAATAGAGTTATATTGGCAGGTGTGAATATCGTAAAGTTAACTATGAAATTGTTCCCTCTTCCCAAAACAACCGCCACAACCCTAAATTATATCACATCTGCTCCTCGTCTCCTCGGACCCCGATGGAAATTCGATGGGCCCCCGCCTACTCTGCTTGTCGCGTTGAAGCAGCGGGAAGGGGTGGTGACCTCGGACAACTGTTGGGTGGTGTAGTTAGCTGCTTAAAGTTAGGCTTGATCAACCGACAACGATGCTATGGTGGCGATGTGGCGGTATTGTGCAAAAATAACAATAAAGGTTCCCCGACTCCTCGTGGTCGCTGCTCTTTTGGAGTGGTGGATCAAGTTTTCTCTTCGTATTTGACAGGTGTCTACGAGTCTCGGTTCTTTTGTTTCTCCACCAACCAGTTTGGTTTCATCGTGGAG
Source organism: Poa pratensis (assembly GCA_947311845.1). Lineage (NCBI taxonomy): Eukaryota > Viridiplantae > Streptophyta > Magnoliopsida > Poales > Poaceae > Poa > Poa pratensis. The sequence continues at coordinate 11,401,622 of CAMZMU010000054.1, forward strand.
TTAGTGAGGTCAGGTCTACCTGGATCTATCTAGCTAGCTGGTCTGTGGTCGGTTGTGGAGTTAATGGGTTACGATCATCAATTTGTTTCATCGCGGAGTTAGTGAGGTTAGGACCACCCCTTTTCATCAATTTCTTCTCCGAGGCAGCGTCCATTTCTCAGATCACTATCGCCGGCATAACCTCGCCCTAACCGGAAACTTCCTGGCAGACACGTCAACAGCGTTTTCCTGTCTCTGACATGGTTCAGTGGTGTGAAGGAAACATCGGGATTCGCTCACAGCGTGCCACCGGCCAATGCAGGAGGAAGATCACGTCGATTTCTCCTAGGGACTTACGTGTAATTTATTTAAGGATGATCCTGTAAGAGTTGGTTGATCTTAATATATGGCCTTTGGCAAGTAGGGGCAGAAGCTCCATTTTATTGATATTGCAAAACCAAAAGATCAAATTTGCATTTCAGTAGTTAGTAGTTGTGAACATACAACTTGTATACAAAGAATATAACACACATACAGACGTACACAAGTACAATTGCATGTAGGTTCGAACACTACTAAACTGTAGTTTCTTTTTCCTGATCTGACAGTGTTAATTTGAGAAAACTGTAGGTTTGAAGTGTGACAATATTTTAGTACATTATATAAACTTCTTTCGGCCTGCGTGCTACCCTTTCTCTGGTTTCTACTGGGGGCAGTGATTTGCTTCAGGAAGCAATATCAGATACTACAGATGATCGTAACCCATTAACTCCACAACTGTTGGCGTGGATGATGAAGATTGATGTCCTGTGCAGCTAGCCGATCTCCCTCAGGCCTCAGGACTGAATCACACACAGCAATAACCAGAACCCTGAACCACCTGCAGATCATCTTCAGGGTGCACTCAATCTGCTCATCATGAAGCAGCAAATCATTCCCACGCTAGACCTCCTACCGCTTGCGTGCACTCACACAGCCCACAAAAACATAAACAAAATCTAGCAATATAAAACTTCTTTTTGTAGATCTCCTGATTTCATCAACACATACATCTGTTGGCTTTTCTTGCCAAGAAACACTGGTGCAGTGAGGGCACTGGGCAATTTTCCTGAAGGCTGGTGCAAAACGTGACAGGTAGCCTTTTTGTCAGCTCAGTTGATTCAGACAATGCTGAACAAACAGGGAGAGCATGGATGAACAATGATGGCCCTATGCGCCCTTTTCCATCCATGGAGATGATATGTGAGCAATGCAGGCATTCATGGCCCCCAATTTTTCCTAGCTTTTAAACTGCACACAGAGAGGTAAAACTGTGCAAAGGACTGCTACGGAAATTCACTTTGGCACATAGTCGTTGCTGTCTGGAAACAGGAGAGAAAGGGAAATAATGTTGCCATACAATGTACATATCTGAAGAGGAGAAAAACAGCTGCTGCACGATTTCCAATGTCTTCAGAAGTAGTATCTTTGCTGGGGTGGCCAATGTCTCCTGGACTTGTGATTGGATCATCGTACTATCTGATATAGAAGCAAGCCATGGGTGTGCCATCTGGGTTCCCTGTTACCATCTTTGAATTCAGTGAAACAATTTGAGTAGCCACGCCCACCAGCTGCAGTATCAAGTATCTTTGTTCAGATTTCAGAGAACATCGTCGTCACCTGCAAAGAACAGAGGATAATTAGGATCGATGGCTCGTCAGACCTCTTCTTATTCACCATAAATGTATACGTTGTAAATTAAGTGTATCATAGTTGTACGGCTCAGTTACCTGAACTGTGAGCTAGCCAAACACTTGTTGCATTTCTGAATATGTCCAATGTGAAAGTGTCTGGTTTTGATAATTTCAGTCAGCTCTGATGTGCTTAGCAAGTCAACAGCATTGATCAAGACATACTGATGCCACTGATCACCTATCAGAAGCTTAAACTTATGTCCAATTTTTCCCGGCCAGTGCGCTCTCCTTCAACAATTTAGCCTGTCACAGAAAAAAATATTAGTGTTTTTCTACCACATTCATTTGACTGCAAATCAAACCGGCCTCGAAACTATACCTTTTCATCACTAGTTATAGGACTGAACATTCGGAGGATGTCGAAGTTCTTGAAAACTTTCAGTAGAAGTTAAGATCAGTGTATCCATACGGATTGATGTCGGTATATCCATATGAGTAAGGCAGTAGTTCCCCGATGTCCAACTGAGAGCTTGAACAGCTCATTTTTTGAATTCGGCTATGATTGATCGACTCCACTTCGGCACTAAAGACGCTGTAGACCGGCCTATGATCCGAGAAACGAGATTCGCCACGAACATATGACAATTGACCAAGGCCCCTTCCATACCACAAAATGCGATCACACCTGCACGGCAAAATTAACAAAATTACTTAACTGTACAAAATCCGGCAAATAGCTGGCACGATAATGTAATGTACCATGCAGGGGTTCTCCTCTTTTCCTTTTGGTTCATGTCATCTCCAGCATACTTATCAGAATTGTTCGAGTATTTGTATGTCGGGGGGAAGTATATTCTCCCTTCACTCCACCCGACAAACACTCGCCCGCCTCTTTGTTCGATCCTTAACTGAAAGTGTCAAGTCCACATGTCAGTGAGATCATACTACAATGTGTGATCATTTTCATAATGAGAACAACGAGGACTCCTCGGCTTTTGCCGGCCTATTAGTAATCTTGTAACATGTTAAAGTAACAAAATGACAAGACAAAAGCACTGATTGCCGGTGACACAACAATTTTACAGCTTTCCAGGCCCCCCAACGGTACACACACATACACAAATTGTGTTCAAGAAGGTTTGCAAGCTCTCACCTGATCTTTCTCCAGCAATGCTTTCCAATTGCGCATCTCCACCAGGGCCTTCACTGACCGATACGAAAGTGCGATTCGGTAATTTAGGTCCCCGAGCCAGATGACACGACTGAAAGGAAAGACACGTTAAGGGCCCCAATATTACACCAAATGCACATGAAACAAGCTTTATGAGACAATTTTTAAGGTTCTTTGCTTACTCATGCTCTAAGATAGTTTCCGGCGAGCGCTCATAGTGCCCATAAACCATTGGGAACCTGGTCTTCCTGAGGATTTCAAGCACATCCGAATTACGGCGCATCTCATCGCCTTCCTTCTGCCCCGACGTCAGGTGGCTGCAGACGAAGCAGAAGCTTGTTTGGTGCAATGTCATGCTAATCGAAATTGAACCCTGGAAAACAAATCCTTTACGGTTGAATACCTATGCTAGCAATGCTTCTTGTTTGTGATCAGTTGATACAAGAATTACAGAAATCACAATAGCTAAATAAACATTGGAACAGTGACCAACCTTATTTCCAAGGTAGCCCATCAATCCTCTCCCAACACAAGAAACCTTGAGATTTCTTATGTCATCCCTTATGTCCTTCCGAGCCCAAATCATCAGAAACAGTCCCACCATTTGCTTGCTCGCAACCAGGCAATATCTGAACATCAGATTGTGACACAGATTATTCACTAAATCTCTTTAACCACAAAGTACTTTAGCTCAATAAATATGTATGGAAAACCTGAAACCTGAAGTGTACCTAGTGTGACCAGAAGGTGGTCTATGGCTATCGTCCAAAGACGGCGCGTGGCCATACCCGTAGGACATAGGCGAGTACACCGTGCTGGGCGACTCCCCGGTGTTATTGTCGTCGTCCGACGACCCACCCCACCGGCAGTGTGCCTCGTAGTCACTGGGCCGGCGGGAGCCGTACATCGCCCGGTCGCAGACGCTGTATCGGCGCTCCAATCTGGGCTGCGGGGCCAGGATGTCGCCCTCCATCCGCAGGCTCCGGCTGTGGAACGACCGGCGGTGGAAGAAGGCCGCGTTGTTGGTCTGATGCCGCGACGACGAGAGCCCCTCGAAGTCGTCGTCCACCTCCGCCACCGGGTCGGGCGGCGCCGGCGACGGCGTCCGGAAGCTGCCGCTGGCGCTGGCGCTGGCGCCGGGTAAACTGTTGAGCGTCCTCCTGATCAGCGACACCCACTTCCTCGCCGGCCCGTTGTCCTCCGTGCCCAGCACGTTCCCGGCGTTCAGCGGCACGATCTCTTGGAATCTTGACGGCGGCGGCGGCATCAAAACCCCATCATACATGGTTGGATGAATGGATTCAGAGGTAGGAGGAGACAGGTGAAATTGACATACCCGAGGACGTAGATGTCGGCGGGCGGCGCGGCGTGGAGCCAGTCCTCGAGGCCCATGGCGCTGGGAGGGGATCGGCCGCCCACATTCCACGTTGCAACAAAGATCCTAGTGTTTTTTTATTTTATTTTCCAATAACAGACAAGAGGAGAGAATTACACACGGGCAAGAAACAATGTGGAATCAATCAATCAACAGCAAATGCAGAGCGGCGAACGCACCTGTAGTCCATGGTCACCGTGGCCTCGGCGGCGTCGAGGTCGATCTTGCCCCGCCTCGAGTGCTCGCGGCTCCTCCTGGACGGCCTCTCCGTCCTGCTCTTCTTGGCCGTGCTGGGCTCCCTCCTGGCGAAGCTGCTGCCCCTCCACTCATCGTCGTCGTCGCCGCCGCCTCTCCTCCCGGTCGCGGCGGCGTCGTCGGCGTGGTAGTCGTGGGCCTTGCTCCTGATGTTGAACCACTTGCGCACCAAGCTCTTGGACCACGACAGCTACAGCAACAACAATGTGGAACAGCCATGAGGAAACAGAGGAGGAATTGCATGCTTTCAAGACAGAGAGGGACAGAGGAGTGGAATGGGGAGGAGGAGATAGGGGTACCTTGCTCTTCTTGGTGGAGTTGCAGCCATCTCTCATTGTTTCCTCAGGTTAGGGGAAGACCAACACACGAGCCCAGGTTCGAAGCTGCTGCCGGCTGCTGCAACAAATGGGCTCGGTAGCAAGCAGAGGGGCCAGGGAAGAGGAAGAAGGGGTCGAGACAATGCGTCCACTGTTTGGCCTCACTCACTCTATAAACAAAGAATTGTGATTTGACGGAAAGAAGCCAGAGGATTGATGAGGATGAGAACAAAATGTGGATTCTCTCTGGGGGATAGACAGAGGCTGGATAACACTGCTACTAATGTTGAAAACAAATGCAGCCGATGCCACTCCTACTACTTGCTAGCCTACACTACGAGCTCCTCGGCTTCTCGGAGGAGGAAGAGGAGAAGAGTGTGTCGAGTGACTGAAGAAGAAGGCAAGACAAGAGGAGTGAAAGAGTAAAACCTGAGCCGTTGCTTGTGTAGTGTGTGAGTGAGCTTCAAATACGTGTGAGGGTAGAAGAGAATAAAGTGCTTGCAGAGAGAGGAGGGAGGAATCTTAGGATGGTCAGTGTCTCTGCTTTTTATCGCTGCTCCAGCAAAACCCAAGGAGGGCAAGCCATGCATGCAAGCAATACCCTTCGGGGGAAAAGCGTGCCGCAGTGCCAGCATTTGAGCATGTGGCCGACTGCTCAAACTTGGGAGGGAAAAACCTGGGATTTTGGTACATCATGATCTGATAATACACACACTGTGCTTATTTGTTCACTAAATTAAGGAGCCATTATCCCTGAGGGTCTCTTTGATTCAAAGGATTTCCAAAGGAATTGTATAATATTTCTACACATAGGATTTTTTTCCTATAGAGTTAATTTGAGTCAAATGATTGAATTCTCCAAAATTTGTGTGTATTGCTTTCCTACACTACAATTTTATATGATTTCTAACAAGAGGTGAAACCTTTTGGAAAAACTCCTGGTGCTCGTCTCTCTCCCACTGGCCATTCTTCAGGCAGCAGAGAAACAAAGAGAGGAAGAGCAGTTGGGGAGTGAGGAACAAAAAAAGAGAAGAAAGATAAAGTCACGAGGCGATCTCACTAGCTTTTTCCTCTCTTCCTAGATGTTTTTTCTCCTTGCGTTTTGGGTACCCGTGTGTGCCCTAATTTGTTTGTTTTTCCTTGTTCTTTTCCCTGCCACTGTTTCTGGCTTTCGATACGCTTCGGTACTCACGACCGACTGACTGGTCTTTGCTGCTTAGATCTTGTGCTCCTGTGCGTACAAGTACGGCTAGGGGAATGTGAGCTGGAATTTTCACACGCTTTTATCTGCATGCCAGAAGACAATCTCCATCCATGTGTAGTACTGTTTGCCATTTTTGCTAATATGCATGGCCAGAAGACTATTCTAATATGCATGGCTTGCCCTCCAAGGAGGGCAATCACCATATTAGTATAATTTTTGCTGGTCGTAGTACAATTATCTACTCCTTTTAGACAAAAAAAAATGATACAAGTACTCCCTCTATCCGGAAAAGAATGCCACAAAAATGATTGTATCTAGACATATTTTAGTACTAGATACATCTATTTTAGGAACATCATGTTCCGAACAGAGTGAGTATCTAAAATACATCTAAGAGATGATTTCGAGAGAAGGGAAAGAAAGGCAGGTGCAGCTGTTACTCACCTTGCCTTGGTGCATGCCAGAAGACAATCTTCATCGATGTGTAGTACCGTCCTTGGCAGCTGTGTCTGTTACCATATTATAATTTTTGCTGGTCGTAGTACACAATTATCTACTCCTTTCAGACAGAAAAGAAAAATTATACAAGTATCTAAAATATATCTAAGGCCCCACTTGGATCGTCGTTAATTAGGCAAAACGATCGCGTAGATTTACAGAGGGTCGGAGCTCCTGCTGAAAACACGACCACGCAAGGAAACGTGTCGGGCAGAAATACCGAACCGTATTTCCTCCCAGTGATCGGGCCTAAGAGATGATTTCGAGAGAAGGGAAAGAAAGGCAGGTGCAGGCGTGCAGCTGTTACTCACCTTGCCTTGGTGCAATATGCAGGTTAATCAGAATTTGTGTGGGTACTTAGGGCACCCATTCATGCCACAGAAATGCGATCGTGGTGGAACTGAGCCCGGATGGGAATTGATTGCCCGTTACGTTACTCCATTACGGCCACACGGCTTCGTCTGCTCACGGTGTTGGGGTGTCGTGTTGTTTAGTACCTTTGTATCTTGCATTGGGTGCGTGTGTGGTGGCGTCGAGTTGGACTGGAGTTATATAGTCGTTGATTTATTTATAAAGCGGGACGAAGACCTATTTCGAGACAAAACAAAACCCATCACCAACATCACCCAAAATGTGGCACAATGTTTCCCCACACGTCCCACCCTAAGGCGCGTCAATACGTTTTACCTCTTCGTCAATCTTCTCAATACGCGCATCACTCTTGAAATTCCGTCATTGACACTGATAAATATAATGCACCTCACTTAAAGATAGGTTAACCGAATTAAATGGCCATTTTTTAGAACAGATGCTCCCGTTGGTTATTACTATTTGCTCATACTTTACCCCACTTTGAAACACTCGCTCTCAAGCTCTCGTGGTTTAAATCTTTCTAACTAAGTAGTACCTCATATCAAAAAGAATCTTGTTACCTTGTTTATTACATGGACTATATGAATCTTCCTTCTTATTAGCAGGCCCGTCTATGAGGGCGAGCGAAGTGATCGACCGCACAGGGCCCCCGAAATTGTGGGGCCCCCACTTTAGTTAATTATCTAATACATTACGTATAGGCTTAAGGATTTATGGAGTTAATTAGGAAAGAAAAAGAAAGACCAGAGGCCCAGCAGCGCCTGCACCAAGCCCAGCTAGCGTGCGTTCGCAAGACCCGTCACGTTTAGATCTCCCACCTGTTGCCGCAACAAAATCCAGATCTATACTGTTAGGGCTGCTGTTGACTAGTGGAGGTTGCTCAAGTTTAGTCCCACCTCGCCTAGGGGAAGAAGCCACACCCAACTTATAAGAGAGAGATTCCTCCTCCTTTCAGTCCGGGCTTTTGGGATGGAATGGACTCTCCTCTTGTAGTTGGGTCGTGTGCGCATAAACGTCTGAAACTAGGCCGAGTGCTGGGCTAAATCTGAGTGGATGCTAACATCTGGTATCAGAGCCAGCATTGCCATGCCTGCCTGGGGGGCTTCCCAGGTGGATGGGATGTTAGGGATGTTAGGGCTGCTGTTGACTAGTGGAAGCTGCTCAAGTTTAGTCCCACCTCGCCTAGGGGAAAGGCCACACCCAACTTATAAGGGAGAGATTCCTCCTCCTTTCAGTCCGGACTTTTGGGATGGAATGGGCTCTTCTCTTGTAGTTGGGCCGTGTGCGCATAAACGTCTGAAACTATGCCGAGTGCTGGGCTAAATCTGAGTGGACGCTAACATATACTCACAGAAACAAATCCCCCATCTTTATATTTCCCCAAAATAAAATCTACTAATCTCTGTGACGCATATCTCTGAGTCCGTCACAGCCTACTCCGGCCGGCCGGCGCGATCTCCAACGCCACGAGCCACTCGTCGCCTGGCTGGACGCTCTTGACTCCTATTTCATGAAGTCAAAGCTATCAAGATTTCATTGCCACCAGCACCAACCCATCACCGATTCAACGAAATTGCAAAACATGGTCAAAGCCATCGTCGGAGTTAGAGCATCTCCAAGCGGAGCCCCCAAATCCGGCCCCCAAAGTGTCCGCGGACACGTCCGGACGTGTCCGCGGACAGCCTCAAAAAGTGGCCTCCTCCAACCGTGTACCCCAAAATCACCCCAAATTGTGGGGTCACTTGCATGTGATTGGTGGAGAAGGAGAGAGAAGAATCAATGAAGGACAAAAGAAAAGAAAACAAAGGAAAAGCTGTCCGCCCGGACGCGTCCGGTCGCGTCCGGTCGCCCCCAAACCCTCCCCACATATGGGGTGGGTTTGGGGGTTGCCGGACAGCCCGGACCTATGAGGAGTGTTTGGAGACCATGGTTGGGTGCATGTTTTTACCTCAAACCTTGTCCGGGCTGTCCGCCTGGACGTTTGGGGGCGGTTTGGCAACTCCGCTTGGAGATGCTCTTAGAAGACCGAAAGTAAGTCGATTGTTTTCGTAAATTGCCATTGCAGCTCGTCTAGGTGCTGTCAGAACTATGCAGTGCAGATTACAGTAGCAGAAAAATTAATACGGTGGTAATTATTTATCAACAAATTGCAATATGCTTGTTGCTCGGCAGCTGAATTGTTTCGCAGTAGTTGGCTAGTTGTTCATGTTTGTGACGCGTCCGTGATTTTCAAGACGGATTATTCTTTTCAGGAGAATATGAGGTAATTAATATTTGGTATATGTAAAATATTGTGCAATCAAAAATAAAATTTATGTAAGTAAGAACAAGTATGCTTTAGTTATATGATTTTTTTTTCAAAAAATGGGGCCTCAAGCAGCATTTCGCACCGGGGCCCCCAATTTCTGGAGACGGCCCTGCTTCTTAATGCAACCCCATGAGTGCCACTTAACTCGCAAAGACATACCAAAACTCCTTGGTTAGTTCACCAAGGGCAACTTACAATTGTTTACCGTACCAATAGATCACTTGATCCGACGCGATACATCATTTATGGTTGTGTGTTGACAGATTGATTTTTCTAGCGGTTGTGTGCCTTGTGTGGGATAGCCATCGGGTCGTTGCGACGGTTGGTGGTGGCCAACGGTGTTTGGTGTGCTGGTGTTTGTGGTTGCATAGTTTTGCAATGTGTTTGTAGTGGTGGCGATGCGCTCCCATGTCGGGCTGACTTGGTTCACCACTACGTGTCTCTTTGTTGGCAATGGTTGTATCCCCTCCCACAAGGTACATCGAGGTGGATTGATTGCGACATTCTGCACGAAAGCCTTGACCAAATGGGCATTGACACCTGTGATGGAGGCTCTCGTGGGGCGCTTTTATCCTCGTTTGAGATGGCATTCAAGAGTTCTTCTCAAGAAGGTGACAAACCTTGGCCCGAAAGAAATGGCCCGGGGAGAAATCTAGTTGATGGGCGATGGAGGGATCAGATAAGTGATCCATGCCCACTCCAACCATGGTCGCTTGTGGTTGAGATCACAGATGTCGGTGGAGAGAAGATTGTTTCTCATAAAACATGTAATCAAGGGGTTTGCTAGGGAACCCTCTCAAAAACTGAAAAACAGCTTATGTCGTATGCTTATCGCTAGGTTCTAGTTCAAAGCCTATTTTTACTCTATGTATTGGAGTTATTGTGATATTTAGACCAAATTATACTATTGGCAGTTTATATTTTACAATTGGACTGATCTAACTCAAGTTATGTTTTCTACTCCCTCCGTCAATGAAAGGATGTCTCAACTTTCTCTAAATTTGTATGTATCTACACACTAAAGTATGTCTACATACATGAATATTTAGATAAAGTTGAGACATCCTTTTATGAATAGAGAGAGCATATATTTGTACTTGTAAACCGTGACACCCCAGTATTATGTAGATCCCACTGCGTCGACCTGATTGTTGCAAATCGCATCTGCTAGCCACCGGACGAGCATGGCACACATGCACCAATGCCTGAATCGGCACTCTCTTATCTCCAGCCGCATCGCCATATTGGCACACCGGCGGCCGATTGCCCCCATCAGGCCACTCTGAACCGACCGCCGCCTAACTTAAACGCTCAGAGACATGCCGCCCAAAAGACCTCGCATCGTCATGGAGCGGAGACGCAAACATGGCGCGGTGTTGTTGCGACGGTTACAGTCAAGTGTCCTTTCTGAATCAACCTTCGTCCGAGCTTACCGATCCTGGACTGTTCATGCTGGCTGTACTCGTCAACAAGATAACACTTGCAGCAGCAGCCTTTGTGTCTCGTGGGTACCTGAACAGGTGAGCTGCGTTGCAAGCTGCTCGCCGGAGGACGCCGGACGGACCGCGAGATCTTCAGTACATGCACGGAGGATAATCGCCGATCTCAGCGTTAAAACCGACCAGATGTTGATTCTTCTTCTGCCATCTTGACCGACCGGTTTTTGCTCTGGCCCCCTGGAGTTGAAAGGACTCGGGGTTTCTTATCGGTTCTTTATTTGACCACGGCGGGAACAGTCACCAGATATGGCTTCACTCCATGCAGTAAAAATGACCCATGGCGCTGAATGTCTGAAGTACCGGACCTTTTTATAGGACCTAAGAAAATTCAGAATGTGTTCCTTGTCACTCTGATGTGAGATAAAGACCCACAACCCATTCTTTCTTCTTGGTAACCATGGCGTTTTCATGCGTAATTCCACATAGACATCTACCAGGAATGAGATCACAGAAATGGCGAGAAGAGAAAGGAGTCGGGGAAGAGAACGTTGTTGTGCCAATCACGTGCCCTCGGCTCCCAGTGACCATCTGCTCGGACGGCAGGAGCGCATGTACCACTGTCTCGCCTGAAGTGGGCAATCCTCTTCTGAACTACCCTGAACCCACCCAATAATTAAGAATTAGCATCATAATCCTGGAACCAAGATATCACGACCGCGCCAAAAGCCGCGCCCAGACCCATCCTTTCCGCCTAGTTTGCGCCGAAAATTCCCACGCACGCATGGCATGGCATGGCAATGGCAGCTCGAAGAGACAAAAGTTGCCCTGCAACCCAGGCAGATTTGTTATGGGTCTCTGTTCCGGGCTCAAGCTGATCATGCCTAGAAATTAGTTAACACACTGCCTACGGTGCAGATTCTCTCTGCCCCAATCATGGCCAAGGCTATTAACTTCACAACTCTACACATAGGAGATTAGGACCGATATTCTGGGATTAGACCGGTTCCTATGAAGATTAATCAATCGAAAAGGACATCCTTGGCTAGTTGTTACTTGTGCACATTGTTCCCTTCCCCAAGGGAAGCTAGGCCAATCTTCTTGAGATGAGGGTACGCTTGACCAAGAACTCCAATAAGAATATGGGAAACGCTAACAAGATCCATATTGCTTCACTGGTTGGTGGGTCCAGTCACCAAAAGATCATATTGTGTTAGGGAAAGCTAATAGAGCCTTGTGTTCAACCTTGAGGCTACGTACCCAAGAAGGGGCACTTATATGCTAGTCTAATTAGGGAATCAAGTGGCACTGAACCTGGAATGATTGACCGCATAAAATACATTTTCTCAGGCTAATCGCAGGGCAAAGCAGGTTTTCAGAGTATAGATTAGCTAGTATAGATTAGCTATAAAGGCCATCTTGGCCGTGCATGCTCTCCCCAAATCTCCAGAAATGGGAATCCTATGAATCTACGTTCGGGTGCTTTAGAAAACAGAGTGCAACACTTTGTCAATATGTGTGCTCCCGTCACAATTTCAGAAATGAATTTAAGTACCACCTTCGCTCTTGAAAGTAAGGCGTATATTTTTTGTGAGGTTTGACCAAGTTATATGAAAAAAACTATTAATATTTATAATACCAAATCTAAAAATTGGTCAAACATTTCATTGTTTGACTTTTGAAAAGAATACGCCTTACTTTAAGGAAACGTGGGAGTATTTGTCAGATTTTCAGAATAAGGTGTTTTATAAAATTAACTTGAACACTACTGTGAGTGATTGATCATTGTGGCGAGTTTTTTTTTTTCATTTTTAGCTGTGTACATCCTTTGTGTCTCGTTTAACTCTTGACATAATGTTGGTGTAGAGGTCGGATGTAACCGGTATCTTTTCTGTTTTAATATATCCTGTTTGTCGGAAAAAATTGAACACTGCTCCTACTTGCACAAGCAATTTAAAATGCTCCTGCATTTCATCTTTTCGTATGGAAACTTGTATGAATTCTTTGCCATGTGAAAGGATAAGGATGTCGCCTAGGGGGGGTGAATAGGCGATTAAAACTTTTCCGGTTTAGGCTTGATAATTGCGGAATAAAACTAGGTGTTTAAATTAACAAGCCAACAACCTAAATAAACTAGGCTCATCTATGTGCACCAACAACTTATGCTAAGCAAGACAAGCAACAAGGTAGTAGCAATAGAATACTTCAAGCACGAAGGCTATCACAATGTAAAGTGCATAAGTAAAAAGCTCGGGTATAGAAATAACAGAGGCACGCGGAGACGAGGATGTATTCCCGAGTTCCTCCTTTTTAGGGGATTACGTCTCGTTGAAGAGGTGTAAATCAACACAATGGTTCAACAGCCACAAAGGCTTCACCTTCTTCTCCGATAAACCGCACCACAAAGGATTGGTTCACCTTCAACTATCGGAATCCTTCTAGGCGGAAACCGGAGCCTTTACACCAACGATCCGGGGCACACACCCACAACCGAATTGGGGGCTCCCGAACAGCTACAAGTGACCACCAAAGTCTCAACCACCACAAAGGCGTCTAGGGTCCAATGACCCAAGAGTAACAAGCTCACAAACTTTCAATTTCCACGAATCCTCGTGGAGAGCACAAACCGAATCAACAAAGCAATGGCAAGAGCACAAGTGCTCAAATCCTTCACTCTCAAATCCACCAAAAGCAACTAATGCTTATGAGGGGAGAAGAGAGGAAGAACAAAGAAGAGAACCACACAAGAACTCCAAGATCAAGATCTACTAGGTTCCCCTCAATTAGAGGAGAGGTGGATTGGTGGAATTGTAGATCTAGATTTCATCTCACTTTTCCCTCAAAGATATACAAGAATCATGGTAGGGATTGAGAGGGGGCAAGCTTTTCAAGGTCAACAATGGAGGGGAGAGAGGGGGAAAACGAGCAGCTCAAGGTAGAAGACGGGGAGGGTTATTTATAGCCCCTCCCACGAAAATAGCCGTTGCTGCAGCCACTTAGACCGGAAAATCCGGTCTCGGTCCAAAAATCCGGCCTGGTCCAGTGGCTCGCGCCGCTGAGTCCTTAGCCGTTTTTCTGGGCAGACTGGGGGGGGGGGGGGGGGGGGGATATTCCGGTCCAAGTTTGGGCCGGAATATCCGGTTTGCTGAAAACTGACAGAAACAGCAAAACGGAAACTGCAATATCTTTTTCATCCGGACTCCGATTTCGATGATCTTCGGCTCGTTGGAATCACAACGAAGAGCTCTACAAGATCATTCATAGAAACATCATAGTTCAACAAGGGAGGATAAAACAAAATGGGGAAAGGTTAGACCTCTCGATAAAAGAACAACCGGTAAAACCTCCATTGCCAAGAACACAATAAGTTTTTCATCCGGACTCCGTTTTCTATGATCTTGAGCTTGTTTCGAGGATAGTCACAAGCTCTACAAGATCATGCATATACACATCATAGTCCATCATGTGAGAAGGAAACCACAAGAAGAGAGTTTGACATCTCTTAGAAAAGACAAACCGGTAAAACCTCCAACATCAAAAACACCACAAGATATTCAAATGTAATCCGTTTTTGATGAACTAGAGCTTGGTATGGAGATGGACACAAGCTCTAAATTCTCACATGTATAAAGCCAAATAAGAACAAAGAAAGATGATATGCCAAAAATGCAAAGGTTTGAGCTCTCCACAAAGATGTGATCAAGTTACTCACTTGAGAGCCCCTCTTGATAGTACGCCGTCTATCCTATAACCCGGTCTCCCACTAACACCAAGAGACCTGTAAAATAGAAAACCTATCAAGATCATACCTTTGCCTTGCACATTCCACTTGAGCTCGATGATGACGATCTTGACTCTCTCAAGTTGGAACACCTTTCTTGATTGTGCTTGCTAGCACATGCTTGATGAAGACTTCTTCAAATACTCCCCCATACACCATGATGGGATGGGAGAGCCTTGCTAAGCTCCGTCTTCATGAATCCACTTGAACTTCATCTTCTTATCTTGATATATATGATGACTTGGAGATAACATGAAAGTTCACTCAATCTTATTTTCCAAGCCATGCTTGCAATAAGCTCAACTCTTCACATGACCATTCTTCATATAATCTCTTGGATAGAACCTTGGTCATCATGTGATCTTCTAGAGTCCAACACATGAACTCCAATCTTTTCCTATGGACAAGATCTACAAGAATATCTCAATGCAAACATTAGTCCATAAGGATTGTCATTAATTACCAAAACCACACATGGGGCAACACATGCACTTTCAATCTCCCCCATTTTGGTAATTGATGGCAATCCCTTTTACGAGGGTTTATATAATGAATTAAGCAACCAAGCAACACAAAGAGCAAGGAGGCAAGAGCATGAAAGGCAAATGCTTAAGAACCAAACCAAAGCATAAAACCACATTCCCTTAAACCCTCTAAACTTCTCCCCCATTGGCATCGATTGCCGAAATGGGAAGAAAAATTTAGAAGGCCAACATAGTAAGAGCTCCCCCATAATGTATGCATTTGTCATAATATGAGTGAAGTCAAATGCACATATCCAATGACGAATAGTTGGGAAGGAGATCAAACTATATTGAGGATCCAAAGATTAATTGCAAAAGAAAAACAAATTGAAGGATACTTCGACAAAAGAAGTAACCAATCAAAGGATCCGAAAAACCAATAGAACATAAGAAGATATTATGATAAGATCAACCAAGTGTTCTAACAATCAAGAGGGAACTCCCAAGGTACGTGCACAAAAAGGATTTGCATTTCAATATAGTGTGCGCAACATGGAATCCTCACTCCCTCCTAGAAATTTTTGAACACAAACACGTGCAAGAGAGCATAGATAAGAAAAGAAGCAATACAACTTGCAACAAATAAAATGTTGAGCAACAAGAGCAAGAAACAATAAATAAGGACTTGTTCAACCGAAAGAGATGGGTGTGATATAGAAAGACATTTTAGGAGACTATTACAAAGATGAGCGAGCATCAACATAGTCTTTCAAAGTATGAGGCACATGGTGCATATCATGTCTTTCACATACACACAACCCAAAGAAGATATGGCACATAAGTCCACAAGCTTATTAAGATTCAAAAGCATACCAAATAAAAACAAAGCTTGTGCCTTTTAGAAACCACCAAAGAATCAAAAGTAATAAGAGGTGGTCACTAAAGAATCGGAATATCAATTAAAGATGTAACTATTCTCATGTGTATAGGTTTCTAAGTAGACACCAATCATCAAGATATAAATCCACAAAGAAACATGCACACACAAAATAGGTACAAAGTTAGAGAACATGATATCCAAGAGGAAGTCATAAATACACCAATAAGATCTTTGCTTAAAAGCATAGCAGAAAGCTCAATTTTATCTTAAAGGGATATAGATGAACTTCCAACACATACTCATCATAGCATCAAAAAATATCCACAAGGGATAAGATGATAAATGGGATGCTCCGAGAGAGATAACAAGTATAGCAAGAGGCAAATGATTTTGAAGAAACATCAATATTGCATATGCGAGACATAGAGTAGAAAAGTGCTAGATTAACATATTTGGGATTTGTGAATCATGAAAATGATTATATATTTCCCTTGATATGTAATCATCCCGGCTTGCCCACATTTACAATAAAGTTGTTTTGCAAGAACCAAATGAATTGCAACAAAAGAGATTCATGCCATGAAACAACCTACACAAGGTTGAAAGCTAGAAAAGTATGCATGAGGTAGATACTTGTTACCGAAATAGCATTGGTGATGTAGAAGATAGGAGCTCATGATCATCCAAGCTTGGCTCCAATAAGCACATGGTGACAACACCTTCCTTGTAGATGAGACAAGCTTCCAATGTATCTCAAGTGTAACGAAAACAAATTTAAGTACAACATGGTACCCAAACTCATTGGGTCCAAAGTAGTTAGAGCAACTATAATACATAGGACAAACTCCACATAAATATATGCATATTGATATGAAATTGAATTTCACGCACATCTTAGCCATTTAGGATTTGTTGGAGTTTATCCTATATATTGGATCAACGAAAGTAAGCATGCCATAAGATATACATATAATAAATATGCATGCATAAGACTTTCAAGAACCAAGCGAGATACAACTTGGAAAAAAACACCAATTAAACCAAGAAGGCACACACAAGTGTGACAAGAAAAAGAATTGTCCAAATTATATCAAAGACCCAAATCAACACATGATTGAAGACACCACATTGAAAAGATACCAAATGAAAGTAAGATGCCAATTGATGAGAGAAAACATCAAGAAATAAACCAAGCCCTCTACACTTTTCATGATGGCACAAAGTACCAAGACGAAAAATGTTTGTCTTCCTAAGAGAAACGTCATCGGGATCAAAAGCCAATGAAAAACAACTAATGTTCAAAAGTATATAGAATAGCTTCCCCAAGATTTGTGCATTATTTATGATCTTGCATTTGAATACAAAATGCACACAAATAGGATCATCACTCCAAACACTAGTCATGTTCAAGGAAAGCAATAAGATACAAAACCGATTTAAAGAATGATGTTCTACTCAATGTAGGATTGCTTCCCCAAGAATAGTGCATTATCAAGAAGTATGACTTTTGAATGTCAATGCACAAGAATTGGATCATTGCTTTTCCCAACTCAAGAAAGCACACAAAAAATTTGAGTAGAGCAACAAGGATCCAAAAGATAGAAGGAAGACAAATGAGAGTTAGATCAAAACAAATTCATGGCAATAAAATAAGGCAATTCAAAGCAAGAGCCAAAGTGAAGATGGTCTACAAATTCCACCACAATTATGAGAATCACTTGTCACGGACAAGGAGTATATGGAGATATTTCTCGGTGGTATTTAGGTGTGAAATTAAAGACCAACTTCACAAAAAAAAGCATATGACAAAGGATAGGAATTGAAACACATGCTTAGATAGAGATTCTTGACGGCTTTAAATAGATCAACGATCACGCAAAACACTAAGAAACTCTCTCGCACACAAGATCCAAAAGATGAGAGACAAGAGGCATTTAAGCAAATATGAAACTTGTTTGAGAAACATGCCACATAGGAACAAGATAATTAGCAATATCAATTCTAGGTGGCAAAACCTCACATGTTCACATTTTCTAGGCTTGTAATATGCACATAGCTTATTACTCCCCATAATGTGATAATCCATTTATTTCAAAACAAGAGGCAAACAAAACCAACTCGAGAAATTAATGGACATTATAGAATTTGAATTTCTCATGAGCATGACATACCACATAGAGAATAGATAATATAGATGTATTATCACTAAGTGGTATTTCTCATGTACACACATTTTTAGAATTGTGAAGTGCACAAAGCATATCACTCTCCAAAATGTAATAGTCCATTAATCTCTCACATAGAGCCAACAAGATAAGATAGCAAATAAAAGCAATAAGGCTCAAAACAAGTAAATGGTGTGCAAACCAAAATACACATACTTGATTTCTCAAGATAAGTAAGTAGAGAGCACACCACATACAAACACTAGCAAGGTACAAAACACATGCAAGGGTGCAAGCAACTTTCAATGTATATATGATATAAGTACAAGTTACCGCAAGGAGGAACATTGGATATGAGATAGAACAACATAATCCAAATGACTTGACTTGAGAGAATATAATTGATGAAGATCCCTTAATTCTTCATAATGTAGCCAAGTCTCCAATGCCCTCCAACAACACCTATTGATCAAGTTTTAGCTTGTTGGTCCCCAACCAAGTTGGGTCCTAAGAGGTTAGTCACAATAGGCTTGGCAACCCAAATGGTTCTTTTCTTGACACCACTTTGAGTACCAACATATTTGGCAAACACATTGCCAACCTTATCCTTCCGAAGAGAATAAACATCATCAATTATAATAGGGTTGGATAAGGTACCATTAGTGCATGACGAAGCAAAGTGACCCTTCTCACGACATATGTAGCAACATTGGCTTCCTCCTTTCTTCTTAGTTGAAATCTTAACTTGAGGAGTGGTAGCTTGATTCTTCTTG
Source organism: Poa pratensis (assembly GCA_947311845.1). Lineage (NCBI taxonomy): Eukaryota > Viridiplantae > Streptophyta > Magnoliopsida > Poales > Poaceae > Poa > Poa pratensis. The sequence goes on from CAMZMU010000054.1 coordinate 11,420,273, forward strand.
GGAAGTGGCCGTTCTTCAACTTGAGACACTTGAGTTTGAGCTTGAGGCCTCTTCCCTTGTTGCTTCTCACTAAGAGACTTCTTCTTCAAAGGGCAAGATCTAACATGGTTGATGGGGGGATAATAACCCGGTAGGCTCATGAAGAGGGAAGCATGACCCGCCAGGCAGGAGGCCCGGCCAGGCCAGCTAACCATCAGCATGGGCCGGGTTATGTCGCTGGGCCAGTAGGTTTGGCGGTAACCCGGTTCAGGAAGGAAAGGTTCTAGAAGACCAGAGGCGGTTCAGGACTTGGAGGACACGAAGGCTAGAAGAGCTAGAATAGGACTCCGAGTCTGGGTAGAACCCGGATTTACCTTGTAAAGCGCCAGGAGACCTGGTCATCTATATAAACCGGTCCCTGAGCTCTAGATAGAGAGAACTTTACGATCCAAGCTTAGGCGAGAGAATCATAGAGAGAAACCTACGCTACCAAGCGAACCTTGTAACCTAGATCGAGATCCGGCTCTGTTGTCGTAGCCGGGTTATCGAGATCGAGATCAATAACAAGATAGCAGGAAGTAGGTCTTTATCTCCAATGGAGAGGCCGAACCTGGGTAAACCCTTTGTCCCTGCATGCTAAACAATCTCCCAGATACCAGAGTCGCCTTGCCCATCATCTCAAGCTACCCCAAGTAGCATCTGCCGTGTTATCTACCCACGACAGTTGGCGCCGTCTGTGGGAATCGCGTCCAAAGGTGTCACCATCATGGGAGAAGCAATGCAAGGAGTGGAGAATTTTGTTTTCGGCGAGATCACCCTCAACTCGCAAGGAGAGCCCATCGTTGATGATTCTGGCTGGGGGCCGGAATCAGATCTACTTGAATCAGGTGATGTTATTCCAATTGGCAAGTTTAACGTTTTTGTTGGTATGATTGCAACTAGATCTGCTAGTGATGGAGAATATGAATCTGTGTCAGGAGCTGCCACAATTGTTCAATCTGATGGAGAGAATCAGTTGGTACGGCTGAAGATGAGCTGCCCCTGGACGCACGAGGAACGATCGGAAACCCGGCTCAAATCCCGGGTGATGTGGTGGACCATGCAGATTCAGAATCGATCTTGCCCCTGTTTGAAGGCCGGTTCGGATATGGAGCAGAAGAAGAGGATGAAGAGGAGCAAGAGTCCATCCCAAGCCCGGTTAGGAGGGTGGCAGTTTACACCGCCCCTTCGACCAACGTGGGAGCATCACCATCAACGGTCGTGCCACCTGCTTTTACTCCGGGTCAACAGCAGCAACAATTGCCACCAGTACTGGAGCTGGCGGGTCAAAGAGTTGATGGAGACCCGGCTTCGGTGTCAGAGGAAAGTGAAGACACGGCGCGTTACAGGAACAGCTTCGGTTTTCTCAATAACCGGGCTCAGGGCGAAGAAAGAAACAACACGACTGGGGCCCAGGCCTTGTTTAACAATGGCCTGGTCCTAGATCCATCAGCACTCACGAGGATGGTTACCCCAGAAAACGCAGCAGCTAGAGCTATAGAATTGGATACAGCACGCCGGGCTTTGGAGCAGATGCGCAGAGACACAATGGCAGAGAAGCAAGATATGGAGGTTAGGCGAAAGCAAATAGAGGATGAGGAAAATCGTCTCAATGAGATGACCAGGGCACAGAGGAGGCACCAGAGCCGGCTGGCTCCAGGAGAAAACGCCATAAATCCCGCAGTATTGTTTAGAACCCAGAAGATCAACCAATTGGTGTAACCAGGTGGCTCCAGTTGTTAGAACAAATGCAGAACCAGACAGAGGAACAGGAAGAGCTGGAGTTGCAGCTGCAGCGGTGCCGGGTCTTCTCGCTGGGGGAGCCAGGGGAAATCCGGGTCTGCCGCCTAGGACACCAAGGTTCCACACGCCGGCGGGCCATTTTTCCAATCCAGCAGATAACGTGTAGCCGCAACTTTAGCACTTGACCGTATTCCATTGGGAGACTCGCCAGCAGAGATTGAAGCTCGGCGTGCCATTGACATGTTGCGCACTGCGGTTGTTCAGCAAGTTCAGTATTCAAAGGAGAAAAGCGCGCTTCATTCCACAACTTATCGTAGTAAGAGTCGCCACGGTGGGAACCCGCCATTGGCCGGGTTTGCCGCGGCACAGCAGCAAAACCCGCCCCAGCAGAACCAGAACCAGAACAATCAGCAGCACCAACCCGCCCTGCAATTTCTGTGGCTCAGCAGATAGTCAATAGATCGCGAGCGGGAAGAAGTGCAGCCAATGCAAACCCGGCAATGCAGTAGGGAGTACCACAAGGAGGACCGGGTCCCGTGCCAGCAGCGTCTGCAAGCTCGCCGGTAACAATAATTTTTTGACAAGTTCTTCTACCTTAGCCGGGCCAAAGTGTCTTTCAGATGCCATTAGAGCGGAGCCTTTCCCTGAGAAGTTCAAGGAGCCAAGCAAGATTTCCAATTACGAGCCGAGCATGGACCCGGCAAGCTGGTTGAGCAGCTATGAGATGGCAATGTGTATACGCAATGCCACAGAGAATGTTTGTGCAAAGTACATGTATTTGATGATGAGCGATGGTGCAGCGAAGTTGTGGTTCAAGAATCTGCCAGAGATCTATCATTCCTGGGATGAGTTGAAAACAATTTTTATCAAGCACTTTCAGGGTACGTGCAAGCGTTATTTTCCATTGAAGATCTTGATCGTTGTGTACAGAGAAAGGCGAGTCAGCACGTCACTGGATGGGCCGGGTCACGGAGATCCTGCACTCTCATCATCGAGCCCAAGGACGCAATTTCATCGATGGAGAAAACTTGCAAGTACGCTCCCTTGGTCCAGAAGCTGGGCCGCATGAAGGAGGGACACCGGGTTAAGCCTGTTACTATGGCAGAGTTGATGGATGCGTGCAACAGACACGCAGCCACGGACAAGACCCAGGATGATAGTGAGGAAGAAAAAGGGAAAGGTACTGCGAATAATGGAGGAAGAACAACAATGGCCCGGGAAACAATAACAACAACAATCAGAATCAGCACAAGCGTGGGCATCAGGAGGGAAACTCAGAGCTAGTGGCAAACGCAAATGCCGGGTTTCAGAGGCAAAGGATGGACGGAAATTATCAGGAAAACAGAGGTTATCAGGGAAACAATGGGAATTACAGTGGTGGAAATAGTTATCAAGGATCACGTCCAATGAGCACTGAAGAGGCCTTCAGGATGCCGTGTCCTCGTCATAGCAAGAACGGCAGACCCGCCAATCATTCATTGGCCCAGTGTGTAGATCTGAAAGGTGGAAAAACAATGAAGTTCAGAGAGCTTTGCAAGGAGCAAACAGAGGGGAGGACCCGGCCCGAGTGCTAACCCGGCTGCGGGGCCTCTAACTGGAGCAAATGCGGTACCTACTGGCAATACAGGACCCGGCCAAAATACAGGTAACCAGGGTGGATTCTCAAACCAGCCAAGGCAACTTGGCCAATATCATATATACACTAGTGGCACGACCAAGAGAGAGAGAAAGATAGTCAAAAGGGCAGTTAACTCAGTGGCTGCAGGGGTACCAAGGTATTTAAGATGGTCAGAGCATACTATTACGTGGAGTAGAGCAGATCACCCGGGTGTGGTGGAACACCCGGGTCTGCTTGCTTTAGTTGTGGCTCCTCAGGTTCATGGCTTGAGCTAAAGAAGGTTTTGATGGATGGTGGTAGTAGCATTAATATCTTGTATTGGGAGACATTTGTACGCATGGGTCTGAAGGAATCACAGTTACAGAAAACGTCAACAGTGTTTCATGGTATAGTTCCTGGGAAGTCAGCTACACCAGAGGGAAAAATTTCATTAGAGGTTGCTTTTGGCGAGTCTATCCATAACTTTAGGTCAGAGTGGCTCACTTTTGAGGTGGTGAAATTTCCAAGTCCTTATCACGCGTTGTTCGGAAGGCCGGCTTATGCCAAGTTCATGGCAAGGCCGTGTTATGTATATTGCAGTTGAAGATACCGGGTCCCAAGGGGATCATACATTCATGGTAACAGAGAAATTGCAGCAGAATGTGACGAGGGAGATGCAGCCCTGGCAGAGCAAACTTGTGCTAGAGAGGAGTTGAAAGCTTACAGGTCTAATCTTGACCCGCAGGACAACAAGGCACTCAAAAAACCAACAACAGAAGATGACAGGGCAAAGTTTAAAGCAGCAAAAGATACCAAGATGGTGGATTTTGTGCCTGGGGATTCCTCCAAGCAGTTCGCCATAGGGACCAGCCTAACTGATAAATAGGAAAGCGCGCTCATCGAGTTCATCCGTGAGAATCGGGATGTTTTTGCATGGACACCTAGTGACATGCCAGGCATTCCGACTGAACTCGCTGAGCACCGTTTACATGTTGATCCAAAGGCAAGGCCGGTAAAACAAGGTTTGAGAAAAATGAATGCAGAGAGAAGAAAAGCTATAGGAGAGGAGATAGCCCGGTTATTGGAAGCCGGCTTTATCATGGAGGTTTTCACCCAGAGTGGTTGGCTAACCCGGTTTTGGTTCTGAAGAAAAATAATGAGTGGAGGATGTGCATCGATTTTACAAGTCTCAACAAGCATTGTCCAAAGGACCCGTTTGCGCTGCCGCGCATCGATCAAATTGTTGACGCAGTTGCAGGCAGCGAGCTCTTGTGTTTTCTGGACGCATATTCAGGTTATCATCAGATCAAGCTTAATAGGCAGGATTGGGAAAAGACATCGTTCATCACCCCCTTTGGTGCTTTTTGTTACAAGACCATGACTTTTGGGTTGAAGAACGCAGGAGCAACTTATCAGAGGTGTATCAAAACTGTTTTCATGATCAGATTGGACGCAATGTGCATGCTTATGTGGATGATGTGGTGATCAAGTCAGAAAAAGCCGGGTCATTTATTAGTGACCTTACAGAAACATTCAAAAATTTGAGGAAGTACAAGATGAAGCTCAATCCTACAAAGTGCGTGTTTGGAGTTCCAGCGGGAAAGTTGCTTGGTTTCATTGTGTCAGAGCGCGGAATTGAGGCAAACCCGGAAAAAATCAGAGCCATCCAAAGTTTGAAAAAACCAGAGGAATTGGCAGATGTTCAGAAGTTGACAGGCTGTGTGGCTGCGCTAAGCCGGTTTATATCCCGGCTCGGAGAGAAAGCAATCCCTTTGTATAAGTTACTGAAGAAAACAGACAACTTTGTGTGGAATCAGGAAGCAGATGAGGCATTTGAAGCTCTGAAGAAACAGTTATCAGAAGCGCCAGTTCTGGCGGCCCCGGGTCCCAAGGAACCCATGTTGTTATACGTCGCTGCCGGGCCTCAGGCTGTGAGTGCTGTGGTGGTGGTCGAGCGTAAGGAGGAAGGCAAGGAAAACCCGGTTCAGAGGCCGGTCTATTATGTTAGTGAGGTGTTATCAGAAGCAAAGCAGCGCTATCCGCACTGGCAGAAACTAGTGTTTGGTGTTTTCATGGCAAGTAGAAAGTTGAAACCATATTTTCAGGAGCATCCAATCACAGTGGTCAGTTCAATACCCTTAGCAGATATCATCAGAATTCAGAAGCTACAGGAAGAATTGCCAAGTGGGCAATAGAGATGGGGCCTTACCACATTGACTATGTGCCTCGCACAGCTATCAAATCTCAAGCATTGGCTGATTTTCTTAATGATTGGACACAGTTGAGTGCACCACCCCTTACCCCGGGTCTCAAGCCTTGGGTCATGCACTTTGACGGGTCTAAGCAAGCACAAGGTTCAGGAGCTGGAGTTGTGTTAACTTCTCCCAAGGGTGATAAGTTGAGCTATGTTTTGCAGATTCACTTCGATTGTTCTAACAATGTGGCAGAATATGAGGCCTTGTTGCATGGTTTGCGTATGGCAAAGGAGATGAACATCAAGCATATCAATTGCTATGGGGATTCAGATCTTGTGGCACAGCAAGTTTCAGGAACATGGGATAGAAAAGATGCGACAATGGCGGCTTACAGAAGAGAGGTGGACAGGGTAGCCGGGTTTTTCTCAGGCTATCAGGTGGATCATATTGATCGCAGGAAAAATGATGCTGCAGATGCTTTGTCAAGACTCGGCTCACGCAGAGAGCCGGTTCCACCTAATGTTTTCTTGGACGAGCTATGGACTCCATCAGTCAAGCTCAGGACGTGGAAGAACTGGCTCAGGAAGACCCGGATTCGCAGTTAGTAGCAGCAACTCATGAAATTCCAGAGTGGACAGAACCTTATTGGCGTATCTTTTGCGTGGAGAGTGCCAGAGCAGGAAGTTATATCCCGGCAAATTGTGCGCCGGGCTAAGGCTTACGTGGTTATTGATGGCGAGTTATATAAGAGAAGTGTTTCCGGAGTGTTTCAGAGATGTGTGTCTGGAAAGGAAGGCCGGCAAATTCTGAAGAGATTCATGAGGGAGATTGTGGTCATCATGCTTCAACAAGGTCTTTAGTAGCAAAAGCTTTCAGACACGGTTTCTTTTGGCTCACAGCCCAGGCAGATGCAGAGCGCCTGGTAAGCAGATGTGATGGTTGCCAGAGATACGCAAGGCAAATTCATGTGCCGGCTCAGGAGTTGCGAACAATACCTTTGACTTGGCCTTTGCAGTTTGGGGGCTTGATATGGTGGGTCCTTTTAGCATGTCTCCTTGCAAGAAAACCCACCTCTTGGTTGCCATTGACAAGTTTACAAGTGGGTTGAGGTGATGCCTGTTACAAATTGTGAAGCAGCTACAGCAGTCAAGTTTTTGAAGAAGATCATACACAGGTTTGGGTATCCTCATAGTATCATCACAGACAATGGCACTAACATGTCCCTTGGTGAGATGGCAAAGTTTGTGGAAACCAGGGTATACGTTTAGACGTTGCTTCAGTTGCTCATCCACAGGCCAATGGACAAGTAGAACGAGCAAATCAGGAGTTGCTTCGAGGTTTGAAACCACGTCTCCGGGTCCCGTGCATCAGAGCCGCCGGAGCGTGGGTTGAGGAGTTGCCATCAGTAGTTTGGGGAATCAACACAACACCAAACAGATCCACCAAGATGACCCCTTTCTTTATGGTGTATGGGGCAGAGGCAGTTTTGCCAAGTGATATAATTCATGACTCGCCTCGCGTGGCGGCTTATGTTGAAACAGAAAATGAGCAGACCCGGCAGGATTCTGTGGACCTGCTAGAGGAAACAGAGAACAAGCATTGGAGAGATCAGCAGTATATCAGCAAGATTTGAGGCGGTATCATAGTCGCCGGGTTAAAACTCGCACTTTCCAGGAGGGAGATTTAGTGCTGCGATGGACGCAATCCAAGGAAGGGATGCACAAGTTATCTCCTCCTTGGGAAGGGCCATTCATCATAAGCAAGAAATTGAACAATGGTTCATATTATTTGGTGGATGCTAGAGAAAAGTCCGAGTCTGTAAATGACACAGCGCACTCTACCTTTTCATTAGAAGAGCGTGAGCGGCCATGGAACATTGCCCAGCTGCGCCCATACTATACTTAGCATGAGAAAGAGATATGAGATGTAATACACGATGTAACAGGCAGCAGGTTTCAGACGCTCTTTTCCTTACCAGGGTACCTAAGGGGGCTGGAAGGTTTTTAATGAGGCGGCTTGCTGACCTAACCTTTTCTATCAATAAAGTAAAGGTTGAACAGAAATTTGTCTTGTTTCAGTCTCAGTTTACATTGGCAAGCCGTTATTTTTCGTTTAATGTATGCCATAACAGTTTTTTGTTCAGCTTGGTCTTGGGGGCTGGTCATTGAGGTGGCAAAGTTTTTCCCAAGACCCGGCTCATACGATTATCCGGGTCTCGAAATTTTTGTGACCCGGTAAGAGCAGTTTTTAGCTTTAGTATTTTGGATTCAGTAGCATGCATGTTAGTTTAAGTATCAGTTGTTTATGTTTTCTGTCATAGAACAAGTGTTATAGTTGCTTTTTATCTTTGAGGACGCCCAGAGAGCGCGTCCCACCAGTATATGGATCAATGGGGTAATGTTGCATAGTTAAGCCATTACTTTAAACATTGATCCAGGTCTTGGGGGCTCTTACTTGAATAGTTTGCAGCTGCAATCCCAAGACCCGGCTTTTATGCCACTAGTTTATTCTTGGTTATCTTGCTGTTGAGCTGATGTGACTCGCAATTATATGGCCTGATTGCTCACCTGGAAATTCAATCAACCATGAGGCCCGTTGGGACTTGGTTCGACCCTGTTTTTCTCAGCGAAGTTGCGACAGGGTATCCATGCGAAAGCCGGCTCACAGTTAAAGAAATCAAAAGGGTCATCAAAACCACAGAAAGGTATCATCAAACAAAAGTTTCAAGTAATAAAAGCAAAGTTTCAAAGGTGTACTACACCACTGCAAGCAAGAGATAGTAGCGCTAAGTTATTACAATAACCTGCCCGAAGGGCCGAATGAAATTGTTTTTTGCAGAGATGAAAGCATCTGCATAAGTTTTTCAAGCCTCGGCTTCAGGAGCCGGGTCACGGGGAGGCGAGCTGGATGGTCGTTCCTCGGTGGTTTTCGCCGGTCATCTTCCTCGGCGGCCGCCGGGTTAGCTTCTGTCTCTTGGTCTCCTTGGCCTTGATCTTGCGCCGGGTGACTTGTTGAAGTGATTGGAAGTAGTTTTCATCATCTTCTTCAACTTGGCCCGTGATGGAGGAGGAATAATTGGCGTAGAAGAGCTGGGTGCAGTGGAGGTACCGGGAGCAGTCTTTGCTGGATCAATGGAATCCTTGTAGCTTTGCAGGAGATCGATGCGTTGTGGCTCGTCATCCATGATCTCTTCATCGTTTTCGGTGTATCCAAACTGCAACGTGGTGAGCTTCATTTTGCTGGCAATCACAGTGGCAACGTGCCGGGTTTGCTTCACAACCCGGGAGTAGCACTTCTTGTCAAATTCCTTGCCATCAGTGTGTATTGGGGAAAACCATTCTTCAGGGGAGCCGGGTTTAGCTGGGGATGGTAGGCCTTTGCCAAAGCAAGACCTCGCATCACCCCCCGGCAGCAGATCTCTTGAGCAAATGTATCCATTGTGGCATTGTTGACAGATGCCCAAGGACTTCAGTACACGCTTGGCGGGTTCTCCCAATTCCTTGCGGCTTTGATGACCTCGCAGCTGCCAAAGTACAGCTGACGTGTCAGCGTGTACATGCACTTGATCTTCTCTGCAGCAGTTTTGCGAAGGTTCCCGTCACGAGGGCCTGGGTAAGGTAAGGCATAACAGTGATATTTAAAAACCGGGTCTTCTTGCTCAGTTCAGTTCGAGTTCAAAGGAGTAATGCTTACCCACTAAGGATTCAACCATAGAGGTGATCATTTTCTTCAGCCGGGTTAGCTCAGTGATAGCTGCATCTAGTTGCTTCTGGAGGTTGGCGCGTTGCTCGTTCCAGTGTTCTTCATGTTCCTCCAGTTCTTTCTTGAGGTCAGAATTTTCCTCGGGTTAGCTCTGACATTTTTCTTCAGGGTTTGCAGCTGTTCAGCATGCGTCACCCGGGTTTCAGATTCAGTTTTCAACGTCCTTGAGCCGGTGATTTCTGCCTCGGCTTTGGCGTGGTCTTCCTGTTAAAATACAAAAGATTATGTTAGTCCCAGGTTACCGCAGGCAAGTTAACCCGGAACTTGGGGGCTACACGTTTGACGTTCTTAAGTAGTGCATAAGAGGCAATGTGGATGTATGGTAGTCCCAGGCTGCTGCAGGCAGGCAACCCGGCACTTGGGGGCTACAGTGTTCAAGTTTTGATGTGAAAGTTGGCAAGTTTTAAATGATGGAAGTTTTTAGTCCCAGGTTGCTGTGAACAGACAACCCGGCACTTGGGGGCTACAGGATTGAAGTTTTTAAAGAGGAATTCATATTATAAGCACCAAGCTCATCAACAAGTGATGAACTTAGAGCTTGGGGGCTACTCAGGGTATAGTTATGCAAGAAAATATAAAGGCAAGAAATAAAGTGTGTACCTGATATCGTTTCTGAATCAGGGCGACCAGTTCGTCTCCAGGTTCTTATGTTGAGCAAGGCGAGAGAAGTATTCATCGCAAAGGGCTGGGACGGACATGGCACCCAGAGCCGGCAAATCTGATGAGGAGCCGGGTTCTTTCCCTTGGCAGGAGATGCCGGCTTAGCACTTGGAGTTGGCACCTTGGCAAGAGTTTCGGGGCACCTTGTACTGGAACGTGCCGGGCTCCAGTAACTTGTACTTCATCTTCTTTGGTTCCAGAGTCTAACCCGGGTGAATGAGTAGCTGGGGAGGATTCTGTCACAGGATCAACTGTGTTTTTTGGAGAAGACACGGGGGTTACATGCTCCGTTGGTTCGTCTCTGTCCACCGGGTCTTCAATATGTGCCTCCATAGGAAAGGCTCTGTTGTTGCTGGAGGAGGAGACGCCGCTGGAGGAGAGTCCGGGTCTTCATCCGCAAAGGCTCTGGCACTGGAACAAGTAGTGATTTAGTCAAACAAAAAAGGGGTAGTAAAGTATGGAGGTATGGAAAAGGTGTGTAGAGTATCTCTAACCCGGCATTGATATGGAAATCCTCGGGTGTGCTAACACCATCCGAGGAGGAATCTGACAAACGAGATGGTTTAGCGACCCGGATCTTGCCAGCTAAAGGGTACTGTTTGCTGGGCGTCTTCTGGATGGATTTGGCCCAGCTTGATAAAGAGCGTTGAGGGATACCTGGGCTCAGGGAAACGTGGCTTGTAGAAGATCAGGTTCGGCGCCTCTTGTTCGCCTCAGCCTCCTTCTCAGCTTCTTTTTCCTGTGTTTGTGCTTAAGTTTGAGATGAGTTCATCATGTAAACTGGAAACGAGAATATGGTACCTTAGCAATGGTGGTCCGGGTCCTCTTTTGAGTAGGAGGTTCAGCAGTTTGGGAACCCGGCAGTACGTCAGAAGCCGGGTCAGTGGGCCTGGAATAAGATTTGCGGGTTATCAGTAGAGGTGTCCTTGTTGGGGACTTCGTTGTTAATCAATTGGGTGAAGAGCCGGCCTACAGAGTCTAGCTCACCTTCTTCTTCTCTTCTTCATCATCTTCACTTTCTGTGTCCTCCCCATCAGGAGAGGATGTAGGGGTAAAATCCACGCTCCACCATTGGAGTCCTGAGAAAAAGCAGTTAAAGTAAGTAACATTCTATGGATGAAATTACCGGGTTAAAATTAGCATAAATGATCAAAGATTGGTTTTTACCGTGGAGGGTTTATTCTTGCGCTAAACGGGGTAAGCCCGGTCAGTGCGATGACATCTTTCTTTTCGCCAAGCAGTCTCTTGGCATTCTTCACAATTTGGTCATCAGTTAGCGACATCTCAGAATAACGCATGTTATCTGTGGTTTCGCCAGTATATTCGCAGAAAAGCCGGGTCCTGATGCTGAGTGGCTGGATAAACCAACCGATCCAGCACTTGACAAGGTCAGTGCCTTTGAGGCCATGGGCGAGTAAAGCTCTGGCCCGGCGAAGTGTAGGCTCGAGATTGACTCGGTCCGCATCTGCAGCGTAGCTATTCATCTTGGCCTCATATGTCAAGCCCGAGTTCCGGAAAGCCGGGTAATGGGCGTCGTCAGATTCGGGTGAGGTGTCCTTACAGTAAAAGTATGTGTTTTGCCACCCCTTGGGATGGCTGGCTAAAAGAAGGGCTGGGAAATCGCATTCCCTCCGGCGTTGAATTGCAACTCCACCATAAGGGCTCAGTTGGTCCTTGCGTGATGGGTTGCAGTAGAAAAAATCAAGGAAAAGGTCGAGGCTTGGAGCCATTTGCAAGTAGTCCTCACAGAACACAACAAAGTTGCTGATGTTCAGCATAGAGTTGGGTGCAATATCTTGGGGCCTAAGGCCGTAGTATTTCAAGACCCGGCGGAAAAAGAGAGCCTGGGGGGCGAAGACCGCGCTGTACATGATCGAGGAAAACAACCACTTCACCTTCTTTTGGGCTGGGGCAGATTTCTTCCCCAGCAGCGCGCCAGCTGATCTCTTCTTTGGGAGGAACTCACCGCAGTTCACGTATTCTTGCAGCATCAGGTTCGTCACTGTGGATTTGGTCCAGTTGACCTGAGCAGCAGCGGGGGCGGCGGATCCAGATGCACCAGTGTGGGAGCTGGGAGGTTTCTTCGCGATCTTCTTCGCGGCGCGGGGACCTCCAGCCTTCACCTTCTCCTTCACCATGGTTGCGGAGCTTTGAGGTTCTCTGGCCGCAACAATGGCGATGAGGAACCCTAGCTGTAGATGTGGATGTGTGGAGAGGAAAATACGAAGTAAATTTGGGCAAGATTTAGAGCGGAATCAAATGCGAAATACGGATGCGTGAGAGAATCGTACCTGTGGATCTACTCGCGGTGATTTGGAGGCTTGATTGGAGATTGGATCTGCGGTTGCTACAGTGCAGGCGTGAGGAAGATGACGAAGATGAACGGAATGGGGAAAAAGACTGCGCGTCTTGTGGTCTTCTATTTATAACCGTGGTGAAAACCCTAGGGGTATTGAGGTAAAACTTGAATGGATAATATAAGTGTCTTTGCTGGAAGTCAACGACAAACAGAAGAAACAAAGGGAATATTCGCTGACCAAGTTTATGGTCGGCGATGGACCTACAGCCGAGTTAAGATTTTCACTAAGTGTTAAGTACGAAACCCGAGGCATATGAACCCGGCATGAGACAGCCGGGTTACGGCGTGAACCGCCAAAAAGGACTGGCCAAGCTAAGGAGAAAAGAGACGTACTCTGGTATTTAATTTGTTATGTGTTATTTTACGTTTCAGGTGATTAACCCGACTGGCCAGGATAACAGTTCTGCTCAAAGAAGCAATATTCAAGAATAGAAGCAGAGCATGCCAACCTGGCAACCAGGTTAATCTGGGGGCTACTGATGGGGGATAATAACCCGGTAGGCTCATGAAGAGGGAAGCATGACCCGCCAGGCAGGAGGCCCGGCCAGCCAGCTAACCATCAGCATGGGCCGGGTTATGTCGCTGGGCCAGTAGGTTTGGCGGTAACCCGGTTCAGGAAGGAAAGGTTCTAGAAGACCAGAGGCGGTTCAGGACTTGGAGGACACGAAGGCTAGAAGAGCTAGAATAGGACTCCGAGTCTGGGTAGAACCCAGATTTACCTTGTAAAGCGCCAGGAGACCTGGTCATCTATATAAACCGGTCCCTGAGCTCTAGATAGAGAGAACTTTATGATCCAAGCTTAGGCGAGAGAATCATAGAGAGAAACCTACGCTACCAGGCGAACCCTGTAACCTAAATCGAGATCCGGCTCTGTTGTCGTAGCCGGGTGATCGAGATCGAGATCAATAACAAGATAGCAGGAAGTAGGTCTTTATCTCCAATGGAGAGGCCGAACCTGGGTAAACCCTTTGTCCCTGCAATGCTAAACAATCTCCCAGATACCAGAGTCGCCTTGCCCATCATCTCAAGCTACCCCAAGGTAGCATCTGCCGTGTTATCTACCCCACGACAATGGTGCCCTTCAACTTTGCACTTGAAGCAAACAATCTTGGCCAAATCTTTGACTTGTTCTTGGCCCTTGTTCTTCTTGATAGGCTTGGACTTGTTCTTTTTGATGGAGTTGAATCCAAATCCACTCTTGTCATTGGGGCGTCTTTAAACACTCAACATATTGTCAATTGTGGACTTTCCAACATGACGCTTTTCCAAGTCTTTCTTCAAAGAAGTGACTTGGGACTTGAGCTCTTTTAATTCCTCTGCATGGTTAGTATCAACACACATACTAGAGGAAGTAGAAGCTTCATTGTTAGAGCAACAAGGTATGGAAAGTAATTCATCACAAGATGTAGCAACATTGTGAGTGATGAATCACTAGGACTAGCACAAGATAATATAGCATTAAGAGTAGAAGTTGTGCCATTGTCCACATGAGACTCACAAGATGTTACCTTTGACATAATAGACTCATGAGCTAACTTTAGCCTAGCATGGGATGCTAGAAGGTCCTCATTAGAGCTAGTGAGCTTTTCATGAATTTCTTCCAATATCCCATACTTGCTAGTTAGCAACTCAAGTTGAGCCCTTAGCTCAACATTCTCCTTCAAAATAGATGCTTCACAAGAAGTGGAGTTAGTAGCACAAGCATCATTAACATTAGAAATGGAAGAAGACAACTTGGCAAGCTCATCATTTTTAGATAGTTGAGTTTGGAGTTGATCATGATACTTGATAAGGAGAGAGTGTTCACTTTCCAAAGCCTTATGAGATTTGTCAAGTCTCTCTATGTCCTCACTTAGTCTAGCATTGCCAACACCAAATTCAACTTTTTCCTTTTTAAGCACTTTATTTTTAGCAATAGCATGATCTCTTTCCTTAATGATTTAGCAATAATAAGATCATTTGTTTCATCAAGAGATTCAAGTTTCCCTCAAGAGACACTCGAAGCTCTTGCTCTTCCTCAAGGACATTCTCTAAGGAAGCTATTTCCATAGCATCTTCTCTCTCAATATTACATTTCTCTAGAAATTGAGTTTCCAAATCCTCAATGATTTCCCTACTTTTAGTAACATAAGCAATGATTTCACATAGAGAAGAGATAGCTTTACTACCTTTCGGGAGAGCACCAAAAACCATCTCACCCTTCTTGGTTAAGGATTCAATATCAAAATGTTCTCAATGAGAATCCTCAACCACATCATCACAAGATATATCCGGATTCGAGATAGAAGATACCTTTGATTCCTTAGCCATAAGGCAAACGTGATTAATGGGAGAGGAGGATGAAGAGTTACTTGAAACACCATAAAAATCCATATCTTGTTCCAAGGAGTGTTCAGTTTCCTCTACATTGTTAGCCAAACAAACTAGAGGAAATAGAAGCATTTTTATGAAGCCAACAAGACATAGAGAGCATATCATCATAAGATTTAGTTAAGCAACTATGACATGATATGCAAGGACTATCAACACTAGCATGTAAGACATTTAGGGTGCTAGAAGAGTTTAAGCCCAAAGATAGAACATTGCAATGTGATAGAGATGAAGTATAGTCAATAGAATATTCACCATCAACAAAGCAATTTCTATCACCACTCACCATATCATTACCTTGTGACAAATCACATGTTGGTGAAGTGGAAGAAGTTGTGAACTCATCACGGCCGGAGGTGGAGGGAGAACAATCATTCTCAATAATGTTGGACACTTCATATATATCTTGAAGCTTGGTCCAAAGCTCATGAGCGTTCCGAAAAGGCATGATTGAAGCAAGAACTACATCGCTCAAAACACATATAAGACCATTAGAAACTAGAGTATCGAGATGAGAGTTTTCCTCATCCTCTAAAGATATTTCTTGGGAATCCTTTGGAGGAGAAAAACCCACATATACAATCCTCTTAATATAATTTGGACCCATGTCTCTAAAAAGATTATGCATGAGAATTTTCCAAACATCATAATTTGTGCCATCGAATATGAAAGTGGGATCGTGCACTAATTCTCTAAACGACATATTTTACCCTCTAGGCGGTAAAGCCCAATAAAGAGAGCCCAGGCTCTGATACCAATTGAAAGGACAAGGATGTCGCCTAGAGGGGGGGGTGAATAGGCGATTAAAACTTTTCCGGTTTAAGCTTGATAATTGCGGAATAAAACTATGTGTTTAAATTAACAAGCCAACAACCTAAATAAACTAGGCTCACCTATGTGCACCAACAACTTATGCTAAGCAAGACAAGCAACAAGATGGTAGCAATAGAATACTTCAAGCACGAAGGCTATCACAATGTAAAGTGCATAAGTAAAAAGCTCGGGTATAGAAATAACTGAGGCACGCGGAGACGAGGATGTATTCCCGAGTTCCTCCTTTTTAGGGGAGTACGTCTCGTTGGAGAGGTGTGAACCAACACAATGGTTCAACAGCCACAAAGGATTCACCTTCTTCTCCGATGAACCGCACCACAAAGGATTGGTTCACCTTCAACTATCGGAATCCTTCTAGGCGGAAACCGGAGCCTTTACAACAACGATCCGGGGCACACACCCACAACCGAATTGGGGGCTCCCGAACAGCTACAAGTGACCACCAAAGGTCTCAACCACCACAAAGGCGTCTAGGGTCCAATTCAACTTCCACGAATCCTCGTGGAGAGCACAAACCGAAGCAACAAAGCAATGGCAAGAGCACAAGTGCTCAAATCCTTCACTCTCAAATCCCACCAAAAGCAACTAATGCTTATGGGGGGAGAAGAGAGGAAGAACAAAAGAGAACCACACAAGAACTCCAAGATCATGATCTACTAGGTTCCCCTCACTTAGAGGAAAGGTGGATGGGTGGAATTATAGATCTAGATCTCCTCTCACTTTTCTCTCAAAGATATGCAAGAATCATGGGAGGGATTGAGAGGGGGCAAGCTTTTCAAGGTCAACAATGGAGGAGAGAGAGGGGAAAAACGAGCAGCTCAAGGTAGAAGAAGGGGAGGGGTATTTATAGCCCCTCCCACGAAAATAGCCGTTGCTGCAGCCACTTAGACCGGAAAATCCGGTCTCTGACCAAAACTCCGGTCCAAAAATCCGGCCTGGTCCAGTGGCTCGCGCCGCTGAGTCCTTAGCCGTTTTTCTGGGCAGACTGGGGGGGGGGGGGGGGGGGGATATTCTGGTCCAAGTTTGGGCCGGAATATCCGGTTTGCTGAAAACTGACAGAAACAGCAAAACGGAAACTGCAATATCTTTTTCATCCGGACTCCGATTTCGACGATCTTGGGCTCGTTGGAATCACAACGAAGAGCTCTACAAGATCATGCATAGAAACATCATAGTTCAACAAGGGAGCATAAAACCAAATGGGGAAAGGTTAGACCTCTCGATAAAAGAACAACCGGTAAAACCTCCATTACCAAGAACACAATAAGTTTTTCATCCGGACTCCGTTTTCTATGATCTTGAGCTTGTTTTGAGGATAGTCACAAGCTCTACAAGATCATGCATATACAGATCATAGTCCATTATGTGAGAAGGAAACCACAAGAAGAGAGTTTGACCTCTCTTAGAAAAGACAAACCGTTAAAACCTCCAACATCAAAAACACCACAAGATATTCAAATAAAATCCGTTTTTGATGAACTAGAACTTGGTATGGAGATGAACACAAGCTCTAAATTCTCACATGTATAAAAGCCAAATAAGAATCAAGAAAGATGATATGCCAAAAATGCAAAGGTTTGAACTCTCCACAAAGATGCAATCAAGTTACTCACTTGAGAGCCCCTCTTGATAGTACGCCGTCTATCCTATAACCCGGTCTCCCACTAACACCAAGAGACCTGTAAAATAGAAAACCTATCAAGATCATACCTTTGCCTTACACATTCCACTCGAGCTCGATGATGACGATCTTGACTCTCTCAAGTTGGAACACCTTTCATGACGAATAGTTGGGAAGGAGATCAAACTATATTGAAGATCCAAAGATTGTAAAAGAAAAACAAATTGAAGGATACTTCGACAAAAGAAGTAACCAATCAAAGGATCCGAAAAACCAATAGAACATAAGAAGATATTATGATAAGATCAACCAAGTGTAAAATTCGCATATTGCAGATTGTTACCAGCGGTAAAAGCAAGAAAGAAACCGAAGATATTGTGAAGCCTACAAAGCAGAGCAAAGCACAAATCATGATCAAGAAATGGTAAGCACCGCGTGTGGAAACCTGAAACTGATTAATCCTATTGTACTGTCAGGGTATATGGCATGCCATGTCACAATTGCGATGACGAGAGATGGTGTCCCCGTGGTGACTGACTGGCGGAGGCCGACGGCAGTCAAAACAGGATCTGTGGTCAAAGCTTTGGCCAAAGTACGTGACCCCTCTCCTCTGCCTCCTTTATCTTTTCAGCTTTGCAGCCGCCGCCCCGCTCCCCAGCCGGCCGGCCGGCCGGCCTCTCTCCAACGGCAAGCAAGAAACAGGCAAGACTCGGGTCAATGTAGGGCAAGAAACATGGAGCAAAATGCTGGGCAAGATAGCAATAATCCTAAAGTGAATCGTTTGGCCTCCCCTCTACTAGTTCATAGGGCTCTCGGACATGTCCTGATGTCCAAAGCCTCTTTCGTGTTCTCGATCGATCTACCAAGGAGTAGCCAAGTACGCTATGGAGACACGAGTCTACGCATGTCTTGTTACAGCTAGATCGGCACTGTGGATCACGCGTGTATCTCTCTCTATCCTCTCTGCCATTCCACCCTTTTGTCCCATCTAACCGTCTCTCTCTGCGTCCCTGAGATCTGCATCCACCATTTTTGTTGCTGCAGAAAGCTCCAGCCGGGCCCCCAAGCCTTGATAAACGCATCGAGTGACCATCATTGACATTGCATTGGAATCTGGCCCACTGCTCGTGCTCGTGCTCGTGCTCGTGTCGATCCAGCCTGCCCATCAGAGCCCAAAGGGCACTCCACTGCGTCGTCCTCCTTCGTTCGTACCCACAGCAGGACAGGGAGAGGGCGCCATGCAATGCAAGCCCGTTCTTCTCCAGGCAACAAACCCCAGCGGACTCGATTTGACAGCATAAAACTAAGCATGGTAATCGACTACTGAAATCTAGACGAAGTATGATCGTTGCAAACTCCAACTGAAGTTGCGACGGGTGAGAAGCAGGCCGGTGGAACAGAAGCGCCTTTGTTGAATGCAAAGTCAGTCAGGGATTCAGAGGTAGCAGACGACGACAGTGTTTCGTCGCCTACAGTGGCCGCTGCGGCGCACGTACGGACGGACGGCAGGCCACGCGCGCAAGGGTTCGTCTGATTGGCATGCCGCATGCCATGCCATCTCTGAACCTTTGGAGGCGAAAAAACCGCCGTCTGAACTGCCAGTGCCGAGTGGTCCGTCTGCGACGCCATGCACGCAGAGGCAAGCATCAGAGACGACCAGCTGCAGCTGCGATTCATTCGATCTTGCACGCAAGGACTATGCGCGTGGTGAAGATCGAAGGGCGCCGACGCGCCGTGTGCAGCTGCACAGTGCCGTCGCAACAAACTTGGCCGCACAGCTGACCGGAGATCGTGTGCATGCATGCGTCTGAAAATGCAGTGGCATGATGCAGGCATTGAGTGAGGTGAGAGACAAGGCAATGTTCTGTTTTCCAAATCTGTCTGTCCATCTTCGTTTCCCAGCTCCCGGAATAAAGTGGACTGCGTTCGAGTTGATCAGTCGCCAATATAAGATTGTAGGCATGTCCCGTCTAATTATCCATCATAGAGCTTGCTTTGCTTGGGGTGTGAACCTAGGGTTGAAATGAGCAAAGGGGCTAAAACTTGCTTTACTACGACACATGCACTGCACCTTTGGTCGTAATGACAAGTACCATAAGGCATGAGTGCATGACATGAGTTGTATGTTATGTTAATTACTGTGTTGGATTGAGCTAGTCTGTTCATGTTGGAGCATCACTTCTTCAGAGCATACAACTCATGACAAGTACCATAAGGCATGAGTGCTCTGAAGAAGTATGTTACCGTTACATGGCCATGGCAGCGGTGACAGTAAGACAAATGGGCGATAAATGGCAGCCTTATTTCTTTTCGACAGTAATCGGTTTCCATTTGCATACAAATCATGGATAAATGGCAACCTTATCCATGATCTGACAACCTTATCGACAGTAAGACAAATGGGCGATAAATGGCAGATCATGAATAAATGGCAACCTTATCCATGATCGGACAACTTTTTTTTTTTTTGAGGATTTTTTTCCCAACCATGTTTGGGGTGCTGAATCGAATGAGAGGAATATGACACTCTTCAGCCCAGTACGTATGGACCGAAGCCCAGACCAAAGCCCGAGGGAGCTACAGGGCCCAGAAAAGGAAACATGTGCGCCAGGAGGCACGGCCACTTACATAAGCTGATTCCAGTAAAACAAAACTGCTTTCCGTTATTAAAAAAAAACTACGTAAACTCGGCTTGTAGATTATTCCACTCTACTTTCTTAGATATAATTCCTATAACTCGGCTTGTATCCGGAATATAACAACCTTAATCGAAGTATTCTAACTCGGTCGTAAGAATATTGTTCAAACGGAACATCCCGCAAACACTTTTTCTCTCAAAATTTGTGAGGTGATTTAGTAGCTATCAGGAGAGAAATGATAATCATGGCGTGTAACTCGTTATAAGAGAACTAAGTCAGCTTTTATTTCATTGTACTTGGTTTTGTATCATTTCCTTTCATTTTTTTCTTCCTATTCATAAACTCCGGGTTCTACTTCTTAGCTTGGAATTTCGACAACCTAGGTTTGTTTACTGTCAAGAGTGCATATTATCTGGCTATAAGGCATAGAGTGTGACTGCGTTTCGAGGCGTCAGGCAGCCGTGATGTGGAGAATAATCCCACGATTTGGGATTATATTTTAGAAGGCTAATGTGCCTCAAAGGGTCCGGATATTTTGTTGGCGACTTGCTCGTGATGCACTTGGAACTGAACATAATAGGTGCAAGCGGACACTGTCGGTGCGGCCAAAATGCAGTATCTGTGGGATGGTGAAAGAGGATGGCTTCCATGCTGGTGTCACTTGTACAAAGGCGCGTGCATTACGTGCTGAAGTTCGACAGATATGGGACCTTCCGCCAGAGGATTTATTTACGAGATTATCCGACAACTAGCTCCATGTTCTGTTAAGTGGTGTGGATGATCTATCCCGTGCACCTATCCTGCTGCTTTTTGGAGATGTTGGCATTTGCGTAATGATGTTATCTATGAAAAAGGTGAAGCGTCAGTGTCGCAGTCAGTTGGCTTCCTACTAAACTACTGTGAAACGCTAGTTCAAATTGGGCAGCAGAGGAAGAAAAGCAAGGATAAGGCGCAAGTGTCCCAGGTGCAAAAATCATCCTGGAAGGCTCCTGCCGAGGGGTGGGCGAAGCTGAACACTGATGCCAGTTTTGATTTGCGTTCTGGACAGGCCAATGCGGGATGTGTTATCAAGAATTGCAATGGAGAGGTGCTACTGTCGGCATGGTCTCCTCTTCCGAAGTGCTCAGCTGAAGAAGCTGAATATCTAGCCTGTGCGTATGGTGTGAAGCAGGCGGTGGAGTGGTGCGTTATGCCTCTCATAGTGGAGGGAGACTGCTCTTCGCTTACGGATGGTCTGCGTGGAGGCTCCAAGGACCGATTTCGGCATGGTCTCATCCTTCAGGAAATAAAGCCCCTTTGTAATAATCTTAGAGAGGTTGTGTTTTGTAAAACGAATAGGGAGAGTAATTTGGTAGCTCATGAACTTGCTCAATTAGCCTAAAGGGGTGTGGAAGGCCGATTTTGCGTCTGGAGGCTCCCCGTGCATTGATGAGTTACTTGTAAAGGACTTTGCTGGTTTGATCTAATAAAACTCCTATTCAGCGCATAAAAATGTGGCATGTTCTTCCTTCTTATTATGTCACATCAATTCTCCTACATGGTTCGAAGAGATAAGAGAATTAAGTCATGTCATGCACAGTGGCGGAGCTTGGGCCAACTGGCTCGGGGGGGGGGGGGGGGCAAATGGGTCAAATATCACTGATTTTGGAGGAAAAAAGGCCAAAAATACTAGTTTTGGGGCAAAATTTTCTTGGGCTGGTGGGGGGGGGGGGCGGCGGCCCCCCTGAGCTGTACATAGCTCCGCCACAGTCATGCACACGTGTACAATTGTACTAATAAAAAGTATGATTACTCTGTGCGGGATGTTCTTGCTCGAGCCAGCAGCGGTGCAAGCCTCACAACATCTGCTCGCAACCAGAACCAGTTGCCCCCGCCTACGAGGAGTCGCAAGAGTTTACTGTGGTTGGCCTTTTCTCTCTCGACGATTGCGAGCTAACGTGGGCAGGGCTGGAGAAGTGAAATGACTCTTTAAGTCTTTATTTTTTATTGGCATGTGGGCTGGGGAGCTCCTATATGGCGCTCATAGGGACGTGCGGCGCCCGCGCCTCCTAAATGAGACCGGGCAGGCTTGGCCCATTGCTCACGCGTTTCTTAGCTATGTTCCTTCCTCTTCATTCTTATAAAGTTTTTTGTTTTCGTCGTTCTACTTTTTTGAAATTTGATTTTGTTAAATGTGAACATTTTTCTAATCTGGACATTTTTTGTCTAAATATTTTTTTAAATGGAATTTTTTCAAAATTATGAAAACAGAAAACAAAACAAAATAAAACCCAAAAATACAGAGAAGTAGAAAAACAGAAAAAGAAAAATCCGTTAAAATGGGTCGGCCAACCAGCTAAATATTTTAGGCGGTGCTCCTGTCCTGTGCCTCAACGGGTGATATATATAGGACTTTGTGGGCTGGCCATTGAGGTAAACCCTATATATCGCTCATTAGCGGCGCGTTAGCCTCGCGAAGGGAGACGCTGATGGACCGGCCCATCTAGCGTGTTTTCTTTGTTTCTTTTACTTTATGTTTGTGTGTTTCTAATGTTTTTTATGATTTCGAACAATGTTCTGAATTAAAAAATGTTCAGATTAAAAAAGGTTTAGATTAAAAAGTATTCACAATTGAAAAAGATCAAAATTTGAAAGTATTTTCAGATTTTGAAAATGTTATGATTAAAAAAATGTTTAGATTTTCAAAAAATATTCATAACTGTAAAAGATCAAAATTTAAAAATGCTTTTATTTCAGATAAAAAATGTTCAGTTTTTTCTAAAGACAAAGTAAAAGACGAAAAAACTTTACAGAAAATAAAAAAGAGAAAGGAAATACATTATGGGCCGGCCCACTAGAGCTCGGCGTGGGCGGCGCACCCGTACGGCGCCGCTAATGAGGCCATTGACCCAAGCTGGAAAAACCTCGGTAATTACTAGAAAAAGGGTTCCCTTTGGAAAGGGAACCAGACAATCGTTCTAATTGTGACAAGTGTCGGTTTCTCCCCACATGATCCAATTTTGTTTGTCTGCATGTCTGCCATGTGTCACAATTAGATTGAAAGTGGGGAGTATGAGAGAGAAAGGGAGGACATGCACTGTCGTGGTGGGATCACGGCAGATGCCATAGGTATGGCTAAAATGGGGCCGAAAGTGCGTTGGGGGAACCGGGGAGGGTTTATGCACTCAAGAAGTGCACAAGGAAGAACACACAAGAAACCGCAAGAACATGAACAAGAAACTAAGAAACCAAAAACACAAAGCACACCACGATGTACCCTGCTTCGGGCCCTCTTGTGGAGGTAATACCCCTACTGCAGCACTAGCCTACTCTCTTTATATCTCAATGGTGACAAGTACAGAGCGCTCCTCGAGCTGTATGAAGCAACAATGGTGGGAGCTCACGATGAAGAAGAAGCTACCAAGGGGGGAAAATGAGCTCTAGGGTTCCTCTCTCCACACAGGAGGTGGTGGTGCTGTATATAAAGGCTTGCCGAGTTACTTCTTTGCCCCTGGCTCCATGAGGTAATGGCACTGCCAAGAGGAAGAGGACAAGCCTGCCCCCTGTCAATCCAACGGCCGGACTGTCAGGCCTAGCAGGCGTATCTTGCCCCTTCAGGCAATGGCAGCTGTAGCCCACCGGGTTTAGGTCACATCCTCTTTCCCGAATTGGCCGAGTCAGCTCCTAGGTTGCTGCGCTCCCAGGAATCCCGTGTCTTGACCTGGCTGTCAAGCCCTAGCAGGCCTATCTTGCTACTTCGGGCAATGGCAGGCGTAGCCCACCGGGTCTAGGCCATAGCCCATTTCCCGAATTGGCCGAGTCAGCTCCTAGGTTGCTGCGCTCCCAGGAATCCCGTGTCTTCTGAACCTCGGGCAGGAGGCCTGCAGGACCCATGAACTCACTGACATCACTCGGCCCTTGTGCATTGTCCGACATTGCTGGTAGCCGGGTTCTTCCAGGCAACCCGGCTAGCTGAGCCGGATCTCTTCCCAGGCAACCCGGCTAGCTGAGTCGGATCTCTTCCTTGGCAACCCGGCTAGTCGAGCCGGATCTCTTCCTCTGATCCGGCTAGACTTTGCCTGATGCCTCTTGGTCTCTCCCTGTATTTAAACATGATCCGGTCCGAGTGATCCGGTTTGTGAGACCCGGATTGACCTTCCTTTCTACTTCATAGCTCCCAACACTACCTCTTTGCCCTACCCGGGGGCAACCCCCCGACAGTAGTCCCCGAAGCTGGTGCGGTCCTACAGCCTCGGATGAAGGGCCGTAGCAGGTTAAAAACCAACGCCTTTAACCGAATCCCATATCACCCAATCTTTCCTCAGGATTTCCTGGGACACTTGGCAGGGAATTTCTGCGCAAAGCCTCATAATCCGGGTCTCTGATTTGACATGTTACTGACAGCACATTATCCGGATCCATCAGGTACTTGAGTGCATTTGACTAGATGACCGCATCTCCTCGGTTTCTGCGCTGACCGGCACACTTGATCCGCACAACCGCTTCCAATTCTATGACCAACCATGTGCTTGAAATACACGGCCACATCAGCGACCGCAGATTTTCAGGGCACTCTTCATCCGCCCACGCCCCGAAAACCGCGCAGTAGTGCGCCGGTTAGCAGCTAGGGGCTATATATATAGGGGTGCGGGGTTCCTCTTCTTCTTCCCCGCACCTCCCACTTCGAGAACTCCAACCGCGCCATTGACGCCGCTGCGATCTCGCCCTTGCGACCTCGCCGCGCCGGAGACCTCGACAACGCCGGAAAAGACTCGCCGGAGCCGCGCACCGCGCCCTGCGCCGCCGTTTCTTCGCCGGGCCTCTTCCTCGCCGCACTGCAACCGTGAGTTCTTCATCCCCTGCCATGATTCCCTCGATGGAGTTCATCTTCCGCCATGAACTTGCGCTCGCTTTCCCTAGATTCACTAGCAAACGAGTCCATTGCCGCGCCTTAGTGCGTTCCCTAGATCTCCTTTCTAGGTTTTGCACTAGATTGCCCCAGATTGGCCTGCCACTTCATGAACAGTTTCGCCATATTTTTACTCGGGATTTCTTCTCTATTTTACTGCTGCGGTAGATCTTGCGTAACCCTAGATTCTCACGAAAAAGTGTTTGTAGTTACTAGCCGAATTACTTTCCCGCAGTAATTAGACCACGTTATCCGGGTTAGCCTCTATCGAATCCTTTAACAGCCGATTCGGTTAGACCATTATCCGACTCGCTCTGGATTTGAGATTCCACATCTTCTAACCCGGCTATCTCCGATTTCTTGCAGGACTGATTCGGATATGCCGAAGTTGCCCCCCGGCAGTTGGGAGGGTTCCGACGTTACAAACGATGACTTGGAATGGCTGCTGAGTACCCGGCGTATAACATCTAAAGTTATATGCCGAAAACCGGGGAAGGAACTCGAACCGGTCACCCAACCGGGAG